>CM031239.1:314286362-314692306 GCA_018340775.1 Taxus wallichiana var. yunnanensis
CTCATACTACGACCCAATTTTTCTCGTAATTACTTTTGGCGTAATCGTGCTACTTGCACCGCTATCCACCACGCAGCTTATGAACTAGATGTTCACCAATAATCATTGATAGATAAAATGGTGGTGGCTTCTTTATATCATGAGCATTTAAGACTTTCTAAACCATCCATTTAACCTCTTTTATGCGGTCTTGTTCAAATGTTCCCAGGACCATGTCTACTTTTTGAACTTCCTTTTCTGTTGTTTTTGAAGAAATCTACAACTTATCTAGTTCATGAGAAAGTAAATCTTGTTGTCCTGGAATACTTAGAGCATCCCACATTGAGATGTTAACATTATGATTTTTCATTACATCAACAATGTTAAAAGAAGCAACAATTTTAGAGACAGATTCAACTATTTTAGCATAGGCCTTAGCAAAAACTTATTTTGCTTCAGCTATCTTTGATATCTGAGGTATAAACAATCTTCTTAGGTCAGGTTGTAGTTGTTTTTTTGTCCTTTATCAATTGAAACACTTGCTATTTTTTTAGGAACAACATGATTGTTAGCTGGTTTTAGGACTGTAGATGTGGTCTTATCAGTGACAGTAGGAAGAATAGACCTATTTTTTTGTTTTTGACTTTTAACAGTTTTTTCTTGAGCCCTAGTGGTAACTGTAATGAAATCCTCCTCATTAAAACTGACTAAATTCTATTCAGGTGATTTATAAACATGATTTTCTTGTTTGAGGCATGAACAATGCTTCAGATTGAGGTTGTGTAAGAAGATTTAGATTCGATAAGAATTTGGGCAATTTGCAATTTGAATGAGGTTGATTGCAAGGTTAGCACCACTCTTCTGTAGTCATGGTAACTGGAACTAAAACATTAGATGAACTAGGAGCCTTTGGGTCAAATTACCTTTACTGGTAAGGTTGCCTATAACTTTGATTCTGTTGGTAAGGCTTCCTATTTTGCTTGATTTTGTTGATTTTACTAATAAGGAGCCTAATAAGGTCTACTAGGTAATTCAAGCTTATTCTAATTGAAGTCATCTTATTTCCCATAGTCTACAAATATTTAAATATGTCATTTGATGGGGCTGCAAAAATAGGTTCTATGATTGTAATAGGTTATGGGATAGGGGATAAATCGCCAAAAATTCATTAAAGGTCTTGGTGCTAATTTTCCACTTGAATAAGACTATTTTCATCTTGGATGGTGATATCATAGGCTACTGGAAGTGTCTCTCCTCCCATAGACTAAATCATAGTTGAAATATCATTGTTTAGTTCCCTAAGATAATAAAGAAAAGTGTGATCAGCTTGAGGCTTGACACTTACAGGAATTATTTCCCAAGTTCTGGTAAAATGGATGTTGAAACTTGACATAAATTCGTTGGGATCTCTTTTAATGGTAGACAATTGTTCTATAAGAGATAAATAATTTGAATTGTCTTGAAATTGTTTCAGCAATTTATCACCTAAGTCATCCCAAGTTATTATGCATCCAATCTCTAGATTTCTATACCATTGCAAGGTTTGTAATTTAAGAGATGCAGCTAAAAGTCTCAAAGTTACATCCTCATGAGTAATATTATGAACTGCACATAAGACTGCGACATCTTTAATGTGCTCTGTAGGTGTCACCTGATTTTCACCATTGAATGATGGAAAAAAATTTCATGGCACCATTAGGGATGGCATGATATACTTGGATTACTAATGGGCTACCATTAGTAAAGGTCACAAAATTTCTAGGTGGTTGGATTGCCATTAGAAAAACTGGGATGTTAATAGAGAAATTAATTCGTGGCGAAGGAATGTTAGGAGGATGTTTATTAAAACCAGGTCTATTATAAGGTAAAGTATTACCAAATCTTCTCCTTCAAGAAGAATTCAAAGGTAAAGAAACAAACTCAGGAGGAATTCCTCTTACCAATGATCTTGTAGTCACTTTAGGCATGGAACATGCAACAATACTGGTCTGAAATCACCTTTATGAAGTCACCAAAAGATTATAAAATCTTTAGAATAAATTGTTGTAGCTTGCTCCCAAAAGTAACTTTTGATTTTCTATAAATTTGTTTTAGATCTGATGTAGAATTTGTAGCTTGCATGCAGATTTGATTCATTGTCCCACCGGGCGTGAAAAAAATTGTTCTCTCGAAAGTGCACCCTGTAGAGAGATGGTTGCAGGTGTTCTAAGCTTGCAAATTTTATCTCTCTTTTCGTATATATAATGGAAACACCTCAGGTCTTTGGGTATACCTATTTTGAGGCGAGTATCTACTATCAAGGATGGTTCCTTATTGATGTATCCTAAACTAATTTCTATGGGTTAAGGGTAAAAGATGGCTATAAAAAATGAATTAAAACTAAGGTGATACACCAAATTTATATGAGGGCTTTGACTGAGTATATGCATAATTGATATGGGAAGGATTCTTGATGCACGAACCAATAGTTTTATGCAGAATAATTAAGGGAAAACACTTGTTGTACTAAGGGAAAATATCACAACAACACTAATAAGTTAACATGCACATTAAAATTATGTAGAAAATACTAAAATTACAGCAGGGTAAGATGATTGTTCAGGAATTTACATTCACAAGAGTAATAGAAACATACACAAAGCTACAAATAATTGGAAAGGCTGAAAATACTTCACACTCGTAAGGAAAACTGCAATAAATTATTCAAGACTCCTTTATCCAAAAATTCCTCCTTTGTACTTTGTCTAAGCACACAATACATAGAAGATAAATTTAACCCCCTTCCTAAAAATAGTCTAACGCTTGTACTTTCCCATGCATCCTATTTTTATCCTTTATTTAATAATAGATAAAGGAATAAAATAGAACATGCAATTACAAATAGGAATTAATAGCTTTTGATCACATTACAGTCAAACTGAAGTTGATCGCCCTATTTTTAAAGAAAACAAAGGTGAATAATTTGCTAATAATGAGCTTGCTTGTTGGGCAAGCCTCTTTCCTTGTGTATGAAAATTTTGTCCTCTTGTTGATCTGTCCTTTTATGAAGGCATGCAAAAATACTCATGTGCATTGAGAAAATAAAAATACAATATTTGCAATACTTGTAAAAATAATAGTAGTCACCATGATTATGGGCTTCACTTGGTTTGATTGGAAATTTGACCATCTTTGCATAACATATGGTCATACTATAGTGCTCGAACACTTTTCAGTTATCATTGCATTGTATAGTTTGTTGGATTTGGTATTTTGAATGGTACTTGATGACTATAGGTTAAACCTTACCTTTTGAGTGATCATTGTTGTTGACATTCCATCATGGTGTTGGACTATAATAAGTCAATGTAATTATTTTAAAAGACATGGGGCAGCCCCCTCTCCATGATGACTCACCCCTTCAATTTGAATTGTCGGTGGCATCCAACTTGGGTCAAGTTTGCTTTGAAAATTGGTATCAATCTTAGCCTGTCAATCTCTGTGTTGTTTGATTCGGTGTCGTCCAATTCTTGACTTGTGGTTAGGGTTTCTGGTTTGCATTGAATGTGGTTGGTGGCACCATGATCCTGGTGGTTTGCTTTGAAATTTGTTGAATGTTTCTTAGCCTTTGATTCTCGCATGGATTAATATTTGAATGTCGATCATCCGATGTGGTTGAGTTCTATTGACTCACCTCTCGAGTTTGCATAGTAAAGGGTAACTCAACCCTAATGATCATTTCATTTGGATTTTCAGTCTGTGGGAAAAGCCCTGCCAAATTTTTGTTGACACCATTATTGTGAACTCCTTGAGCTCGACCCCTTTGCATAATGGTTCTTTGAGTTTGAGTGAATTTGTATCTTTGTCGCTTCTGCTTTATTCAAGTTTTTTTAGCAAAGTGGTTTGTGGGTTTGCACCGTGATTGATCTCTTGGAACTCGAGACTTTGGTATTCTTTGGTTTTTGAGTCTCTGCTTTTTTGAGATCCACGAGGATTGTTCTAGTCTCAATTCCTTTGTATTTTGTGTGATCACTTATTTATCAGTTCTTGAACTTTTTGCAAGTTTTAAAGGCCACCATTTTATTGTTTTGATCTCATAGTTATCTCACTGCATTACGCCTCTGTAGAAGAGTTTATGTGGTTTGAGTTTCCGTCTTCATTTTTATCTATCTATTAGAATATTTCTTGGAATTTTTTTGATCTACCTTCTCGGTTCTCCTTGAGGAGGTCACCATTTTATGGGTTCGAGCTCAAGTAAACGAATTTGTGAAGTCATTATGCATGTATCTTTTGTCTTTTACTCTGTTTGAACTTTCTGAGAAATATTCAGTCAGTTCTTCACCAGTTGTTTTTATCTTAGAGCTTGGATTTTCCTCAAAAAGGTCTTTGTCCTCTTTCTTGGCCACCATCGTTGAAGTCCTTCGAGCTTGGGACTGTGTAACTATCACACTGTTTGATGAGGTAAGGTAAGTATGGACCTCCTGAGTATCACTATTGATTTATCATTGTTATTTTGGCTTCAAAACACTGACAATAATTTCTTTTCTTTCATTTTCCATGTGATTTCTGAGGCAACCTTGGTCTTTGAGCCAAAATCCATTTTGGGTCCTTCGTTTTAGTCTTGATCTGACCATCGCTGGTGGGTTCTCTCACTTCAACTTCAATCGGTAAGTTCTTGATCAAACCTTGTGCTCATTTTGAAATTTTGGAACCCCTATAACAAATATTTTTAATAATGTGTGGAAAGAACTGAATGATTTCCTTTATTTGTACCTGTATGATCTCAAATTTCAATTTCAAAAGCTTAACTTGGATAACCTGGGTTGAAAACCACTTCACATAGTTTCTTTTAGAGCTTTGTACTTCCTTCTATTCGGCCATGTAATCACTGAGTTTGAATCTTGTGTTCGATATTTGTGATCTCTACTTATTTTAAATGCTTAAACTAAATTCTAATGTTCTGAAATGAAGAGATGTGGATCTCTAGTTTTTCTATTTCTGCAATTTCTCATTTCCAGATTCATCCTCTTAAGCTAAACTAGACTTTACATATTTCATTTTCACTATTTTATTCATAGATAGGAGTTCCAGTTTGCATGTTATCTTCTTGAAGTTCTCAGTAATCTAATGTTTTCTTTTAGTAATCGACAAATATCATTGTGCGACTCCTCTATTCGGGAGCTCTCTAATGTAAAACTTTCCTTTACTTATCCTTTAGAACTGGAAGAGTCATTACACTTGATAGTTGCCTTCACTTTCCTTTCTATTTTCTCCTTCTTCTCAACTAAAAAGTCATTGTATCAAGGACACGTAAAGTCATGCATCTGAATTTTGCATTGGAGCTATACTTGTGAGCGAGAATGTATAATTGATGCTTTATTTCTGAAAATAACACTTAAGGTTGGTTGTACTTTGCGAAATTTATGAACTTGGTTACCTTGATTCCTCACTTTGTTTGGCCCTCCTGTAACTTTGTTATGAGTATCCTTCTTCATCATTAGTTGTAAAATGAATTGAAAATTTGATTCTAAAAACTTAAAACTGTAGAAGTTAATCATTCAATTTGATTTGAGAGATTGGAAATGACATAGTTGAACATTGAATTTTTTTTGATATGTTGTAGTTTCATTTCTTTTCTGCTTAAATATTGTATTTGAGCTTCATTACACCTTTAGTATGCATGCTGGAAAATTTAAAATGTCCATTTTACATGGCAAAGCCCTCACAATTTTTTCTCAGATTTCTTTCTCATTTTGTTTCAGTTGTAATATTATCTTTCCAGCTTTACTTTAGCCTTAAAATTCTGATTATTCTTCTTGATTGTAATCAAACATGCACTTGTTTGCAATTCTCTCCTCTATTCTATACTGCAACTTCTTCTATTTCTAGAATAGCTACTGAACTTTGAGTTACATTCTTCCTTCATTTCATCATGTACTTATGACTCATCTGCTTCATGTACCATAACATAGAAGTTATTGAACTCTGTAATCTGTATCCATAGTGAGGACCGTAAGACATGATTTATTTATTCTTGGCTGCAACCTGTATCTACACACTCGAGAAAATAGTTAGAAAATATTTAGGCTTTTTTGCTTCTCTTATGTCCATGTTTTTCTTTTCTTCTCTTTATTTCTCTCTCGAGTCGAGAAATCATGTATACTTGTTGATCTTCAAGTCATATATGTTTACTATTTTTAGATATCCATATGCACGAATTAGGACAAGATAGGAATATGGATTGTACCATGAGCTCATAAACTAATAGTTTTCTCTTTTCTATTTTCACATATACTTCTCTCAAAGAATGAAGTTCAAGAGGGAACAAAGTGAAGATGAGGATGCATCAACCTAAGGAAAAACCTCAAGGAAATGATGGGTTCACTCATACTCCTTTATTTTCTCTTTCATGCATGTGTACCTCTTATTTCAGTAGCTAAACTTTACTTTCCAGCTTACATCCCACGGCTTGTGTGGGAAAATTTGAAATTGAGTTGTGTATTTCTTTCTGCATTTTTGCTTTCTGATATGGATTGTATGATGAACTAAACAACCCAATAATATAATTGAATGTCTTAATCATGAAGGAAAGAATATTAAAGAATACCTGTAACATCCAAAAATGAACTATGATTTCTGCAATATGTAATTATGTTTGTTGTTCCAAAACTTAGCATTTCATCTATTCTGGCAATTCGATGTCTTCATCAAGACAACATAGCTGTCTTTCGGGGCCTTGTGTTCTTTTACTAAAGATAGAATGAAATTGTAGGCTATGTGATCTGTTATGTTTTGTAATAGTACACATAGCTACATATTTGATGTAATCATTAATTAATTCAATAGTAACAATATTTTCTCAAAGAAACCCCTATATTAGGTATACTTCACCAATGTTATCCATCATAACAAATTTTTGAGTTGCCCATTTTTGCACAAGTCTAGAAAATGTCAACACTTGCCCCACTCCTAACTCCAGGCAACTAGTAAGATGCAAGGGATCAACACCAAGAGCTAGAAGTGCCACAAGGATTTGACAAAACTAAATTGAGACACTACAACCTCACTCTACTCAAGTTTTCTTTATAGTTTAGAATGTGAATTGCTTTCCAGTTTATCTAGACTTAGATCTGTAGATGGCCACTTGGTTGACAAAATCTAGTTTTGAGGTTTTAAACTCTTTTAGAATTTTGAACATCTAATTCACTTTGTTTTGAATTACAATTTCACAATATTTGAATGTACTATTTATAACTTTCAAGTTTGTCAAAGAGACCCCCTACACCTTGCCCCATGCTACCAATAGGAAGTATGGGCTTATAACCATGGAAACATTATAGGCGAGTAAGAGCATTTCTCTCCTTTCTCAACCCTACATTACTAGTAAGAGATGCAGTCTCAACACCGAAGGTTGGTAAGAAAAAGAAATGTGTAAAATAAAAATTTCATGTGGATTTGCATTTAACTTATTATTTAGGAAAAATGGATAGACTCTTCTTATTTCCAAAGAGATTTTTGTGGGATAGATGCAAAACCATGAAGCTTCTAAAAAAACTATAGACAATAACACCTAACCTAGAAGAAACTACAAACATAACCAAGTATGTAGGCCTTGGTATGGTTATTGTCAAATCTTTGTATTATCTTGCTTGAATTGATGCAATGATTTGAAAACAATTGGTGACACTATGGGTATATAAAGATACATGATTGGAATGTTTTTCCAATGTTTTCAAAAGTTTTTAGGAATTACTATAAGAATAATTCCCTTGATAAAAAAAATTACAAAATGAAATGGTAGATGAAAATGCAATGCAGATGCATTAATGTACATATGAAAATGATAATGGATTATGAAAAATATTTCTTTAAGTGAAGAGAGTTTATAGATTCACTAAACTCCTCACCCTCTAATGTACACATGAGAAATGCCCCATTTTTGTAGTCTTCTATTACTCGATATGGACCCAACCACCTAGGCCTGAATTTCCTTCCTTCACCAATATTTTTGTCTATTCGGATGTCAAGTCTTAGAACCAAATCTCCCTCATATATTTCATTCTTGTAGAATTTCTTGTTATATTTCCAAGCCATCTGGTCTACGTAAACGTTATGTCATTATTCAAAGCATTAAGTCTAGCTTCATCAAGACTTTCTAATTAAGAGATTCACGCCTCTCGATAGCCTTCTTCTCCCATAATTCCTTATAGTGAGATACAAAGACTAGGTATTTTAACCTCAAGTGGTAAAACCACTTCTGCACCAAATACCAAAGAAAAGGGGGTTTCCCCTGTCATCGTTCTTACCAATGTCTGATAGGCCCACAAGGCTAGAAAAAGCTTTAAATGCTAATCTCATTTGTTCTCCTTGAACGTCTTAAGGAGAATGGATTTTAATGTCTTATTCGTAGCCTCACTTGTCCATATGCTTGGGGGTAATAGAGAGAATCCGTATGGTGATTTATCTTGAAATTTTCACATAACTCATGTACTTCCTTGTTTTTGAAACATGTGTCATTATCAGAGATAATAACTTGTGGGACCCCATACCTACAAATGATTTGGTTCAAAATTAACTTAGCGATTACACTTCCTGGTATGGTGGTAAGTGGCATAACTTATACCCACTTAGTAAAGTATTATGTGGCCATGATTACGAAATTATGACCATCTGTTGATGAGGGAGAGAATTTCCCTATCAAATCTAGGCCCCACATGGAAAAGGGCCATGGTGTTGCAATTGGTTACAGAGCCTTTGTCGGTATGTGGATCTCATGGGAGAAATCTTAACATTTATGGAATGTGTGCATAAACTTCACCACATCATGTTATAGAGTGGGCCAAAAGTATCCCATGCAATGTATCTTCCGAGCGCGGTGTGGCCGCCAAAGTGACTTCCACATACTCCACTATGTGATTCATGTATAATATTCTCGCTTCTTCTTTGTCAATACATCTTAACGACATTCCATCAAAGGCTCTATGATAGAGCACATGCTCCAAGATAACATACTTAGCAGCTATAACAAGTAAATGTATTCTTAGTTGTGATTTTTCCCATTCTATATATGTATGGTCCACTATAAAGTTAATGATGTTAGTGTACCATGGGAACACAGAAATGGGAGGCTTGGTTTCAAAAAAATACACACACTCGTTAGGGAAGTCTAGATTTACTAGATCGCCTCCATCTAATGGGTTGTCAACCAACTAGTTTGCAATGATTTGTTCTTTGACGGATTTCTAATTAAAAAGTGTTAACTCAAACTTGCCCATCAGAGTTATGAAGTGTCTAGCTTTCTTAGATAAGGACCCTTGTGTGAGAAATGTCCACAAATGATCTGATTTAACAATAACCCTTATTTATTTATTTAGCATGTAATGTCTTAAGCATTTTGTTGCGAAGACTATAGCAAGGCATTCCTTCTCTTCTTGTGTATAACGTGTCTCATAGTAATGAAATGTTAAACTAAGAAAATATACCACATGTTATTTTTTATTATCATCTTCTTGAGCTAACATGCATGTTAATGAAACATTTGTATCTTGTGAATACAGGATCAAGGGGTGATCTGACCTAGGAGACATGAGTGTGGGAGGAGACAGTAAGAACCGTTTAACCATCTCAAATGCCTCATTTCATTCTTTCATCCAATTAATGCAACAATTATTTATTAACAAATTATTGATGGGGTGAATAGAAAAGGTCAGACCAGGGATAAACCTTCGGATTGTATCGATTTTTTCAAGAAAATATCTGATGCCATACTTTTCGAATGTGGATTCATTTCCAGTATAGGTCTGATTTTGGATGGGTCTACATAAATTCCTCATGAAGATATGATGTATCCCAAAATCTTACCTCATGTTACACCAAATAAACATTTTTCTAGATTCAACTTGATGTTGTATTCGATTAAGCAAGAGATAATTATACGAAGCACCTCCGGGTGATCACAACATTTCTTGGCGTTAGCCAGAAGATCATCCACATAGGACTCCACAATCTTATGAATAATATCATGAAATATATAATTCATTTCCCATTGGTATGTGGCACCACGTTCTTAATTCTAAATTACATGATAGCATAACAATAAGTTCCCAAAGGAGTTATAAATGTAGTTTTTGTTTGATCATCCTCGGGGATTCTAATTTGGTTATATCTAGAAAATACATCCATGAGAGACAAAAACTCATAAGAATATCTCGCATCGATAATAAAATTAATGGATGGTAATGGAAAATAATCTTTGGGACAAGCCTTGTTGATATCCCGAAAGTCTATGAAAATGCATATTTTTCCATTCTTCTTGAGAACGGGGACGATATTAGACACCCATTGTGAATAGTTGACTAGCTTGATGAACCCCACTTGTAGGAGTTTCATCACTTCTTATTTTACCATGAGGGCCACCTTTGGCTTCATGGGCCTCAAATTTTTTTGATTGGCTTAGCATCTGGCTTAGTAACGAGGTTGTGAACTGCAATGTGTGGCACAACTCCCATCATTTCCTTGTAGCTAAATGTAAAAGATTTTTCATGTTCCTTGAGGATTCGGGTATGTATTTCTACTTCCTCTGGAGTTAGAGAGGATCCCAGCTTCAAGATTTTTGGTTCTTCCTCCGTCTCGATGTTTATATCGATCATTCCCTTGATTAAGGAGGCATTGCCTTCCTCAAACTTAGGTAGGGCTAGAGGTAACTCTAAATCCCCCTCTTCTCCTACCTCATAAATTTCAAGATCCTTCCCAGAGGAAGATTCTATCATGGGATTTCCAAAATAGGAAGAAGAATGTGGGATTAGGGAAAGATCAACCTCGTGATGAGCAAGATGTAATTTTGTAAAAGCATTTAGATATCCCAGAGTTGCTTTATCAATGTCAACATGATCTAAGATGATAAACTCGTTCTCGGCTTCTATGTATGTCAACATCGGGGTTATCGGTACTTTATGAACCAAAGGTTCAACATGAACTAATACCGTGAAGTTTGTATCTTCCAAATCACTACTTGGAGTGAAGTAGGAAGCATAATTTGTAATAGAGTATGCGAGAAGGTTTTTTTCCCATGGAATTGCTTCAATCGGTATGAAGTCGTAGCCCCTTATTAGATTTAGAAATGTTGTTTTGTAGAGTTGTAGATGATCAAATCTAGTCTCATATACCTCAGATACTTAATTTGTGACCAATTGTGAATCACCTAACACTCTAATATTACCAACACCCATCCTTTTAGCTACGATGAGACCCAAAAGGAGTGCTTCGTATTCAACCCCATTATTTGTACATTCTAAGTTTAACTTAAAGGCAAAATGCAGAATCCTTCCCTCATGAGAGGTAAGCATCACACTTTTCCAAAAACCAAAATGACATCTGGCTCCATCAAAATGGAGAGTCCAATAGTTACTCAGAAAAATGGATGTTGGATCATTCTTTGTATCTTCTTCCTTTACCTCAGTTACTTCCACCATACAAACTTCATCTGCTAGAAGAGAACCAAGTCCTAGGGTATGTCCCATACCCATAGAATCGAATGGAAGGAGAATAGGTAAATCCTTCTCCAATAACTCGATAATATTTTTTGTGGTTCCTAATGACATTGTCTCTATGATGACGGTTTCATCCTTTGTGGCAGGAATTCCTTCAATCAAACCCGTAGTTTCTAGCTCCATTGTAGGAACCAACTTTTCTTCTAGGCACTAAGCTTGTAAGTTTGTTTAACTGATTTACGGGAAGCTCAAACTCAAAATGAACCCCTGACCTCTTATTTAAATTAGCTTTATGTATTTCAAAGCGTTTTGGGTCACCCTACACCACAAATACCTTCCCTAAATGTGTGAACCTTACTTCTTAAAAAAAAAGTGGAGGGAATCACCTTCATGCGATGAATCCAAGGATGACTTAGGATCATATTATAGTTGGTTTCCCGATCTATAATGTAAAAATCGGATAGAACTATCTTTCAAAGGGTGACTGGAAACACTATAGGTCAAATTGATGTTTCTTTGAGGCTATCGTAGCCTCTCAGCATGTTTTGTATTAAGGATAAATTGGTCTCTCCATAACCTAACTATTGAAGGAAAGAGAAGGGGACTATGTTGAATCCTATCCCATCATCAATCATCACATGTTTTACATAATTATTGTAAATCCAAACATGTTAAAACAAATCTAGATCACCTCTACGAGCTATTTCAGCATCTGTTGGTATCTTTTTGATGTCAAATATGAATCTAATGTCTCTTTCATGCTGCCCTGGAGGATAAACGTAAAAGTCTATGTGATTTATATGTGCTTCTAGTGGAGGGGTGACATTAATCAGATGCCCAAGACTTAGTGCTTCTAATAAAGCAGCTTACGTGAGCAAGGGAATTATTTAACATATCCTAGAAGGAAATGTGAGATAAGGTTTTGGTTAGGTCATTGATCAAGTCATAAAATCCTACTAGCTTTACTTGGTGTATCATGAATTTCATCTGATATAGTCATGTAGGTTGGGATAGGTTGCGAAGAATAATCTTTGGTTCTAGTGGCAGCATTAATCTAAGGTTTGGTGTCCAAATCTATCAATCCCATAAAATTTTTTTGTTGACAACCATCCAAAGGAGGTGCCACCTGTGAGTTTGATGAAGTTGAGGCTTCATGATCATTGGTTCCTATTGTAATGCCTTTGTTTGAACCGTTGGGATCTATTCTATCATCTTTTGGGCACGTGGGGAGAGGATCGTTAAAAATCCTAAGTGGTGTGTTCTGTGGGGATACTGGCCCCGTGTAAGTGTTTCTGGTTGGTGTTGTTGGGTTTTCCAAAAACATGTCAACAAATAATTTCCTTTGATCCTATTGAAAATTTTTTAGAAATTTGTTGCAATCGTGATATGCTCTTACAAAGATGCTCGCTAACCCTATGAAAATGGTAATACAAATCGGGATCATAATCTCAAGGCCTTTGGTTTGCACCTTATTGTGGTATGAAATTATGATTATTGTTCAACTACTGATTGTTATAGTTAAAATTTGGGAACCCCTACCCTTGGTTTTGGAATTGGTTCGAGATACCCACCTGGGTAAGTATTAGGGTGTTAGTTCTACACTTGTCTTGGTTATTGAGGTTATTGTTGTTGTTATTGTTGTTGTTGAGGATGATTAAAATCCACAACATTGATTGAGGTGAGAAATTATTATTCCTCTGATTATTTCCATTGTTGTTGTTGTTGGTAGTATTTGTATTGGGAGAATTAACAACATTGGGTTTCTTGGGTTGATTAACACCATCTTGTAACCCCGTGATTCTTATTAAGGACCTTTGGTCCCTGATTATTGTTCACATTGTTGGAGTAACCGGGGTTATTTTGGTTAGGAGTGACTAACCTTCCATTTGCTCCATAAGTCTTATGACCACTTTCAATGACTGCTTGATTAATTGGGAGAGCATCCTCTAGTACCTCTTCATAGCTCCTTAGCAGAATTTTGGACTTCTTCCTTTGTATCCCTATTGAGGGAGTGGAGGAAAAAAATCACAAATCTTTGTCTAATCCATGTTTGGAGTGCTTACAGAGGAGTAAAGAACCTATCGTCACCTTTGAATGAAGTGGGTTGCGAGACTCATTGTGCTCTTGTTTGATATGAAGGAATTATCTTATTCATGTCCTTAAAAGTTTGTTCATATCAAAATCCTTAATAAATTCTGATACGAGTTTGCTTGAAGGAGTGTATTGAATCCTCCAATATCTTATAGTACCAATCAAGAGCAATACCTTCTAGCATCTTAGGGAAAATATTTACAACAATTGTGTCCCACAGGAACAACTCTCGAATGGTTGTTGCGTAAGCTTTAATGTGAGTGTTAGGATCTCCCTCCTCTTTAAACTTTGGAAGATGAGTAAAGGGACGGTTCAAATGGAAAATTCTAGAGAATCCTTAAGATATTCAGAATAGGTCCCCATTGCATATGTTTCAACCATTGAAGATCCTTGTTGGGGAGGTAGAGATTACATTAGTTTCTGAAATGGCACAGTGTAAACATTTTTTGGGGCATATGGAATATCCTATGGCTGTCCATACGGACTTGGGTAAGTGTACATATCTCCCTATGGTGATTAAGAGTACATGTGTATGTAAGGGGGTTGATTGCATTGATATGGAGTTAAAGGCACAAAGCCAAGGAACGTTACATTTCCAGTTGGTATGACATTTGAGAACGCAATTCTGAATGGTGCCTATTGTAGATATCCATATGTGGCGTGATGGGGCATACCCAAGGTACCTGTCCCAGTTAGCAAATCTCTATGGTTTGGAGCACCCATATAAATTGGAGGAGCATGTGCATTAGGTACTTGTCCATAATTCTGTGGATATTGAGAAACTCTTACTTTCCCTGCATATGAATTTTAAGTATTTTGGGAAAGTTGTAACTCTTTGACTTTATCTACTAACGACGAGATGAGATCACCCATTGATGGGGTGTTGTTTTTTATCGGTGCTTGTTTTTGAAATTTTGGAGGTTTTTGAGGAGTGTAGTATCTTGCTATGAATTGTTTGTTATTCTACCACCCTTCATTGGGAATGTTTTCCATTGTTGGAGGGGTAGTGTTATTGTACAGGAGCAATACATCAACATGTCCTTACAACCTATCAAAATCCCGATTTATATTCTGAAAGCATTGTTCGCTTCCGGTGTATCATGCTAAGTAATCCTCATCTAGAGGTGGGAGTTGGTCCGACTGCATGCTAATGGGTTACCGAACAAAACTCGAGGAGATGAACTTGCCTCCCTAGTGAAATTCATATTGTTAGAACTTGACTTCTCATGAGGATGTGTTTGTGTGATTTGGTCAAGCTCCTCGATATGTACGGAGGAACCAACATTGGTTCCCTGAAGAAGAGGATTTTGATCCTGAGTAGTTGAATGGTTATCTTCCCATGTAGAGAGTGAAGGTGATTTTTTTGTCTACCTATTTGATATTTGTACATATCGAAACCCAAGAAGGATTGACCGTACTCATCATATCCCATCATATTCGGGGGTATAAGAATACTCACATAATAAAGGATGGATGAAAAAAGTGGAAACATTTAACGACTAGCTCTTCATGTTAGGTTCACCAATTTATATGAAAGAAAATGAACATTTGACCTTCTTTCACACTCAACCCCCGAGGTCATGCCAAGCAGCCGATGTTGAATGTGTGAATGATTGGCTATGAGAGAATCGGTGACTAAGATCTGGTAGAGTTATTTCCCAGTAGCAGAATTGGTAAAGGGAGATTTAGAGGATATGAATGGGTAGAAAAAATTCCCTATGGTTTGTTTTCCTAACTTGGATCTAAGTGTTGATATAGTTTGGAGCATCCAAATTAACTAAGTGAAAGACAATAATTTATGTTATTCTTCTTTGAAAGGAAAATAATCTAAACAAATCACAAAAATGAAATATTACAATCACAAACAACAATTTGTATCTATTCTAAATAATTAATATATTTATACACTAAAAATAAACAAGTGAGATAAACTGTGTTGTTATTCACCCGTGTTACGCAAGTGACCGTAGCTTGGCTATGTAATTTCCAATAGGGATTGTGGCAAAAATACTATGCAAGATACACAAAAATTCTCAGGCCCTTTGCCTGAATACAAGCATAGACTATATAAAAATTGGATGTGATGTTATTTCATGTACAAGGTAAGAAGAGGTTGTTTGAACTAATTAAATCTATTTAAAAATAGAAGAGGGAAGGAAAACTAAGCCATCAAGACTATTTTTAGGTAATTTGGTTCACAAACGCATCCTAAAAGTTAAGTTAAGTGAAGCATCACATGTCAAAAACACACATGATGGAATCTGGAAAAAGCACTCAAGACCACCACCCCGCACAGTATGCGTTAGTCCCGCACTAAAGGCCAAACATGCACAAAATGAAGTAGGAAGTTGGAAAAAATTGTGGAAAAGCTAAGTAAGGATGTATAGGCTACAAATATACACTGTGAATGGGTTTAGAAGCTTGAACATCTTCTGAAAGGGCATGCATCATCATTGGGGACTTTAGTGACCGATTTCCAACAATGAAGCACATGCAATTTTGGGTACGTACGTGTCCATCTGGGGCATTTTGAATACATATGCATGTAAGGTGGGATATTACTAGGATATGGACTAATGGGTGTAAAACCAGGGAACATCCCATTTCTAGTTGTGGTGGTATTCAAGAACACACTTCAGACTAGCCCTTGTGTAGGATAAGCTTGAGAAGGATGAGGACCCATCCCTAGTGTGTCTAACCCTGTGAGAATATCACCTGGATTTGAATGATCAAGATAACCTTGTTGTATACAATATTGTGTTGGTTGCTCATTGGAAGGGATGTATCCATTGTTGTCAACTAGATACCCCATGTTCTACCCTACTGCATGTGTTGGTTGTGAATTCTAGGAAATTTCTATCTCTCTAATCCTCCCCACCAAAGTAGAAATGAGATCATTGGGAGAGGATTGGGTCCCTTGTTGGGATGTTTGTGGTGTAGGATTTGATTGAATAGGCTCATGATACCCTGTCATGAATTGTTCAATGTTATAATTCTCTTCTTCCTCAGAAGTAAGAATCTAAGGATAGGCATTTGAAATCTCAGAGGTTGTAGCCTTCATTCTATCCAAATAATAATATATTTTATGAAGATAATTTGTTATTCGTGCGAATATATCATCTTCTATTGATTTCATGGAAATGTGAGGTCTTGACAAGACTCTATGGTAAGAACCTGTTCTATTTGTGATAACAACATGGTTTGCATTGGGTTGACTGTATTACATGTTTAACGGTTCATCAACCTCCTCCATCTTTACATAACTAATGGGGTTTGAAGTGTAACTAGGGGAGGTTTGGACGTTGCTTGTGTAATTATCACCCCATCTCGAAAGAGAAGGGTACTATTGTGGTTGAACATTGGTGTAATATCTATCAGAGAAAAATGGCCCACCAAACTCTCTTCTATTCATATTTTAGAAAGTATAAAATACCTACTAAAATAGGGGAATAAATAGAGAGGTGAGGTAATAGCAATGAAAGGAAAGGAAACAAGAAGGAATTAATTCTTCACGTTGGGTTCAAAAAATTGTATGGATGAAAATTGACATGCAACATTCAACCACACTCAACTCCTAAAGGTCATGCTAGAGAAACTGATGTTGAATGTGTGTGGCTAACTATAGGTGGATCAATGACTAAGATCTGGTAGTGTGCTCTCCTTGTAGCTGAGTTGGAAAAGGGGAGATTTAGAGGCTATGAATGGGTAGCGTAAATTCCCTATGGTTTTTTTTTCCTAGTTGGATCTCAATAATGTAATAGTTTGAAGTGTTCAAATCAACTAAGATGAAACTAACGATCCATGCTAGTGTTGAAAGGAAACTAATCTATACAAACCACAAAAACTGAAATATTACAATAAAAACAACAATTTTCTTCTATTCTAAATAATTAAAATGTCTCTACACTAAAAATAAACAAGGAAAATAACCCGTTGTGGTTATTCACCGTCTAAGTGTATTGAAACTAAATTGACTTAAAATAAGAAATTTTCCAAATGATCTATGATATGTAGACAACTCTGCGCAATGAGAAATTCTCTCCTTCAAATCCATAGGGACTAGAAGAAGAGAATCCATCATCAGGGGTTGCTATGAAAGAATTAAACTCTCTTGGAAATTAACTAATCACTTGTAAATGAAAGGAGATTGATTTCTACTCTATTTAATATGATGTAAAAAAATAAATTGCGAAATTAAGGAAATCAAACAAAAACTCCAACCCGGAATTCATAGAACAAAGGTAAATATAGTTGTGCGATGACTTTTCCCCATTTTATCCTTTCTTTCTCGTGTGTGTCCATTGTCGAGGAATGATGAATATCTCGGAGGGAATTTGTAAGCATCAACATGTTGCACTCAACCGCGGAATGATGCAGTTTCAAGATCTAAGTAAGAACTCACCCATGGGAGAAATGTGCATGCAATAAGGAAAAAAAAATCTCAAAATCCATACTCTATTCCATTCCACCATATAATGCTCAAGATGAAAGGGTGTACATATAGTAGTGGGGTTTGTAACTCCCCCACAAATGTAGCCATCAAGAGGTGGGAGTTACATTCCCGAATATCCGGTCAAATGTAACTCCTATGACG
The DNA here is from genome assembly GCA_018340775.1 of Taxus wallichiana var. yunnanensis. Lineage (NCBI taxonomy): Eukaryota > Viridiplantae > Streptophyta > Pinopsida > Cupressales > Taxaceae > Taxus > Taxus wallichiana. Next base: position 314,304,495 of record CM031239.1, read on the forward strand.
CTCTATGACACGTGTAAGGCCATAATGACACCCTAGGACACCTAAGCATGGTGAATCACCTATGTGGAGGAATCCCATGTACATAAAATATGTGCATGGTAAATATCCTACACCAACACCCCCTCGAAGCATAGCTTAGGTGGACACATAGATGAAAACAAGGAGAAGTGGGTCCAGAAACAAGCCTGATGAGGTACCCACGAACAAGAAGCTCTCGAAAAGTCGAGTAAAAGGAGAAAACCCAATGGGAAAAACTCCCCCAAAAGAGAGACAGCCCACTCTCTAATCTAAGAAAGATGCCAAAGATGGGATCCGGCCATAGACAAGCCTATAAAGGTACCCATGTACAAAGAGGAAATATCTTGAAAAGAAGAAGAAGAGAGAAGACGAGGGAGACAAGAGGAATGCAGAAGATTTCATGGACAGATCTGAATTCTGTGTAGCTGTAGGAAGTCTCCTAGAAGAATGTCGATAATGAGATCCTCTGCCTCTAGATCAAGAAGAGCCATCCACACCGAATCAGTATGCCCGCCTTAGGAAGGATATAAATGATGTGTTGGAAGTCTACCCACTCCATGAAGGAAATCGAAGGCATTAGCATGAAGAACTCTGAGTCTGGTCCATGAAAGTGTGACATAGGTCTAGAAAATGAGCACCAAGGAACCAAAGGTAATGCCACGTGCATAGAACTATCGTCAGTGTGAAAAGTAAACACCCACATAAAGGATGTCCAAGTGATGTGAAGGTAACAAAACATCCCCCACAATAGAAAAGGGATCCACAAACAAGGGTGGATCAATGAAGGTCTCTAGAAAATTGGAAGTGGTAAGAGTCCCAGAAGGACACTCCAAACAACAGAGATGATGAACTCCTCTAAAATACCTATAGATGGATGAGGAACCTATAGTGCATCACAAGTGTACTCTACGAAAAGACAACTAAGGTTAGGCAGATACTCATCCCAATGAGGGGGCTCAACAAACAAAAGAGCGATGTTGGATATGTATGAGTCATCTAATGAAGGTAGAGTGGAAGGGGCCTCACAAACTAAAGGTGGAAAAGAGGTAGGTGTGATGACTGTATGAGACTGAATAGGAGACTTCTCAATATCTGATGAGATGTGGGATGTGTCAACACTCTCTGGAATAGTGAGAGAAGGAGGAGAAGAGTCCTCGTAGTACTCTCAACATCAGAACTGGGTGCACAATCCTCATCATCAGAAGTAGAACCAAGAAAGTCAGTGTTAGTGGAATTGTCATCACATGAAGAAATAGAGGAGACAACTGAATCAATAACAACAACAAAGGCGGCAGTATGTGAAGGGTCTCCATAGAGGGACTGAAGAATGCTCCAGACATGGTGGGGAATATATTAGTCTACCACGTGAAACTAGAGAGATTGAGATACATGCATCATCATGTGACCAAAAACATGGTCGCAAGTTTCGAGAATATCCTCTAGATGATGATGATCAGTGGGTGTAGGAACTGGCCCAAGTAAGAAGGGTAAAAGACCCTCATAGGCAAAGTAACGTTCGTGGAAGCACGCTAGGCTGAATAGTTCCCTCTCCCAATGAGAAGTGTGGCGAGGCTATAACGCAATCCTACAATGCTCAATTCTAGAAAGAGCACTCTCCATGATGTAGAATCAAAAGTGCAAGGTGCACGAAAGCAAGATGTCGAACTCACCAATATGTTTCTACATGCGAAAACCCAAGAGTACTAGTCAATCACCCCAGAGAATGTGACACTTTATAAAGTACTGTGTTTACAAAATCGACAATGTCATCGGGTAATGTGTGAGAAATCATGAAACTTTGACTATATAAGCGCTCAAAAATGAGTCATGAGTCAAAAGTTATAAGCGTTAATACAATTCCCGCAACTGATGGAAAAATCCAATAAACACACAAACTAATTTTAAAAATGCCCAAAATGGGTGCAAAGGGTGTCGTGTGGGTACTCATTGGAAATGGCATCAAATTTTAGGTAGGGTTTATTTTGTTTGCAATGGGATATTAGCCTCCTACTAACCCCCCTGACCTCGCCCTCCATCTTCGACATTAAACATTAAACAAGCAAAAATGAAGCCCAAAAATTAGTACAATACCATGAAGGAATGTTTTTTCCTCAAAACATTAAAAATAAGTTTGTTTTAACCTCCAAACAATATTAAAAGGGAGTGGGCCCATGTTATGGAGTCACGTCATATCAGCACCGAGACCGAATGAGCTGTCCACATGTGTGTGGAGAGGGAAGAGTCCCAGAGAAGTCAGAGCCATGTGCCAAGGCCAACTTGCAGTGCCTAGTTACCGTGAGTTGAGAGGTGGTAGTGTTGAGTTGTCGAGCCTGTGCTTTTGGTTAGGTGAAGGTCAAGTTCATGTGAAAGCAATCAAACCTGGACACAGAAAGGGGAAGGGCCCACGTGACACCTTGCTCGACCGTTGTGTTATGCAAACCTGACAGATCTCCTAGCGGCCACGCAAAGATTCTCAGCAGAGGTCACAGCTAAGCCGAGCCTACCATGCACACATATTTGAGACTAGAATTTGAATGGCCAATCCACGAGTGCAGTAGAATACAGATGTTGAAAGCACATGTGAGTGTAGAGGAGTCAAGTCGTCAAACAAAATAATCCAGGTGAATGCTCAAGACAGAGCCAAAAATAGGAAGGCCGAGAGGCAGGTCCAAGTTGAGTAGAGACTCAACATTACATAGTGAAGAATGGTGAGCATGGTAGAGACAAGACCCGGTTCGAGGCATAGGAGAATACAAACATACAGGGCCAAGAAAGAGTCTACACAGCTGACCAAACAAGCTAGCACCAATATCTAAATCCCACAAAAGTGATACAGAAGCACTACACGAGCCTGGAGTACCGAGTTGAATGAACCAGAGAAGGGTTGAACAATGAAAAAAGTGCCCGAGAATGCAAGAAAGAGCACACACATCGACACAATAGTGATTCACGAGCCAATCACGACAGTGGAATGTTGAAGCAGTGAGCCAATGTCTTCAATGCAGGAAAAGTGTGAGTTGAACTAATGCAGGAAAGGTAAATATTATGACCTCGAGATGATGGTCTAAGGATGAGCAACCCAAGAAAATGAGTCAGTCAATATGCAGAGAGAGAACCACCATGATCAAAGGCCACGAGTTTCTAAGTGAAGGAAGGGCCCGCAGAAGATCAAACAACCACAAAGGAGCACCTTGAACCTAAAATTTTCTCTCAACACAAAAACACCAGCATAAAACCAAACACAAGAACCTCCCTTTTTTAAAAATAAAATAAAATAAAATGCAAGTAGAGCACAAAATAGAATGGGAACTTGCACAAGAAACTATGAGACAGAGTAGTAAGTAAGCAACCGAGATGAGCAACACGATTCCGATCCCCGAGCTCTGATACCATGTTGGAGGAATGACGAAGATCTGGAGGGAATTCGTGAGCATCAACACATTGCACTCAACCATGGAATGATGCAGTTTCAAGATCCAAGCAAGAACTCACCCATGGGAGCAATGTGCATGCATTAAGGGAAAAAAGGCTCAAAATCCATACTCTATTCCATTCCACCATATAACTCAAAATGAAAGGGTGTACATATAGTAGTGGGGTGTGTAACTCCCCCACAAATGTATCTCATCAAGAGGTGGGAGTTACATTTTCATAATAGTCATCAAATGTAACTCCTATTACGCTTTATGATGCATGTAAGGCCTTAATAACACCCTAGGACACCTAACCATGGTGAATCACCTATGTGGAGGAATCCCATGTAAATAAAATATGTGCATGGTAAATATCCTACACCAACATCCATATGAGTCCAAGGGATTGGGAATGCAAGATAAACAACATGAGAAGGCACTTGAGCAATGACATCTTGAAGGTAGTTTGGTTGCAATGTAGGTGGAAGAGAGATAACACAAGTGAACATAGCTTGGATATGTAATTTCAAGGAGGATTTTGGTAGCAATACTAGCCCTTTGCTTGAATGCAAGCATTGAATATATAGGAATTGGCTAGGATGTGCCTTCATGCATAAGGTAGCCTTGGAGTGCCAAATCATTGGGTGAAGAGGCAGTTCAAACTAATCAAATCTATTTAAAAATAGAAGAGTTAAGGAATACCATGCAAACAAGACCATTTTTAGGAAATTTGGTTCAAAAGCACACTCTAGAAGTTAAGTTAAGTGAAGTTTCATGTGTTAAAACCACACATGAAGAGTTCTAGAAAAATCATGCAGATAACCACCCTATGCAGGGATGCGCCTCAGGATCGCCGCCCATGCCTCGGGAGGAGGTTTCATAACCACCATCCAAGCCTCGGGAGGCGGTTTCGAACCGCCACCTAGGCAGGTGGTGGCTATGCCAACACATGCATAGAAATGAGCAGAAGCTTGAAAAAGTGTGGAAAAGCTAAGGATGTCTAAGCTACAAATATACACTTTGCGAATGGGTTTAGGAACTTGAACACCTTCTCGACAGACATTAATCATCATTGGGTACCTTTTGTAACTATTTTCTCGACAATATAGCACATGTGATTTTGGGTGCGTACATATTTCCCCTTTGAGAATCATCTTAGCCATAAAAAGGCATAAAACATAGATTCGAGTATGGCATTCCCAAAATGAGGAGTTAGAAGCTATACGTGGCACACCCGTGTTGGTATGTCACCGTCCAAACTCATGCTACCTACAAAACAAAAAGGAATACTCAAGTGCGAGATAGATGAAATATCGAAAGATAAATACTAAATTAAAACAAAAAGATGACTTACCATTTGTGCGGGATATATAAATATACCTGCTAGCACTCCAACCTCGAAGAATATGAACTCAAAAAAAAATTCTAACAACATATATATCAAAACAAAATCATTTTGCAATTCATTCACACGTATTGATTTGGTGATTTTTTTAGCTTTGGGCCTATGGTGATCATTTCATTTGTGAGTATGGTTGAATTGGAATGGATTTAGGAATAGTATTTTCTCATTAGGTTTTTCCCTTTGTTGTTTGAATGCTTTTGAGAAGAACTCATAAGAAATTTGTAACTAGAGTGATCATAAGGGGCCTCAAAGAGGTGGATAGGCATAGTTCCTTTATTACTTAGTTGTCATTTTGTTAGGCATTATACGATGTTTTGGTAATTCGTGCTCATTGTGAGAATTTTCAACACACCTAGTGTGCAATGACATTATACAAGACTATGACACACTATGATATGTACATATATCTCTTTTTGACTTGGCTATTCCTTACATAGAGTTGGAATACATTTATGATTTGATTCACATGTGTACTCTTAGATGTTTAGAATTTCCGATTTTATATGCTTTTCAAAATGTATGCAAAGTGGATATGAATGCTAAAAGCATGATTTCCTTTTTTGTTTTTGTAATGTTGATACATGATAGTGAAAATATATTGTAATGCTGAATTTTAGTTTGGAAAATGTGGTGAAAGACATGATAAGTGAATGAACTTTCCCCGCTCCTAACTCCACACAACCAAGTAAGGTGCGGGCTCAACACCAAGATCTAGAAGGGACAAAAGTTATAGAAATTTATTGAATGGTAATGATGAGAGAAAGACAAGGATTTTACAAAACCAAATTAAGACCCTAAAACCTCATTCTATTCAAGTTTTCTTCATAGTTTAAAATGTGAATTGCTTTCCAATTTATCTAGACTTAGATCCATAGATGGCCACTTGGTTGAGAAAATATGGTTTTGAGGTTTTAAACTCTTTTGGAATTCGAACATATAACTCACTTTGTTTTGATTATGATTTCATATCATTTGAATGAACTATTTCTAACTTTCAAATTTGTCAAAGATACCCCCTATACCTTGCCCCATGCTACCAAAGAGGAAGTATGGGCTCATCACAATGGACAAGGCATAGGTGAGTAAAGGCACTTCTCTCCTTTTCTAACCCTACATCACTATTAATATATGCATGCTTAACATCGAATATTGGTAGGGCAAAGAAATGTGTAAAATAAAAAAATTCTATGGATTTTCATTTGACTTATTTCTCTAGGAAAAATGTCTAGAATATTCTTATTTCCAAAAATATGTATATGGGATAGATGCGACACCATGAAGGTTCTAAAATAGACTATAGGAAAAGACACCTAATCTAGTAGAAACTATGAGTAAAACCAAGTATGCAGGACTTGGTATCGTTATTATCAAATATTTTCTTATCTTTCTTGGATTGATGAAATGATTAGGAAATAAATGATGATACTATGAAGATTTAAAGAGATATGATTTGAATGTTTTGCCAATGTTTTTAAATTTTTAGTAATTGTTATAAGAATAAGTTCCTTGATCACAAATTTTACAAAATGAACAGGCATATGAAAATGCAATACGCATGTAGTAATGGACATGTGGATATGCAGGTGAAACTACATTTGATGATAGCTAAGGTAAAGAAAGTTGATGAATATCAAATTCTTCACCCCTAAAAGTACATAGTGGAGAACCATGATCCTCAAAATTTATATTCTCTTGACAAGGGCCTACCACTATGGATTTAAACTTACAACCCTTTCCCAGTAGTGTATATGTCCAAACATTAAAATCATTTTTCTAAAAGAGGTGTTCTTGACCTCTTAGTCACGTTCTTGAGACATGGTTTGTGGGTGAGCATGACCATGCTTATCAGCCTTGTTTCCTATGTAGAGCATCGTGTTTACTTGTGACACTTATTGAATGATAAAGCCTTGCCCCATGGATATGGAAAGCTTATTTTCTAATGCACATGGGTTGAAACTGGGTTTACAATAGAATAACCTTTAGAGATGGTTTAAATGAGCATTATTTCAATCTCAAATTTCCCTTCTTCATTTGTTAATTCTATCATGTTTACACCTAGACCTAGGTCGTCAAAAGGAAGAGATGCTAAACCGAGAAGACTACCCATCCCTTATGATTCAAACAGGAGGAAGATCTAATCACCACTTTCTAAGATTTTCCTAATTTTTGTTGTGGTTTTAGTGGACACTGTTTCCACATATATTGATTTACCCTTATCTATTTTTTGCCACCTCAAATGTTTTTGGGTCAACGAATTCATCTTTTGGGTCACTTGGGGTGATTGGGACTAACTCTTTTGATGGAGGTGGTTTGTTCAATTGATTCACATGAATTTCATACTCCGTATGGACTCCTTTCTTCTTCTTGAGGTTTTCTAAGTGTATATCGAAGGGCTTAGGATCCCCTTGAGCAATGAAGACCTTCCCCAAATGGAGGAATATAATCTCCTGGAATAAGGTAGAAGGGATAGCTTTCATTCGATGAATCCAGGGCCTCTTAAGGATACTTTTATACCTTGTTTCCTCGTTGATAATGTAGAACTCTATCAAGATGGTTTTTGGATCAAGCGTGACTGGAAGAATTAGGTTCCAATCAAGATAGCTTTAATACTTGTCATACCCTCGTAATTTATTTCTTATAGAGGATCAATTTGTATCTCCATATCCCAACTTCTGTAAAAATGAGAAGGGAACCACATTTACAACATCCCCATCATCAATCATGGCTCTCTTAATGTAATTGTTATAAATCCAAACTTGTAAAAATAAGGTAGGATCACCTCTTTGGGCAATTTCAGCATCATATGGCATCTTGTCTATATCGAAAAAAACCCAAGTATCCCTATCATTATGTCCCAAAGGATGTATGTCAAAGTCAATAAAATTTATTTGAGTGCTAGGAGGAGGTGTAACATGGATTATATGACCAAACCTAGTGCATTGAGTAACATAGAATGATGCGTAGGTGAATTCTTCAACAAATCTAGATATAAAATGTGAGAAAAGGTATTTTCAAATCTGATATTAAATCATATGATCCTACTAGTTTAATGATTGTAGGAACGTCATCCTACAAAGAGGAAAGAGTGGGTAGAGTTTGAGGAAAGTATTCCTTCGCCCGAGTTGTTGCATTAATTTCTGGTTCAAATTCTAGCTCAATTAATCCCATGATCTTTGTGTTGTCGTTCAAACCAAGGTTAGGAGAAACCCGAGAGTTATTGGAAGTTGAGGCTTCATGGTCATCGTTTCCTATAGGAATGTCCTTGTTTATATTATGAGGATTCACTTGGGAATCCCATGGATGTTTAGGGTTTGTATTTTGAGGTGTGACAGGTCCGGTATGACTCGGTTGTGGGTTTGTTTTAGGATTCTCTAGGAACATGTCTACAAAGAGTTGCCTTTGGTTTTTAGGAAGTCTTTGCAGAAACTTATTGCAATCGTGGAAATTCCTATAGTCATTACCTCAAACCTTATGGAAACCATGGTATAGGTGAGGTTCCTAATCTCTTGGCCTTTGATAAACGACTTGTTGTTGTTGATTAGAACCTCGGTTTTAGTTTTGAAATTGGTTGTTATAACCATGATTCGTTGCCCCTTGGCCAAAGTTTTGATATTGGTTTTACGCCTTGGGTTTGATTTTTCTTTTTTGGTGGATGATTTACATCAATTGTGTTGACCAAGGAGATAATGTTAGGGGATCTTTGATTTCCCATGTTTTTGTTATTGTTAGTGTTACCGTTGTTCGTGAAACTAGTGTTTTTGGGTTGATCAATAGCACTATTCATGGTAGCATCATGATTGCGATTCACACCCTTAGGTCCTTGTTTTTTGGAACCATTTTTTTGATAATTTCCATTATTTTTATTTAGGGATACCAATTTCCCATTGGGACCATAGATCTTACACCCACTTTCTATAATGGCTTGGTTAATCCAAAACACACCTTCCAAAACTTCCTCATAACTACGAAAGGAAAATTTTAGACATCGTCCTTAGTCTCTCGATTGAGTGAGTGAAGGAAAAGATCGCAAATTTCCATTTGGTCCATGTTGGGCACACTTGCAGAGGAGTAGAGAACTTTACACCATATTTGGATGAAATGGGCAAAGTGATTCATTTTTCTCCTATCTAATATGGAGGAACTCCCTAATCCCTACACGCAACAACTTATTCATGTCAAATGCTTTGATGAACTCAGAATTAAGTTGTTTAAAGGAATGTATAGAAGCTTTGAAATATGATAATATTGATCCGATGTGATTCCTTCAAGATTCCTTGAAATATCTTAGCACTACAACATCCCAAGGAAGTAATTCATTGATAACATTAGTGTAGGCCTTGATATGAGCATTCGGGTCTCATTCTCCCTTATATTTTGGAAGATCCAATAATGGGTGTGGAAGCATGACACCACGTATGGTGAAGTCAAGAGGCTCCTTTAAGTACTTAGCATATGAACCATAACATAAGACTCCACTATTGAAGATCCTTGATGAGGAGGTGGAGGAGGAGGAGGAGTTGGATAAGCTGGATTATAAGCGTTGACGGAACGTATGGGTCCCTTGATATGGCATGCAGGAGAGGGAATTACATATGGGTCCATATGGGGTGGTTTTTGAATACATATGCATGTAAGGTGGGATAGTACCAGGATATGGACTAGTGGGCATAAAATTAGGGAACGTCACATTTCCTTTGTGGTGGTATTCAAGAACGTACTTCCACCTAGCCCTTGTGTAGGATAATTTGAGAAGGATGAGGACCCATCCCTAGTGTGTCTAACCCTGTGATAAGATCACTTGGATTTGAGTGAAACATATAACCTTGTTGTACATGATATTGCGTTGGTTTTTCATTAGAAGGGATGTATCCTTTATTGTCAACTGGATACCCCATGTTATGCCCTACCGCATATCTTGGTTATGAAGTTTGGGCACTTTCTAGAAATGAGATCGTTGGGAGAGGATTGAGTCCCTTGTTGGGGTGTTTTTGGTGTAGGGTTTGATTGAGTAGGATCATCATGATACCTTGTCATGAACTATTCAAGTGTTATAATTCTCTTCTTCCTCATAAGTAATAATCTTAGGATAGGCATTAAAATTTTAGAGGTTATAGCCTTCATTCTATCCAAAGACTCATCTATCTGATGAAGATGATTTTCTATTCATGCGAATATATCATATTCTTTTAATTGCATGGAAATGTGAGGTCTTGACAAGACTCTATGGTAAGAACCTATTCCATTTATTATAACATCGTGGTTTGCATTCTCGTTGACCATATTGCATGTTTAATGGTTGATCAACCTCCTCCATCCTTACATAGCTAATGGGGATTGAAGTGTAACTAGGGAAAATTGGATGTTGCTTTGTGTAATTTTCACCCCATCTTGAAAGATATGGGAATTTTGTGGTTGAATGTTGGTGTAATATATATCGAGCCAAATGGCCACCAAACTCTCTTCTATTCATATTTTATAAAGTATAAAATACCTACCAAAATAGGGGAATAAATGGAGAGGTGAGGTAATAACAATGAAAGGAAAGGAAACAAGAAGGAATTAATCCTTCACATTGGGTTCACCAATTTGTACAGATGAAAAATTGGCATGCAACCTTCCATAACACTCAAATCCCCAGGTCATGTTGAAGCAACCTATGTTGAATGTGTGTGGCTAACTATAGGAGGATCAATGACTAAGATCCGTAGTTGATCTCCTAGTATCCGAGTTGGAAAAGGGTAGATTTAGAGGCTATGAATGGGTAGCGTAAATTCCCTATGGCTTGTTTTCCTAACTTGGATCTCAATGTTGTACTAGTTTGAAGTGTCCAAATCAACTAAGATGAAATAATAATATATGCTATTACGGAAAGGAAACTAATTTAAACAAATCACAAAACTTAATTTTTACAATTAGAAACAACAATTTGCTTCTATTCTAAATAATTAAAATGTCTCTACACTAAAAATAAACAAGTAAAATAACCCGGTGTGGTTATTCACCTTTGTTAAGTGTATTAAAACTAAACTAACTTAAAATTAGAACTTTTCCAAATGATCTATGATATGTATATAATATCCTACAAACATTCTCTCCTTCAAATCCATAGGGATGGGAAGAAGAGGATCCATCACCGGGGGTTGGTATGAAAGATTTAAACCCTCTTGGAAATAATCTAATAACTTGTAAATTAAAGGAGATTAATTTCTACTCTATTTGATATGATCTAACAATGATAAATTGCAGCAACAAAGGAAATCAAACAACAAATCCTACCTAGAATTCACGAAAGAAAGGTAAATCCAATTGTGTGATGACTTATCCAATCAGTTTATCCATTCTTTCTCTATGTGTCCATATGAGTCCAAGGAATTGGGAATGCAAAGGAAACAATAGGAGAATGCACTTGAGTAATGATAGCTTGAAGGCAAATTGGTTGCAATGTAGATAAAAGAGAGATAGCAAAGTGAATGAACAGCGCTTGGCTATGCAATTTCTAACAAGATTGTGGCTACAATACTATGCAAGATGCATAAAATTTGCATACTCTTTTCTTGAATGCAAGCATTGAATATATAGGAATTGGTTGGGATTTTCCTTCATGCACAAGACATCCTTGGAGTTCCAAATCATTGAGTGAAGAGGTAGTTAAACTAATTAAATCTATTTAAAAATAGAAGAGGAAGGAATACCATGCAAAAATACAATTTTTAGGCAATTTTGTTCACAAATGCACCCTAGAAGTCAAGTTAAATGAAGCATCATGTGTTAAAACCACACATGAAGAGTTTTTAAAAATCACGTAGGACCGCCGCCTTACGCAGGGAGGCGGTCTCGAACTACTTGCACAATCCCTGGGAGGGGGTTTCATAACTCTTGCCCAATCTCGGGAGGTAGTTTTAGAACCGTCACCTAGGTAGGGCGGCGTTGTGACACTAAAAGCCAACACATGCACAAAAATGAGTGGGAAGATGTAAGAAAGCATGGAAAAGCTAAGTAAGGATGTTTAAGCTAGAAATATACACTACAAATGGGTTTAGGAACACAAACACCTTCCTGAAAGGACATTTATTATCATTAGGACTCAATATCCATATTTCACCCCAGGAAAAATATTACATCAGCCATGACCTTGCATGGAAAGAATTAGAGAAAAATGTTTAAATCCTACAAACTGTCAGCAGAGGGACTCTACAATGGAATCAGGGGCCTGTGAAAGTTTAAACAACCCTATGTGGGAAGAAAGAGAAGAAACAACTCACAAGTGAACATGTTCCTTAAATTCATCAAACAAGTTACATGTGCACTCGGAAATGAAGGAGCAAAGTGTTGCAGAGAGAGAAGCCAGGAGCAAGAAGGAAAAGAAGCGGTGAAGTTTCAAGGTCTTCGGGCTCAAAACCATTCAGGAAAGAATCTAGAATCAACTAAGTATGGAAGAGCTAGCAGAGGAAGCCACGTGTCCTAACGGTGCTCCTCCAAAGATGAATCCAAAGAGAGAGACCCAAACAAGCGCGGTGCCTCCACGTGTTATATCAAGAGGGGCAAATGGTCAAACAGAGTCAAAAGGCGGAGCTTCAGGGCCATGGGAGTTTTCTAAGTTTTGTGTTTCATGAAAAGGGGAAAAGGTAAATTACGGACCTGCAAACCTGATTTTTCTCTAATCTGGCTGCCACGTGTCCCATATCAAAAGGGGACCCATTTTTCAAGTTGTTTCCCACCCTCCTATATGGACTCGATACAAACTTCAAAGGGGAATATCTTTCGACTCGAGCTTGAAATATTTCAAATATGGTTTTGTTGGAAAGATCTCGACCTCACCCATGTCATGGGATCTCGAAACTTTAATTTTGAGGAGGTTAGGTGAGTAAAATGGATGAAACATCTTCAGTCATTAACGTAAAATCCAATCTCTTCAACTACCAGATCTAATTCGATTCAACCTGCTAGGGAGCCAAAAGTGACATATTGTGGGCAGATTTTAGCAGAAGCATTAATAGCAGTGGTTGAGCTTCAACTCGCGCAACTCAATTCTCTCTCTCTCTCTTTCTTCTCTCTAATCAAATCTATATAGATGAGGGAAGGATTCATTATAAAAGGTTATTATTCATTCTTCTTCCCTTCCCCCCTCTCTCTTTCTTCTCCAAGGTCGAATGTGAATTTTAAACCTCCTCCCTTGGCTTTGTAATGGCATTTTCTTTCCTCTTTCCTATTAATGGTGTACTGTGGAAACTCTTGGAGTAATAAAATCTATTTTTGTGATGCATTTTTGTCCATCCTTTGCTCATTTTGTTGTCTCTTCTTGCCTCTCACCATTGCAGGGTATACTATGCATATCTCTGATGTCCATTGTAGGTTTTGGGAGCTATGTTTAAGGGGTTTGAAATGGTGTTATGTGTGAACTTTATCCTTGGTCTGTGATGCATCTTTCCATCCTCTCCATTGCTCACCTCTCTCCATTTCAGGCAGTTGGGTTTGTGATCAGCAATTCCCTTTTCTTGGTGCTATCACCTCTGTAGTGTAGGATTTCTTTATTTTCATGCTCTCTCTCTCTCTCTCTCTCTCTCCTTGGTCCCTTGGAATTGTTAGATTAGGAGTAGATAGTCACATTTCCTTCCTTAGAAGTAGTTTAGTGCTAGGATTAGGAAGAGGAACCAACCTTCTCTGGAGGATCATTCCCATTTGCAAGTCCCACAGCTTGGGGAATGATCCAATGTTATGCAAATCACACCAAATGACCCTACCTTAGAAAAGCAAATCTGACCACTCATTTGGGGGTGTTGTGATTTCACACTAACAATTTTGGCACACCCGTGGGACAAGTCTGAAGCACCTTACCACTTCACTTCATCAGGTTCGATGTGCTCTTGGTGAAGGTTTCAGCCTTTGGAGGCACTTTCAAGCACATCTGGTGACTCCATCTAGTCAACAACCCATCCTCTGAGTTGCAAACCTTCTTCCCATCCATTTCCACCCATTATTTCTTCCATCTCTTTCATTTTTTCCCATTCCATGAGGTTGTACAATCATGACTTCATTCCCTTCATTGAACTCACACTTACAACAATGCATTCCACCTCCAACACATTTCCAAACTCCTCTGAACCAACATTATAGTCACATCCATAACCATTATTCTTACCCATATGGGTAGAGTCAAAATTAGTTTGGCCATGGAGCTTATCAAGAACAAGGGGATGCATATAATGGCGATAGTTATGCAGAGAATGCTGGTTTACTGGAAAAGATCCAAAAGATAGAGGATAACATGGTGCAATCAAGGGCAACAACTCAAATGAAATCTCTCGAGAATTGGTTTTAGGGCACCTTGTCCATGGGAAGGCCCTTTTCCAAGACATTATAGCCCTCAAGAGAATATTGGCTTCATGATTGAAGTGTTGCCTCAACTTACACAAAGGGATTGAGGACATTAGGGCTAATGAGCAAAGTGCGGGACAACATTGTCAATGGGTAAGTCAATCACCAACTCCCTGCCTTTCATTTTCTCTCCCTCAATCTTTATCATTTCAACAGACGCAAGAGTCAAGCCCCTCACTTGCTACCCCAAGTGTTGATTTCATTTCTCCATCTTCTAGTCTTCCATCTCATTTCATTTCCTCTTCCCTTTTCCCTTCGAATCATGTCCCGCCCACAAGAGCCTAAATAAATGCCTTCCCCTCTAAACAAACAATAAGTTTCACCTCCCTCTCCACCACAAACAATTGTAAAGCTGGTTGAACCCCAACTCGCCACTCCTCTTACTTTCCCAAGTCCATATTGGGAAGATACCCAAGAATCCATCAAGTAAAAAACAAGAAGAGGATCCCAACAAAAATAAATAACAAACATTCTCGATGAGTTGACTATTAAATTTAGGTTTATAAATATCCCTTGATGGTCAAGCCAATAGAGGAGGTCAAGGTTCAAGAGCCAGTGGTGGCTGAGTTTGAATTTGTAGTAGAGGAGGAGGACCATACGCCATTCGTTTGGGCTCCAAGTGCGGAGCAAGCCACAGAAGAACCTTCAGTTCTTCCTCCCACTTCATCCCCTTCAAGCTCTGAGGTTGAGGAAGAGTTTGAGCTTTCAAACTTTATGTTTGAGGATGAAGGGAACCATGGTGATTCAATTCTAGATCAGGAGGACACCATAAAGGAGGTTCAAGACTGCAAGGGATGGCAAAGAGGCAGATTACTGTCTAACTTGGAGGATTGCCTTGATGGAGGGGAACCCATGGAGATCACATCATTTTTTCCTCCATCTCTCACATCCCAAGCACATGAATCTGTTACCATGGAGGAGAACATTCAAGAACAACAACCTGTATTTCATAACAGCCCTCTGGAACCAAGATTAGAAGACATGACTCTCCCATGTTCTTCACAAGAGAAGGAATAGAAAAAGTAGGAAGGTATCACCATTTCTCCCATGCATTTCATCTAAGAAGGTCCATAAGAAAAAATCCAATCTTGTAGTTAGAGTTCAAAACCATGGGCGATTCAAAGGACCATACCTTGCCCAATCGGATACTTGGCTTCATTGGAGCCAAAGGAGCAGCCAAAACTAGTCATGCCTACTCCAGGGCATGAGGATGAGCATCAAAGTACCAAGGGTCATCATCAACATCTCTAGAAGTCTGATGCAAGTCAGCTTGAGGAGGCATTTTTATTAATATTGATACCTTGATAATTTAGGTGAAGGATTGGCTTATTGTCAGTTTTTCACTTCATCTAACCAGCCATGTTCAGTGTCAAATCAGTTGCATGGCTGCCATTTTTGAGGAAGGGAATCTATTTCTCCCTATCAGTTATAGGCTTTGTTTGAGCTCCCTTTACTCTTGGTTAGAGTAGTGTAGGTAGGTTTGCTTTTAGCAGAAGAAGTGCTTATGCACACTCTACATGTATCATTTGAGGCATGTATGATTTGGTCTTTGTATATAAGTTTTGTTTGTATTGCTTTAGAGGGGCATGAGGCCAGACTCTTAACTATTAAAGGTAAGAAGGCTCATGTTTTCCTGTAACATTTGCAAATTCCAAAAGAAACAAATGCGAAGTAGATAAAGTCATTTCAAGATAGTCCATTTCAGGGACAGATTGAATCCCCGTGTCAAAACAATTTTCTACTCGACAAAAAATCCATTTCCAAGGTTCTCTTATGAAAATTGAGAGTGCGATACATGCAAATGGCCGGCTCATGGACAGGGAAAAACATAGAAAAGGCTTACACTTAAGCTCGTAGTGGCTTAGAGATCAAGACTTCAATAGTTAAGATCAGTTTCATTTTTATCATCTAGACTCCATGCCCAATGGATGCTTCAAGGCTACTGGTCTCTTCATCTAGCAGGTAGATGTCCCCGTGAGTCACCAAATTTTTATCCATATTTCTCCCCCTGGACAAAATATTGCATCGATCATGACCCCGTATGGAAAGAATCGATAAAACACATTTAAATCCTACAAACTGGTTGCAGAGGGACTATATAATGGAATTGTGGGGCCTGTGAAATTTTAAATGACCCTGTGCAAGAAGAAAGAGAAGAAACAACTCTGTCAAGTGAACCCGTGCCTTAAATTCATCAAACAGGTTATAGGTGGGCTCAAAAATGAAGGATCAGTGTCACGCACAATCCAAGAGCAAGAAGGAAAAGAAACAAAGAAGTTTCAAGGTCTTCAGCTCAAAACCATTCAGAAAGAATCCAAAATCGACTAAGTATGGAAGAGCCAACGAGAGGAAGCCACGTGTCCTAACGATGCTCCTCCAAATATGAATCCAAAGAGAGAGATCCAAACAAGTGTGGTGCCTCCACGTGTTATATCAAGAGGGTTAAATGGTCAAACAGAGTTAAAAGGTGGAGCTTCAGGCCGTGGGGTTTTCTCGAGTTTTACATTTTGTGAAAAGGGGAAAAGGTACATTACGGACCCGAAACCCGATTTTTTATATAATTTGTCTCGCCACTTGTCCCATATCAAAAGGGGACCCATTTTTCAAGTTGTTTTCCCGCCCTCCTATACTGCACTGATACAAACTTCGAAGGGGCATATATTTCAACTCAGGGCTTGAAATATTTCAAATCTGATGTCGTTGGAAAGATCTCACCTCACCCATGCCATGGGGTCTGAAACTTTAATTTCAAGGATGTTAGGTGAATAAAATGGAGGAAATGTCTTTAGGCCATTAACGTAGAATCCAATCTCTTCAACTACCAAATTTGATTCAATTCGACCATGTTTGGGAGCCTAAGTGACATATTGTGGGAAAATTTTAGCGTAAGCATTAATAGCATTATGGCAGTGGTTGAACTTCGACTGTGCTTCCTTCTCTCTCTCTCTCTTTCTTCTCTCTAATCGAATCTATATAGATGAGGGAAGGATTCATTGTAAAATTTTGTTGTTCATTCTTCTTCCCTATAACCCTCTCTCTTTCTTCTTCAGGTCGAATGTGGAGTTTAAACCTCCTCCCTTGCCTTTGTAATGGTGTTTTCTTTCCTCTTTCCCATTAATGGTGGATCATGTAAACTCTTGGAGCAATAAAATCTATTTTTGTGATGCGTTTTTGTCCATCCTTTACTAATTTTGTTGTCTCTTCTTGCCTCTCACCATTACAGGGTATATTGTGCATATCTTTGATGTCCATTGTAGGTTTTGGGAGCTGTGTTTAAGGGGTTTGAAATGGTGTTATGTGTGAACTTTATCCTTGGTCTGTGATGCATCTGTCCATCCTCTCCATTGCTCACCTCTCTCCATTTTAGGCAGTTGGGTTTGTGATCAGCAATTCCCTTTTCTCGGTGTTATCACCTCTGTAGTGTAGGATTTCTTTATTTTCATGCTCTCTCTCTCTCCTTGGTCCCTTGGAATTGTTAGATTAGGAGTAGATAGTTGCATTTCCTTCCTTAGAAGTAGTTTAGTGCTAGGATTAGGAAGAGGAACCAACCTTCTCTAGAGGATCATTCCCATTTGCAAGTCCCACAACTTAGGGAATGATCCAATGTTATGCAAATCACACCAAATGACCCTGCCTTTCCTCTCGAACACTCATTTGGGGGTGTTGTGATTTCGCACTAACAAGTAAATTTTGTAACTATTTTCTGAAAATGTACCACATGCAATTTTGGTGCGTATATTTACAATTTCTAAATATCACCATTGACAACCTAACACCGACATACGTTTAGGATTTTTGTAAATGTGCATTTGTTTCCATTGTGAGAAATTCATTGAGACTTGGGAGAAACTTTGAGATAATTTCATATGGGGGTTTGATGTCAATCCGTAGGTTTAGATGAGACATTTCCAAGTGTTAATGAGTGTGATAATTCACTTGTTGAAGTTAGAACTATTTTTCTCTCAAAGATCTTGAGAGACAACAATTGACCGATGTATTCGAGAAGGACCGATATAGTTAAGAAGTAAAATGATGCTTCTTATAGCATCTACTGCACCACCCCAACATGTGGGAATTTTCTATTTGCTGCCATAAGGTGCCGATTGTAAAATATCATTGCGACAACCTAACATTGACATAAATTAAGGATTTTGGCAACATTACTTTCGCTTATAATTTTGAAAAACCGTATGGACCTGGGAGAAATCATGAGATAATTTTGAATAAGGAATTGATGTACAACCATAGGTCTAAACAATACATTTCCATATGTCAATAAGTTTGAGAATTTTCCTACTTAAGTTAGACCCTTTTTTTTCTCTTAGGGATCATAAGAGATAATGCCCACCGATGTAGATGATAAGGAAAAAAATGGTTTGGAATAATAACCACACCTACTTTAACATATAACAACATATAATGACTTGTGGTATCTATCCATTAAGTTCCACAATGTTCCAATTGTAAAATATCATTGTTAATGTACCTTAACAAGAATACAAATTAAGGATTTTGGTAGTGTTGCATCCATGATAAAACTATACAGATTGGGATAAAACACAAAAGGATTTTGTACAAGGAATTAATTTCAATCCATAGGTCTAGATGATACATTTATAGGTTTCAAGGAGTTTGAAAACTTTCTTGTCGAAGTTAGACCCTTTTTTGTTATTAGCGATCTTAGGAGACAATGCTTGACTGATATATAGCTAGGAAGGACCAAGATTTTTGGGTAGAGAAACCACACCTCTTCTAGTGTCTACTAGGCCAACTTGATTCATGGGAACTATTTTTTTAGTGTTATAAGGTTCCAATTGTAAACTACCACATCATTTGTATCCTAATACTAACATAATATGAGGATTTGGAAGCGTTGCATTTTCGCCACCACGATAAAACCGTATAGATCTATGATAAACCAAAAGAATATTTATTAGAGGGGTTCCATATCTATCCATAGGTATAGATGAGATATTTCCAGATGCCACGAATTCGATAAATCAACCATTGTTGTTAGAACCTTTTTACTCTCGGGATCTTAAGTGACAACACTCCAATGATGTAGCCAAGAAAGAATGAGATTTATAGAAAATGAAATGAAGCCTCCTCTTGCATCTAACAACCCACTCCACATGTATGTGTTGTCCGTTTGGTGCCACAAGGTTTTTATTAAAAAATATCTCCCTTGAAATCCTAACACTAACACAAATTGAGGATTTTTGCAGTGTTACATTCACTACAACTGTGAGAAAACCGTATGGACTTGGGAGAAATGATGAGAGGCCTTCATATAGGAACTTTGTTTCAATACGTAGATCTATATGATACATTTATAGGTGCTAAGGATTTTGATAACTTTCTTGTTGAAGATAGATTTTTTTTAGCTCTTAGGGATTTTAAGATACAACGCCTAACTAATGTAGCCAAGAAGGATTGAGATCATTGGTTAGTGAAGAAAATCCTCCTATATCATCTAAAAGGATACCCTCACATGTGGATGTTATATGTTTAGTGTCATGAGGTGTTGATGGTAAAATATCGTCATTAATAACCTAACAAAAAAATAAATTGAGGCTTTTGGTAGCGTTGCATTTGCTTTGCTACAACCGTAAGAAAAATGTACATACTTGGGAGAAATAGAGAGAGAATTTTGTAGAGGTGATCAATGTAGAGATGTAGGTATAGACAAGGCATTTCTAAAATTATTATTGATGTAAAATTATCATTAATTAAAAATGAGTATGAAGGAGTGCAAGAGGAATTTTGAAGTGATTATGACATGGCAAGACAAGGTATGAAATGATTCCATCATGTCTTGATTGAGATCACCTGTAAGAATTAGCTTCTTGAGTAAATAGTAACTTGTAGAGGTATGATGATGATGTGATAGGGTATCATGATGATTTCCCAAATGTTTGATCATGTGTGTGATGATGTGATGTAGTTAGCATGGTATACACAAACGTGCATGAGTGGCTTTAGTGAGATATGTTTGGTCTAATAGGATTAATCATGAGGCCTAGTTAGTAGGATGACTTTGTATGAAGTAATGAAGGCATTATGTTGATATAAAATCATGTTCAAGGCATGGATATCATGAAAAGAGTTTGTTAATACACTTATGTGGATCTTAGAGTGCAGTAAGGTTTGAGCATGGTTTGTAGGTGATCATCTAGACCTAGTGTAGGTGGTTGGAGGCCTAAAATGGAACATGAAAGTGAGATACGAGCTAAATGAGATCATGATGGTATTAATAGGTGTGATACATATTATATAAAATGTGTGTAAGCGTATTCATGATGAAGAAAAAGAAAATTTCATGAAACATGGGTTGAAGCAAGCTCAATTAGGCCTAATTATAAGACCTAGTGTAAGCATGACTTGGTGTATGAAGAAAAATAGGATAAGGTAGGTCTTGTGACATTATAGAGAGGATTTAGAGGGTTATATATGTCAAAATACATCTAGTAGAGGCATGTTCAAGGTCTTTTGAAGTCATGTTCTTGAGGACAATCCAGCATACATGTACAAGTCACGGTGGAGCATTAGTTCCATTTAGGTTCAGACTTAAATGAGCCATGAGACATGTGAAGTATGTCAACATAGTATTATGGAAAAAAATTTAAGTCAAAATTCAAAGGGAGGAGCAAGAAAAATGAGTTTAGGCTCTATCAAGCTCTTAAAATGGTCATTTCCAGCTCGTGGGTCAAGTTTGACATGCTCATTCACATGTTAAATATCTACACGGGGACATGGTTCTTTCATTAATGTTTGTGTATGGAGTCAAGATCATTTTAAAATCATAATGAGGTACAATGATGCTCTATGCTTTATGAAAGATCTGTAAAAGTTAAGTGGGTTCTAATCCCTCCTAAAACCTTCCCTTAAGAGTGATGGAGAAGAATTGAAGGTTTTTGTCAAAAATGACTTGGGAAATAGTATTTAATGATTTAATATGTTATATAATTATTCCTAGTTCATTTTTGTGGTGGTATCATGCTCCAGGTCAGCTGGTAAGGTACACCAATATGATTAAGTTTAAAGAAATTTGATGGTACAAATATGCATAACATAGTTCATGATGAAAAACCTAATGTAGAAGAAAATACAAGAATTTTTATTTATGATCATGAAGTTTTTCAGCTATGAGAAATCCTCTAGCATCAAGAAGCTTATAAATTTCATACATCAGTATTTTTGAATCAATCTTGTGACTCGTGTTCTTAAGCTACCTTAACTATGCATATTTAGTTGAGAAAATGTGTTGAAGTGGAAGTACCATGCTCGAACTACATCATTCCAAGAACTTGGTGATGTATTAGATATCTTGAAGAGTTTTTCATATTTATATTAGTGTATTACATGAGCTTGAATTTTGTATCATTTATCCAAGTTGAAGACTATGTTTTGAAGATCATACACCTAGTAGAACATATGAGTCCTAATGGATTCTTAAAGGTAAAATGGTGAGTTGTAAATATTTTCAAGGTTATATATGGAAAGGATAGGACCTTAGTAAGGTGTGTAAACCTTCTTAACACTTGGTGCATTGTCTATGAGATCTAGAAGACAAAGAAGCCTATGTTAAGAATAAGACAAGGAGGAATAAAACCATTACAAAAGAAGTTGGAAGTTGTCGATGAAAATGGAATCCATTTAATCAGTATCAAAAGATTAGTAAATTTAGGAACATTTTTCAGTTCCTAATGGGAGTTATAAGTGTCATGAAATTTCATAAAAGGTTAGTGCTTGCAGTTGACACCTTACAAAAATAATGATGAAATTGTAACAGTTTTAGATGATGTCACATAGAATCTTGTGTACGATTTTAAGAGACAAGAAGGTGAAGTGTTGGAAGATGAAGAGTGAGAGGTGTAAGAGGAGGTTATACTCATGTATATGAATGTATTAATGTGTATGAAAAATAACTTTTGGTAGATTATATTTAGCAGCAATATGAGGAGATGAGAAAATAGGTCAATGTGCATGTGAATGAGCTCTTACGTCTATATATTTACAACAAAGTATGTATATATGAGAAAATAAGTGAATGATGAAGTGTGAGAGGAGGAATATTATTTCATCCTTTCATCCGTGTGAGGATAAATGTGTATGTAAAAATATGTATTAATATTGTATGAGTAGAAGTACGAGATGAGGAGAAAAGAGGTGAATCAAGGTGAGTAAAGAAGGAGGATGAACATATAGAAGCTGAATATGAGATCACGTGATTTTTGTTTTAAGAAAATAGTTCTGATGAATGTGATCAAAACTCTATAAATAATAAGTTGGTGCTTCCATGCAAGTTGTATCTTGTAAAACTTGTCAAGTAGGTGTTTGAATGAATTGTTGGAGTTGGTGCTTCAAGTTGAGTGGGTGCTCAACAAATTAAAATATTTGTAATCTCTTATGGGACAATTTTCCACAATAGTGCATTGATTTCAAGTGGTTTTTTCTCCCTTTAAGGGTTTCCCACATTAACTATTGTCTTCATGTGTGCTTGCATGTTATTTATGTATGGTTGAATGTCATTGTTTCCTCATGATAAAGGTTGATCAAGATTGAATGGCTTGTTGAGGTTTGAAATTATTTTTAAAATATTGAAGAAGTGTTGATTCACCCCTTCACTCTCATTGTTTTTTTCCAACATAGAGTTCCTAATTACAATATTTACATTGCTCATTAATTATTCATCCTACACATTAAAATATTGTAACACCTCAATATTGCTTTGGGAATACTTAAGGAAAACGAAGATTTATATGTTTTTGGTATTGAGGAGAAATATTTAGTGCTTGGGGTTCAATTATTGCATTCTATGTGCAAATTTACCCAAAACTATCAAACTAAGGAGTTGAGATTCAAATTTTATGGTCAAGAGGTTGTGATTTAAGGCATGATAAGTGGAGCTCTCAAGTTACTACAACAAAAAGGATGGAGAGAACTTCGGAAGAAGGAAATACCTATGGAAACACATGGTAAGATAAACCTTACATTTTCAATTTTAAAACAATAATCACTTCATAGATTTTTGTAGCTTCTAATCAATACACATGCTCTTAAAATAATTCCTTCAATAGGGGTTGATGTTGAGATCATTAATTTTGTGTTGAGAAGTGAGAAATATGGATGTTATCTTGTTGTCTAAAACATTCTAACTCAACATGTAATTGGTGGTTTGAATATAAGTAGAAGGAGCTTTGACTTATGGGTTTTAACCATGTTGTCATAAATATTTGTATTATTGTTATCAACCTTTCTATTTTTCCATGTATTTTGTTTTCTATCATCTTTGCATAATGTTTCCGAGTTTTCCATTGAGTGAATAATGCAAACAAGATTTGGATAATTGTTTGATATACATCCCTCATAATGAAGAAACAAAAAGCACCAAAGGAATATCCCAAGGGGAAAACCACTTGAATATCATAGTAGTGCAATAAAAAAATATGGTGAAAGGGATCCTACCTTGAATTGTCATGCAAAGGATCTCCAAAAAGGCATGGAAGAAACATAAAATGATGTATTGATACCTCCAAATGCTAGAGAAAGTGTTTTCATGACACCCATGAGCCAAATTGTTTCCATTAACGTTGTTTTCATCATCCTTAACAACCACCATATTATTTCAGTCACACTCATATGTTTGAATATAGGATGTCCTTCTACATAGTTTATAAGGTCAGAACAAAAATAAAAATGCCACTTTGGAATATGCTTTAGCTTGTCAAGTTGCTAATTATTCATCAATTCCTTACTCTAGAGATGAAATTACAACAACTTTGAAGGGTTTTCTTATAGTTGAGTATATGAAGAATAAATTTGTTGATGTTATTTTTGAAGGAGGAAATGAAGATCGTAGGTTTAAGGTAATAGTTTATCCTTGCTTTTGGGAAGTTTTTAAACTTCATGGGATGCTAAAGAACATCATTATAGAGAAGGGAAACATATATATGAGATTTTTTTGGCAAGATATATTTCATTTGAAAAGTATAGGATCCAAATTATTGGATCATCCAAGCATACAAAATTTCTTGAGGGAAAGAAATTTTGGGAGGGGAGGATTGTAATGTCCCCTTCTCAATGCTAGTTCTTTTTGAAGACCTTGGGCCCATTCCACTTTCTGTGGGCTAAAAGGGATTGAGTAAGGGAAGTTAATGTCATGATTTTTATTTGTTTTTGTGAGATTTGCATTATTTTAAACTAATTTTCTAAGTATAGTCAGGTCGGCTAGGAAAAAGGTGAAAAGTCAATTGAAAAATATAAGAAAAATGAACTATTATGTCCCCAAGGAGTTTTTTCCTCTTTATGAGGATTATATTTGGTTTTTGGTGCCACATCTAGCTATTTAAATGGGTCATTTTTCTTTAAATATGTTTATACATTATTTTAAATTTATTATCTTAGAGTTGGAGCACACTTTTCTTTCTCTCTCATCCATTGAGGATTGAAACCCTCTTGTAAGGCATATTGAGAACAAAACCTCTCAATAGTGAGCTAGTTTGAGGATAAAACCCCACAAAATTTCAAAGGGTGATCTCATACGATGATTTCATTAAGTGAAATTCAGATTTGAAGGCATTTATATCCCATCCCAAGGGTAGTGATTTTCCTAAAGTGGAATTTGGGGTTTTCAACGGAATGAAAACTTCAAATTCAATCATCATTGTGTTCTTTCTATTTTTAGAATTTGGAATCTTCCTTTGCAATTGATTTTGGTATTAGAAATCTTCATTTCCAACCATATTTGTAAAGGTTATTTGTTGTTGATAATCAATTTCTAGTTAAAATTAAATTGTAAAAAAGATATATTCTTCGGTAATTTTCTTTGCAATTATTTTCCGCTTTAAAGAATACTATTTTTAAGGGTTTCTATATTATTTTCAACAAGTTTTGTGGTTGATAGCTATCATAAAAATATATTTAACCTACTAATAAAGTTTCAAGAATTTAATTTCACTTTTGTTTCAGTTTACTATTTAGTTTTGTGCAAGTTCCTTTAGTGTTGATTTAGCCCAAAAGGGACATTACAATATGAAAACCCATTCATACATGTGGGAATTTCCCTTTTTGCACCAAAAGGTACTAATTGCTAAATATTTCCTTGACATCCTAACAATGACATAAATATAGGCTTTTTGTAGAATTGTGTTTGTTGCCACCATGTGAAAACCATTGAGAACTAGGAGAAATCACCATAGGATTTTGTAGAGGGACTCCATGTACATCCATAAGTCTAGATGAGATATTTTTAGGTACCATGGATTATGATAAATCGGCCTTTGAAATTATACCATTTTTTCTCTCTCAAAGATCTTAAGGGATAATGACCAACTAATGTAGTTGACAAAGACAAAGATCACTAAAAAGTGAAAAATTCCTCCTCTAGCATCTACTATCCCACCCCGACGTATGGGAGTTATTCAATTGGTGCCACAAGGTGTTTATTACTAAATATTATCATTGACAACCTAACACTAACAATATTTTATGCTTTTTGTAGAATTATGTCCACTTCCACCATGATAAAACCATCAGGAAATGGGATAAACTATGAGAGGATTTCATACAGGGAATCTATGTTGAGCCATAGCACTAGACATGAATTTTTCAAGTGTAAGTGTCGATAACTCACCAATCAAATTTATACCCTTATTCTCTCAAACGATCTTAAGAGACAATGCTCAACCAATGTAGCTAGGAAGGACCAGGATAATTGGGAAATGAAATGATGCATCTTATAACATCCACTAACACACATGAATGTGTGGGTGTTTTCTGCTTGATGCCATGAGGTGCCAATTGCTAAATATCATCATTGATATCCTAACACTAACACAAATTTAGGATTTTTACGAAATTGTGTTTTCTCCCACCATGAGAAAACCTTCTAGACCTAGAAAAACCCATGAGAGGATTTTGTATATAGAATTTATGTCAAGACATAAGTTTAGATGAGAAATTTCTATGTGTTACGTGATTTTGAGAACTCACTCGTCAAAGTTAGACCCTTTTTATCTCTCAAGGATCTTAACAGATAACCCCCTACCAATGTATATGGGAAGGACAAGGATTATTGGGAAGAAAACTGAAACCTCAATTAACGTCTACCAACCCACCCGATGTGTGGGCACTATCCATTCAAAGTGTCACAAGTTGTTGATTCTTAAACATCATTGTTTCCCACCTAACATTGACACAAATTTAGGATTTTTACAAAGTGTTGCATTCACTACCACCGTGAAAAAAATTCTGGACACAGGGAAAAAATAGAAAGAGGATTTTGTAGAGGGACTCCATGTTGAGATGTAGGTCTAGATGAGACATTAGGAGGTACCACGGAGTTTGATAACTTACAAGTCAAACTTAGACCCATTTTTACTCTCAGGGCTCTTAAGAGACAATACCTGACCTATGTAGCTGAGAAGTACTAGGATCATTATGAAATGAAATGATGTCACTTATAGCATCTACTAACCCACTCAAACATATGGTAGTTGTTTATTTAGTGCCACAAGGCGCAGATTGCTAGATCTCATCATTGACAACCTAACATTGAGACTAATTGAGGCTTTTTATAACATTTCATTCATTGTCACCACAATAAAACCATCAGGACCTGGGAGAAACCTTGAGTGGATTTTATATATGGAATTGATGTTGATCATTCAGTATAAACAAGATATTACTAGGTGTCACAAAGTGTTATAACTCTTTTGTTGAAATTAGACCATTTTCTACTCTCAGGGCTCTTAAGAGACAACATCTGCAAATGTAGCCAAGAAGGGCTAAGATAATTGGGTAGACAAATGACACCTCTTATAGTGTCTACTAGCCTACCCCAACATGTGTGAGTTATTGGTATGGAGATTAGATGCTCCCTCTCTTATATAATAGTGACTAAATGTTTCTAATCATGCCTCTCCCCGTGACATAAAACACATGTATTTATCATTTTTATAATTGGTAGCAACTAATAAAGAAATGGTAGAATGTAGGTTGCAAGGAGTATGACTATATAGAGTCCCTTGTATGATTCCTATATTCAAATTAGCTCAAAAGACAAGAGATAAAGAGTAGTTCTTATGTCGATTTAGTTTATGGTTATTTTGAGAACGTGAGGAAATTGACATACATTCTCTTGACTATATCATCTCTCATCTATAAAAAAATTAAAAACGGGATAGGTGGCCAAAAAAACAAAGGGGAAAGAGTTAATTTACTATATGTATCGGTAAGAAGAATTCATTTTTGATTGAAAGAAATGAAACCACTCTAATGAATATGTACTCTTTCTCTATATAATTTAAGAAATCAAGTATTTCTTTACTATTCACTTGTAACATGAAGATTTATTCATGTCAAATATAGTCATTTATCAAGATAGATATATTTTGATTGTAGGATCATTAGATATAAAGACCATCTAATTATAAAATAAACACTTATATTAGTTGGAGGATATCCCGTACTTCAATCTCATTATTCTTTATAACCCCAATTGAGTACTACATCAAAACACAAAACTTAAAAATATATAATGGGGATGGAAGCCTTGTAATTGTATTCATATGCAATCAAACCAAATTAGAAAAAGAAGTGTTGTAATTCTTGTAGCTATTGCAAAACCAAGTACAAATAAATGAGGAGTTGCATAGGTGCAACCATTAACTACACAAGAATAATAAAACAAATATTATGTTACAATAATGTAACAATAAACATACGTGAATGCATAAAATAACAAATATAATGGTTATAATAACATAACCATATAACAAGTATACAAAACTAATTGCCCTAATGAGTTACTAATTACCTAATGTAAAAATGTAAATATAATGCATAATTAACCTAGTAAACTAATCTTACCTAACATTCCCCCTTAATTTTACATTGCCTCAAGGGATGAGGAGAGGAACTCTCTGAACAACTCAAACTTGTCACGTGCAAGTGACTTTGTGAAAATATTTTCTTGTTGTTCAGCTATTGGGAAAAATTGAAGTTATATATTGTGTTTCAAGACATGCTCACGTATGAAATGAACTTGTACCTTGATGTGTTTTGTTCTCTCGTGAAACACTGGATTGCAAACAAGTTTGAGAACACCTTCATTGTCTACATACATGGTGGTAGTTTTTCCTGTGGTACTCCAAGTCCTTCCAGTATGTGATGTAGCCATATCACCTTACAGAAGCTCCACCGCAGCACCATATTCAACTTCACGAGAAGAAAGAGAAACAAATTTTTGTTTCTTGCTTCCCCGTGATATCAGTCTAGATCCTAAAAATAATACAAATCAACAAGTGTATTTTCTATCATCAATGTTACCTTCATGATCTGAATCCGAATCTCCAATCAAGAAGAATTTATCATTATTCTTGTACCCTAGACCAATATATATTGTACCCTTGAGATATCTCAAGATACACCTTATTGCTTTCCATTGAAAAACTCTAGGTTCCTACATGAAATGTGAAATATAGCAGGCTAAAAAGATGATATCTAGTCTAGTATATGATAGGTAAATGAGACTCCTACTCGATTGTCAATAGAGAATTGCATTTACTAGAGGATATGGATATGAATGAGTGTAAGGATATTACTTGTATAAATCATAACATATACAGCAGAATAACATGAGAGAACACCAAAATATAGATAAATGATGACAATATGCTCATATAATAGCTTTGCCACTTCGAGGGGGCAACCTCCAATACCACTTTGAGGGGGTAACCTCCAAACCATACAATAACACTCCAATACTCAATATGATGAATAACTACAACCTTCTAACCCCTATATATACCATTCTAACCTATGGCCAATACTGAGGCTGACCTCCTAAGCATAATAAATCATAAATGAATGATATAATAAGATAAGGGGATGTGTGCCACATGTCGGCATCTCCATCAACCCATATACATTATAATATTATATCCCAAGGTACATAGCATTGCCTCCCTCTTTGACATGTTTCATCCCCGAAACATAAGAAGAAGCCATATAATGAGTGTGCTTTAAATTATTGCACACTTGTCGCCAAGCTCGATCATCCAACCACCATATGAAATCCTATCCTGTGTAGCAGCTTCATCATCAACATCTTCTTCTTCTTCTTCTTATTCTTCTTCTGATGTTGCTTCTGCTTCTGATTCTTCTTCTTCTA
This sequence comes from Taxus wallichiana var. yunnanensis, assembly GCA_018340775.1. NCBI lineage: Eukaryota > Viridiplantae > Streptophyta > Pinopsida > Cupressales > Taxaceae > Taxus > Taxus wallichiana. The sequence continues at coordinate 314,333,881 of CM031239.1, forward strand.
CTTCTTTTTCTTCTTCTTCTTCTTCTGCTTCGTCTTCTTCTTCTTTTGTTGCCCATCTGTCCATAAAAACTTGTTCCAGTTCCTGCAAAGACCAATTAGACTTTTCCTTTTCTAACTTAGAAAAGAAAATCTGTGTAGGGCCACTAATCCACAACTTGAATAACCAAATATCTGATGGTTTAGAGAATTTATCCCTGAATTTGTTCCACCATTCTCTAGCATCAATCCTGCCATCTCTAAAAAAAGCTACCATCCCCATGATCCACAAAACTAGGGTTTTCGAGAATTCTGAAAATATTTCGGTAGATGGATAAAAACACAAAGAACAAACCCTAACTGAAATTTCAAGATATTTCCGAAAATATAAATTTTGCTAAAAAATACCACAATTTGCTTCCTGAAAAGCAAATTTATGAAAAAACCTAAAACACCAATAACATCCGCAAAACAAATCCAATGGAGCTGAATTTTTCAGATATTCTGACTTAGAGTGTTTTCAAATTATGATGAAAAATTGGGAAAAATTCGATATTCTCTTCAAGATATACGTGAAACAAAAAATTAGGGTTTTTGCCCTAATTTTGGCCGAAATCGCTGCTCTGATACCACTTGTAAGGATATTATTTGTATAAATCAGAACATATACAGCAGAATAACATGAGAGAACACCAAAATATGGATAAATGATGACAATATTCTCATATAACAGCTTTTCCACTTCGAGGGGGCAACCTCCAATACCACTTCAAGGGGGTAACCTCCAAAACATACAATAACACTCCAATACTCAATATGCTGAATAACTACAACCTTCTAACCCCTATATATACCATTCTAACCTATGTCCAATACTGAGGCCGACCTCCTAAGCATAATAAATCATAAATGAATGATATAATAAGATAAGGGGATGTGTGCCACATGTCGGCATCTCCATCAACCCATATACATTATAATATTATATCCCGAGGTACATAGCAATGAGATGACTTCACCTCATCTCCATAGGTGTATTAATTGGTGTGCAATCCATCGTCATGAATTTATTAAGCGTTTTCCTATTATTTTTCAATTTATAAACAAATATGTGATTATCTTTCGACCATAATTCTAATCCAAGGCATTAGTGCATGAGCCCGAGATCTGTCATGTCGAACGATCGATTGAGATCTTTCTTCATTGCATCGATCATCTTCATTGAACTTCCAGTGATGACTAGATCATCAACATAAAAAATAACTATCATAATCTCTCCTCCTTTCATTTTGAGGTAGAGATTGGGATCATATGGATTTCTGATGAATCCATGTTGAACAAGATTCTCATCAATTTTGATATACCAAGCCTGGGATGATTTTTAAGGCCATACATATATTTCATGAGTCTGCATACCTTTTTTTTCTTCTCTAGGTACGAAAAATCCCTTAGGTTGAGTCATATAGACTTCCTCTTGTAGATATCTATTTAGAAAGGCACTTTTCATGTCCATCTGATGGAATTTCCAACCAAATTGAGTAGCTAGAGAAAATATCATCTTGATCATTTTGATCTTAGCTGTGGGAGAAAATGTCTCCTCATATTCTATGCCTTCCTTTTGTGCATACCCCTTTGCTACCAGTCTCACTTTGTACTTTTCTATGGTCCCATCTGCTTTGTACTTTTTGAATATCCATCTACAACCAATGGGTTTCTTCCCTGGTGGAAGATTGACAAGCTCTCGATGTTATTTTTCATCACTAACTGATATTCAACATCCATGGCATCTTTCCAATATTTCAACTGTAGTGCTTCTTGGACAATAGAGGGCTCAAAAAATTTAACAACTCTATTCATCAAAGAAAATTTTATCTCTTCTCATGCTTTACTGTGAGTCTATGGTCCAATGGTGGATGTATCTGGTGGAGCATCCAATTTTGCATCTTGAATCATATTAGTATACCACTTGGGAATACGTTGCATTTTTCACATGGGTCATGGTCCTGTCTGATCATCACCATCATCCCCAACATCACTGTCATCATCAGTGGGAACCTCAGTTTCTATAATCACAATAGGTTAAATATCTACATCAAAGTGAGTTTGGAGGAGGATACTCAAACTTCCTTTTTCTCAAAAAAACTCAACATCTCTACTAGTGTAGAATTTTTTGGTCTTTGGATCCATCAATATGTACCCAAGAGCCTCTTCATTGTAGCTAATAAAAATGAGTTTTTGAGATTTCATATCCAACTTATTTCTATTCTATTTGGGTATTTGCATGCTATCTTTGCACCCAAATACTCTGAGGTGTGTAATGGATGGCTTCCTCTTCGACCATGCTTCATGTGGTGTCACTTTATCAAGAAAAATGTTAGCACTGTCAATAAATATATTGTAGTCTTTGTTGCCTCTTAGAAAATGTCCCCGTTATTCTAGAATCATCGATCATGTAACACACCATCTCCATGATAGTATGGTTTCTTCTCTCAATAAAACCATTATGTTACGGTGTGTGTGGAGGAGGCATCTGTTAACTAATCTCGTGAGCTTGAAGGTGGGATTTTAACTCATTACTGGTGAATTTCCCCCTCGATATGAGTGGAGAGATATGATATGATGATCTATCTCATTCTCTACAGCCACTTTGAACTTTCAAGTTCTCAATAGCTTAAATTTTCTTACGAATAAAAAATATCCACATTTTTCTTGATTAATCATCAACACATATCATGAAATACTAAAATCTAGAATGACTAGGTTGCATTGGACTACACAGATCAATATGAACCAAATCAAGCTTTTATGGAGCTTGATAAGTACTTTTATAGAATGAAGCTTAGTGTTATTTACCTCTTAGGTAGTTAGGACACTATCTTTATCCTTTTGGAGAGATGATAAGCCTCTCACCATGTTATACTTGGTGAAGTGTTTTGAGATATTTGAAAATGATGTGACCAAGTCTTTGATGCCACAACTATACTTGAGGAAGAATCCTAGTCACTAGTGCCTCGAGCATCACTTTGTGGACAACGTCAAGATGGAATATATGTCCCACATTGGAGGATTTGGTAAAAAAATTGAGCATCTTGATTTGTCTAGAATTAAACACACTTTCTTACCGAATGAATATTAAAGTCAATCTTCATATTCTGATCTAGAAGTTGACTTCTCGATAGTATATTATTTAGTAACCCAAGGACATATAATACATCTGATAATATACAATTTAGTGAACAAAGAGGTAGAGAAATGTTCCCAATCCCATGTACTATGTATGAAGAATCATAACGTAACGAAACATATTTTTTGAAGGTGTGTCCCTCATGGTTATAAACCAGTCTCTATGCCTAGTTATGTGTTGAGTGGCTCCCGAACCAACATACCATACAACACTAGATGATATGGATGGTTCACTGGAACGAGCAGTGTATAATAAGTACTCATTTTTTGAATGCTCTTCTTGCTCAGCTATATTACCCTATTGATGGGGTTTTCTTCGCCAGCTTCCCCTTATTTTTCCCTTGATTTTTGTATGAATTTCATTGATGAGATTTATTTTGATGTCTCAAATTGCAAGATGAAACTTTCTTGTATGTGTTGAACCAACAATCTTTCAAATCATGTCCTCTTTTGTAGATAGGACATTTCTTCTTTTGTTTGTTCCCTTGCTGATGTTGTTTTTGGGAATTTTGAGAAGATTTAGATTTTCATTTTCATTTCTAATGAGAAGATAGTGCCTGCTCATCTTCATCATCTTTATTTTACATTGTTTCTTCTTGTTGCAGTAGATTCACTAACTTATCAAAAGTAACTGTCTAATCTAGCAAGTTTAGTGTCGTTACAAAATGCAGAATAAAGAGAAAGTGTTATCTAAACAATGGGAATGAGAGATGTATCAATAACCTCCTCTCCTAGGGATAGAAGTGAAGCCCTTGATTCGTAACTCTTCTCAAGAAATATTCCACTTTCACGTTCTATTTAAATTTCAATGTAGGTAAATAACTCAGAAATTCAGAATTGTGTTCTTGTTCTTGTCCTCGTACATGGTGCTTAACTTATCTCGTGCTTCTTTGGATGTTTTGGCATCTCTAATGTGGGGTTGCACACCGTCAAACCCTACAAACAAGATTATGAATTTGGCCTTCTAATTTTACTTGTCAAATTGTCTTTGTTGGGCTACATCATCTCGGTGATCTGTTGCAGAACCATTCACAACAAGCCAAATCTCTTCAAAATCAAGTTGTTTTATGATCTTAGTCTTCCATACAACATAATTATCTCCTCTTAATACATGTGAGTATGTAAAAAATAACTTACGGGCATTGGTGCCCGTTTTCTAAATTTAATGACAAAGGGTAAGACTCTTATCACTCCGGTATATGATCTCCCAATCTATATATCGTCATCGATATACCCTTCAATACATGGAAGAAAGTCTCCCTTTCGATATACCTAGAAATACGTGAAAGAGGTGTTAACGTACATGAAATAATTTGATACATGGTGTGAAGATATTACTGAAAGAGGTCTATGTGATTATTGACACCGACTCAAAGAAATATCCTCATATGTATGCGTAACTTCGCTATATACTTGGATAATTTCAGTGTCTGAATTTATGTCATGAAATCATTCACACATAGATGGGAGGGCTCAAGTGTGTGCACTATGTCCTTATTTCTCCCCATCAATTTATAGGGATGATGCCCAAATGATGTTGTTACAACTATATTAGGTGTTAAGTATAGTAGTAGTAGCGATGGATTTACCCGTAAGCACTTCCTGAGGCAATGCATATACCAAACACTCGCAAAAGAGATCCAAAGATCTCATGAGTGTTACAGAACCAAATTCCACTAATTTTGATTTTAGAACTCTATTATTTTTTATCGCTTACAATGTTTGCGGTTAAATATGACAACCTACAAATTAGTACAACCCACTGAGATATACAATGAAAATATATGATTACATCCAATATGTAGAAGAACTGAATGAAATGCAATTTTTTTGTTTTTGCGAGGCCCTAGTGGCCTCCGGATCTTAGAATGGCTCTCAATGGGGAAAAGCAAAAAATAGCTAAGAACGTAGTTTTTAGATGCCCCCTTTTAGAAAAATGCTTAGAATAACTTTTTAAGAAAATTAGGAGAAACAAATTTTAACCCCAAAATTAGGGTTTTTCTCGCTAAATATAGAGGGGGTTTTTGTTACTTTGGATACGACAATCGGTTTAGTTGGGGTTTAGAACCAATAAATTTGGTGGTTGAGCCTAATTTCTTCACCAAATTCAAACATATAAAAGCAAATTTTTGATCGAGGTGGGGTTCAAACTAGGAACCTACCCACACCAAGTGCCTTATGAACCTTCACTTAACCAATACAATGCTTAATGCGCATGCAATGTAAGATGAAGCAAATTATATTTCAATAATATAAAAAATATGCTAACTTTTAAAAATTAATGTGTCACCTTTTAGATGACCCACATGGAAGCTAGAGAGAGATAGGTGTGGATAAGGTCTCACATAAACTGGATCTTAACACCTTATAGCTTTTGAATGCCACTTTTTTGTTCGTTGTTGTGATAATCACTTCCCTTTTGATTTATGTATGTATATGTGTTTTTTTCTTATACAAAGCTCGATTCGTAGTCTACATGAATTAGGGATTAGATGGTATTCTCCGACTCAGGATCACAATGAATGGGGAGAATGGACCATTTTTTCGCCACATAACCCAATGATGGAGGAGTTTGGTCTCACTAGAGGGCTCGACCTTGGAAATGGCTCAAATGCATAGGGTTATGTCTCGTGGAGCTCATCACGGTGGTGTATATCTGCAACTCAACGATCCAACTCGGATATAGATCTCGAGTGAAATTTCAATATCTCATTGATCGTTTGTTATGTAGCCTAATTGATTTATTTTTAGACTCAATACAATGGTAGAAGATGCCCCACATGCTTTACCATAAATTAGAAAACCGTTATTGTGTAGGGTTGTTCCTCGTCTGCCTCAACCTTAACCTATTTACAACGTGACTCGGCAGGGGCTCAATTTGTAAATCAATACAAAACTTGATTCAAATACGACTTCCCCCTTCGTGTAAAGAACCCATCACAACTCAACTCGGTGTGGATGCATATCTCGGTATGAGCTTTCGACCTCCTAACTCTATAGACAACTCAAAGGGAGCTTTGTGATCTTGGTGTAGAGCTTGTTTCTACAACTATGTTTTTTTATTTTTGTGATTTCTTATTTCTTCTAAATCATATTTTCTCCAAAGCAAGCAATTTTCTCCTGGAGCATGGGGCACTAGTGCAAAAAAAATTACTTTTCATTTTCCTGGAGATTAAACTAGAGGTTGTGGGGATGCATGGTCATTCTGAGAAGCTGCTGAAGGCAACTCAAGATCTCCTAGAATGAAGGTTTCTTCTCTAAGAATTTTCAATCTTTTATAACCTCTATCCAACCTGATAGGCTCTCCTATCCTGCTTTGATACCAAATCTAGAAGAGGGACAAAAGTATCAAAATTATATTGATATGGAATCAAGTCAAATTATAATAGAGTTTTTGTAATACTTATAGGTATTGTACATCCAAGTAAAAAGATTATTTTCACAGGTGCAATCATAAAATACATGAGAATAATAAAACAAATACGATGTTTCAAAAATGAAACAATAAACATACATGATTGTACAAAATAGAAAATATAATGGTTATAACAACATAACCATATATAACAAGTATACAACAACTAATTAACCCAAAGTGAATTACTAATTACACATTGACAATTTTGCACTTGTGCAAAAATGGGCAACTCAAAACTTCGTTACGATGGATGGCATTGGTGAAGTGAACCTAAGCTAGGGGAGATTCTTTTAGTTCAATATTGTTTTTGTTGGATTAATTAATGATTACATGAAATCTACAACTATGTGTGTTATTACAAAACATAACATATCACATAGTCTGTAATTTCATGATTATCTTCAGCAAAAAGAACAAAAATCCCTGAAGGACAGATGTGTTATCTTGATGAAGAAATGAAGTGAAGAATAGATGAAGTGTTAAGTTTTGGAACATCAATCATAGTTGTATATTGCAGCAGTCAAGGCTCATTGCTAAAGTTATAGGTATTTTAAAAGTTCTTTCCTTCATGATTAAATACATTCAATTATGTTATTGAGTTGTTTAATTCAGTATACAATCCATATAAAAAGTTTAAATGCAAAAATAAATAAACAACTCAGTTTCAGAATTCAATGATTTATTCATAAGGAATTTTAAATGTTCCCACACAAGTTGTGGGATGTAACTCAAAAGTAAATTACAACTACTAAAGTAAGAGGTACATATGCATGAAAAAGAAAGTAAAGGAGTATGAAAGAACCCATCATTTCCTTGGGTTTCTTTCATTTCGGTTGATGCATTTCTAGCTCCATCTTTGCTCCATCTTCATCCTCGCTTCTTAGCAAATGACACTATACCTAAAAACAAGAAAAGGAAAGATTGTCAATTTTGAGCTCAGGGTTGATCCATATTCCTATACTATCCAAATTTGTGCAAGTGGATATCTTAACATTAGAGGTATAAGTTACATGAGGGTCAAAGGAACAACTAATAAAAGCACTATTCTGTAGCAACATACATGACTTATTCACTCAAAGAAGAAAGAGAAAAACTATGGAATAAAAGAGAGGTAAAAACCTAATGTTTTCTAACCAGTTTATCTAAATGTGCAGATACATGTAAGAAGAAAGAAGTGATACATTCTGTAACTTGAATAAGAAAAGTACATTTATTTCAGTTCAAACTAAAGGCTGAAGTTAACTAAAATGAGACAAGATTACAACTGAAAATAGAATGGAAAAGGAAATCTAAGAAAAATTTGATAGGGCTTCGCCATGTAAAATGGACATTTTACATCTTTCCATCATGCTATTTCAAACTAATACATGCTTGAAAGTTGTAGATAAATCAAATAGTAATGTAGAAAACAGATAATGCATGGTATGGTCAAAGATAACAGTTTACAGAATTCAGCTTCCAACAACAAGCCATGATTCAATAGATGAAGCTATACAGATTCAAGTGATAACATGCAAATTGTATATTTACAAGTTCATGTAAGCAATCATAAGATTACATATTTTAGAGCTTGCACTCGATAAGCCAACTTTAGAACTTGTAAGTATGAATCCAAGAGAAGAAGAAAAAGAAATGCTACAATACCAATGGGGTACAACTATGACAAGCAAAGTAGAGTCAATTTTTCTTAATATAAATTCATCAATGTATCGATCAAAAGAGAGTAGAACTTAAGCATGATTCGGGCACATCAATAGAATAAATCAAACCTAGTGCTCAAGTTTTCAAATAGCAAAGTGTTATTATCAAGAGGAGAATGAAGCATATAAATGAATTGTTACAGTGCTAGATTAAGTTACAGGCTCATCAATTTATCATGTTAAGATCACATAGTACAAAATTGCACTATGCTCCAAATATACAACTATGAATAGATAAGAAGAAAACATAATGCATTGAGGAGCCCAACAACACAAATCTAGATTTATTCAGTTTCAAAGGGATTCCCAAAAGTACAGTTCTCATCAGAAGTTTAAAATGGTGACATACATCATGAACATCTTCAGCTACTCTTAAAATAAATCTCAATGTATTAATGGATAAAGATTATCAGATGAGTACAGAAACCTCAAGCTTCATTTTAGTTCCTAGAATATTAAAAATTATCAAAAGATTCAGTAAACTACTTTTGCAAAATAATTCATCAGAGAAGGAAGAATTCAAATGACCTTTTCTAAGTAGTAAGAGAGCAATTTTATTCAAAAATCCATGTCACAAAGGACAACCGAATTGAAAAGAGCCAAGGTTGCTCAAAAGGAATAATGATTTCAATCATATTTCAGTCAGAATGAGTGAAAGAAAGCTCTAGCATATATATTATATGAGATGAACATGTGAGGAAGACATATGGATAGCAAGTTATTCATATTGTAAGTCTTTCACTTTGCGAATAAAACAAAGAATAGTAAATGCAAGCTCCATCATCAAGCCTCAGGAAGATTAATAACAACAAGATACACATGAGGAGTATAAAAACTCGAGTCCTTGCAAAACTAGTAACAATCACATATGGCTAAATATCTGATATGCATAGAACAAGGAAAACTGAACCAACCCAGATTTAAGGTATAGTTGGAATTGCAGGAAGAGTGCATCAATTCAAGCTCAGAGAAAAGGAGGTGATAATAAATCAGGGCCCATATCAAAGAATGCAATAGTTATGGGTTAACTAAAGACCCTACTATAAAATTTTAGCATTATTATCATAAAACCCCAACTCAAAATGATGAATCCAAAAATCATAACAGATCTACCAATACCCAGTGATGCATGGCCAAACAGCTCAAAGAAAACATTCATGGTGGTTCTTTCAATAGAAGAACTCAAGAAAATGTAGAAATTCATGAAAGAATCTAGATGTAGATGCAAATATTCGACAACGGCCATGCATATTGAAGCCATAATCTCAAAATTAGCTTGAAGAAATCTCAGAATGGCTTCACAAAAGAACAAGAGAAAACTAAAATCAAAACGAGCCTAGATTAAAGATATAGGTTTGAAATTTTAGGTTATACCAAGCTTCGAACTAGGTCAAATGGCACCACATTGTATGTAAAATCAAAGAACCCACTTCCAAAAGCAACAAACAAGACTCGAAAGTATGATATCCATGTAATACTCATACAATAACAAAACAAGTAAGTAAAATTTGAGCATCTTACAATAATGGATTCACGAAGAAATTCAAAGATCTAAGGAGATTAAGTTTTCTAAATAAAATTCCAAATCCAAATCCACATATCAATATCCACATTGGATGAATACACAGTATCAAGCTACCAAGCGGCCATTTAGGAAATGAGCAAATAACAAGTTCAAAACAAACCCAATTTGGGGGAAATTGAAGAATACCCACATCGAAAAATGTACCGATATTTAGAAACGATTTACAACCTAGAACACGATATTGGGTATGGACAGGTTTGTACAGTTAATCTCAATACCTCCACAGATGAAATAAACCAAAGCTTCAATTTACGTGCTCATCAACATTTTATACAATAGTGAAGGGAAAAGACAAAAGTCCAAGGTATCCTTAAGAAAGCTACCCAGGAGAAAACCTCAACTCATTTTTCTAAAACTTAGTATCCAGCCATAAAAGAACGAATTGAGAGGTTGGCTCAAAAAACATCAATGGTATTCATATAAATATAAAATCCCTTAATCCACAACAAATCTTAGCTAGCTCAAAAGGATGGAGAGATTAAAAATGATGTTACCCGAGCATTAAAAATCTTACCAGCTTTAGAAAGTTTCCAAACTGTGGCTCGATAATCATGGGTCACAAGATTCATAGCATCCACATTTTCCAAGCATAAATGCCAAATTTCATACATAAAACTTCATGGAATTCAAAACAGCCACACAAAATAATAGAGTTTTGAGCTCAGTAATGATAAAAATATTAGCCAGAATCTCATATTTGAGCTCAAAAGGAAGAAAAATTGTGAAGAGTTACAAGTATCCAAAGTTGCAGAGCTTCAGAAAACCAAAGCAGAGTAGATATACACTCCCATAGCAAGCTCAAAGCTCATAAGCTTCAACAATGTCGATTGTGTAAAACATTTTCCATGGATTCGCCTAAAGATCAAGAATGAAAATGAAATGATCATTTAGGGTTCGAGTTGTTTTACTCACCCAAGCTCAACCGCCATTAAGCCTAACTCACTCAATGAGTTGAGATCGATGGTCATAGATTGAAAGTACCAAGATCAACGAGGAAGGTCAAAACCACAGTCTAACTACCACACTTACCTTGGTTTGAAAATCAATGATTCAGATTGGATGGTGCAAGATCTATGGATAGGTTTGAAATACCAAAATCAACGTAATGAATGCAAGCTTCATACTTATCGAGTTCGTAGAATTGATGACTCGGTTATGAGGTACCAAGATCGAAGGTGTATATCTAACCCACAATCTAACTACCATGCTTACCATGGTTTGAGCATCAACGATTAACATTCGAACAAGACTACATAATCAATGGTTGCATAATAACAACAAATTCAAAGCAAACTATGGTTTGATCTGACCCACCTAGTTAGGTCTAGGGTTAACCATATTACCACCGACAAAGCAAAAGGAAGGGGTGAGTCATCATGGCAAAGGGGACCAGCCCCATTGAATAAATCATTACATTTGACCTTGGATAAGGTTTTATAACATATGCCAAAAAATCAAATATCAACAACCAATCGAATGAAATGATACTCAAAAGGTGGTCATATATAGCATGTAATGATATCCAAAAAGGGGCCAAATAAATCATGTGTGCAATGATGTTCAAAAGATAACCTAGCAATATGATGTATGCCATGATCAAGGTGAAGGAGCTCCATTGGTGATGAATATGCAAGGTCAAAGAAGGGCCCATGATGGAGTAGATAAGACCAAGAAACAATGAGTATGTAGAATATTTTACCTTAATTTTGCCAAAATTCTCATACCAAAGGAGTTGAAATCAAAAGGATGCATTACTTTGCATGTACACATGTGGTCCCCACAATGGGAGGTCAAAAAGAAAACAATAACATTATGTGCACAAGGTTTAATTTTACATACTATCATAGGAGACAAATAAAATTATGCATGGAGATGTCAACATCAGAGCTCTGTAGGTGGTCCCCACACTTTGGGTGAATTTTGTAAAGTGTTAAATCAAAAGAATTATCTTTCTCTCACACAGGGACATATTATTTTGCATGTGCATCCAAGGGGGCAAGTGGATAAAAATTACAGATGTCACATCAAGCACTAGAAGACAAATATTGCATGCACATGGGAGAAGACTTGCTCATCAAGCAAGATTTATTATTAGCAGAATTATTCACCCAACTTTATTAAAAATAGAATAGTCAACTACAATTTGACTAAATTGTATTTTTGTAACAAAGGCTATTAATGCCTCATTGTATTAGCATGTTTATTTTATTCCTTTATTTATTCATGATAAAGGATAAAAATAGGATGCATGGGCGAGTACAATTTTAGTCTATTTTTAGGATGGGTGGGATTGATAATTTTTCTATATATTGTGTGCATTGGCAAAGCACAAAGGAGGACTTTTTGGACACAGGAGTGCTGAAGCAGTTTTTCTAGTTTTCCCCTTGAATGAGAAGTATATTTTTCCTTTCCAATTATTTGCATGTATTGTATGTCTTATTAATCCTTGTGAATGTCAAATTCCCTAATTAATCATCCTACCCTATTGTAAATTTAGTAATTTCTGCATGATATTAGTGTGCATGTGTAGCTTAACAGTATTGTTGTGAAACTTTCCCTCAATGCATCAAGTGTTTTCCTTAATATTCTGCTGAAAACTATTGGTTTGTGCATCCAGAATCCATTTTCATATCAATTGTGCATGTACTCAGTCAAAGACCTCAAACAATTTTGGTATATCACTACAGCTTTTGAACCCATTTACGTACATCTTTTACCCTTAAACCCCTAGAAAATTAGTTTAGGATACATCAAGAAGGAATCGACCTTAATACCAAAGACTCACCTCAAAATAGGATACCCAAATACCTGAGGTGTTTCCATTGTATCTACGAAAGAGAGAGATCCACTTTGCAAGCTTAGAACACCTACAAATATCTCTCCACATGGTGCACTTTCAAGAGATAACATTACATAAGGTAAAAATGTAAATACAATGCATAATTAACCTAGTGAACTAAATTTACCTAACAAAAATTAAACAATAACTTAATTATTAAATATTTGAACCTCATCTAAAAGGTTATTTAAACAGATGTTTTACACCTCCGTATACGAGAGTTAAGTGTTTGTCACACTTATGAATAATAATAGGAAATATGAACAAATAGTGGACAATCTAATTTATGATAAGGTAAGAAAGACATGCTAAGAAACATGTGCAACATAAATGATCACAACTACCATGTAATTCAATTAGTCTAAGAGGTTAGTCCCGTATACATAAATACTATGTTGATATAGAGAACCAAAAATCGAGATCATAGGATTTTTTGTATAGGAAGTAAAGCATATAGCTCAAGATGACCATAAGCTTGTAATGACACCTAACTTAGGAAAACACAATCTTATGTTTTAAACATGTACATTTTGATATTAAAGGAATAATTACTTAGAGATCTATTATAATGTCCCTAAGTGAAAATTTTATAGTAATTTTGGATTTACTAGAAACCCTTAGGGAATAAAATATACAATTTAATTTTTATAGCCAATCCTAATGAACAAAATATGAAATGTTGGAATTACTGATAAACCCTTGGAAAAAATACAAAATTTGTATAGAAAATGATAATAAAAAATAAACATTGAAAACATTAATTTTTATTTAATTTTCAACCTAGAATTTTAGAGAAATAAGAGTTGACCATACACATGAATTTTTTTTATAAATGGCATCCTAGATGGCTTGAAAAATACCAGAAAAGTTAGAAAAGACAGTTTAAAAGGTATGGTTGGCTAATAGGGCTATACAGATCATTTTATTTGTCATATGGAGTACGATAGCAACCTTATGGATTAGTATAGCATGTTTTAAAATTTATGAAATCTTCAATATCTTCACCAAATCTCACAAACCAACATTAACTATAAATCTTCGGCAATTATTCAACATAAATGTAACTTGTAAATGAAATCACCTAGAAGATATTGAGGGTTTTCGTCCCCAAAATATTTTAAAACTATAAGGGTTTTCATCCTTATGTTGATAACTGATGAACTGGAAGGCTGAATCAATTGAGAAATATTGATAATAAATAATTCACACCTTATAATGAGAACTCTCAATATATAGAACTCAATTGCATCTTTTAGGGTTAGGGTTACACTTTTAGGTTTTCCCTTTTTCTTTTATTTTTATTTTCCTTTTCTCACCCTTTTCTTTTATTTCTAATAATAATAAAGTAATATTAAGTTATCACTAAAACCTGTAAATCTCTTAGACAACTTAAAATATTAACTTTATTATTTTTACTTTATTTAAAAAAAGGGACATGACAATCCGCCCTTCCCAAAAATTGCTTGTCCTCAAGCAATGTTGGTTCAAAATTTCTTATTTACTTTGAAAATTTTTGTTTATTTGAAGATCCCAAATCAATCTCAAGAACTCTTCACCATGCTTTTGTTGCACCACTTTGATACAACTGGAAGCTGAAAATCCTAGATCCCAAATCATCCTTGGGAATTGGTGTGACCAATTGCCCAAATTTTTAAATTGTGGGAAAACTTCAACAAACTCTTTCATTCTAGAAATTTCAAACTTAACCAAAAGTTGCTGAAAGTAGCAAGTAGGACCACCATCATGCTTACACTGTGCTTCTCTGATACAAGTAGAAGCCAATAATCCTTTATCCTCCTTAATGTTGTTAAGCACTCATCTTCCACATAGATTCAACTTATTACAAATGATAGTTACTATTCCAATGTTAAGAGATACAACTGAATCAACACCAATATAATAATATAAAATTGATGTTGTCATATCTAGCAAACCAATAACCTCTAAGGAGGAAAACCCTCTAACAACTTACCACTATTCACAAAGTCATATGAAAACATAGTTTGGATAATTCCATTCCAAACTTCATATTTGTAACCCACCTAAAAGATTTGACTTACTTCCAAAAGAGAGTTCAAATCACCTTGTGTAAGGGCTATAAATAAGTTAGAATAAAAAAGCATCTTGGAATCTCTCCCCATTTGGTATCAGTGTGGCTGCAATGATGATTCTCTTCAGTTGAAACCTTTCTCTAACCTTTTCCATCAAGGATATTCCCTTAAATTGTGTAAACTTGCAGTTGTTCATGATTGATAACAGTAGTTTCAGGCTTGATATTTTCAAGATCAACAACATTAAAATGATACAACACCTATAAAAATGAAACTTCCATGCAAAAATAAAATGCGAGCAATTTAGATGTTGAGAACCACCATATAAGGACTGAAAATACTCTATTAAAAGTTATAAATTGAAAATTCCTCCTTCCCATAACTGAAAACACCTATATGGCTACAACAGATGCCATGAAATAGCTAGAAATGACAATGATAACAACCTAAAAGATGGACATTATGTGGACAACAATATTTGTCATGTTTCTTGTGCAACATAGTTGCAAAATGTGAGCATCATTTCTTCCTCTTATACCTGGTTTGTATTCTTGTGAAAATGAATATGAATTTGAGCTTCTTTCATCAAACTCCTTGACATCCTTGAAGTGCCTTTGTGTTGTGTCAACAACTTCCTCTATATGAAAGATTCCTTGAAATACTACCTCCTTTTCCTTGGGCTATGACCATGGCATGCTCAAAATTATGCTCATCACTTCTAGATTGCTTCCATAATACTTACCTTGTGTTCCAAAGATTCTTACCATGACACCCCAAGTTGTACCTTTTGGAAAATAACATGGATCAAATTATATGTGGGATGTAAAATCAATATAACAATCATATGTATCTCAATTTTTGTTTCTAAACAACAATTTTTATGCGGGAATACTTGCACTTAGTGATCCCAATAGGTGAGACCTCCTACACACATACAACAAATAAATTTTCCTCATACCTGTAGATCTATAGCTGCTCATGAAAGATATCATCACTCCAAAACATGAATTTATCAAAATGATCAGTAGGAACATAGTACCCTGGCTGTAAAACTGAGTCCCTTTATTCCAAATAAAAAATGTAAATGCTAGAAACCACCTTGTACTAGTCGAGAATGCTTTAATTGGTAATGTGCTGAAAAATCCACCATGTGACTGAAAAACTTTATATGTTGACTGAAAATAAATTATGGAAGAGGATAGAAATATTGAGAACATATTTAAGGTTAGAAACTGCATTTATATTTTTCATTGGTTCATGTTTCTTGCAGCCAACACTTATCCCTACCATGTATAGTTGGTGACTTCCAACAAGAAAGCCCCATTTTGCAAATATCTCATTTGGTGGCCACCTTATGATATTGAGTATATCCAAAACAAACCAAACATTATCATATTGAAGTATCTTACCTAAGGATAGACCCTCGATTGTCTCTATGCATTGCGTGGCTCAAGCCACTTGGTTTCTCTGAAAATATACCTCCCTTCTTTTTGTTGTAGCCATGTTTGGGAATCCATTCACTATACCATGCTTAGTCATAAAATCTTGAACATTCAATCAACATATTTTTTTCTTACCATCTTTCCACATTAAGCATCTTATGGTGACTATCTCCATTTGGTCATCACCTATAATCTTGTCTTCAAGTGTGGTAGTTAGCTCCCATGAGTGATTTATGAATCATGAACATTGATCCTTCACAATGTGGTTAGAATGCACAACAAACCCTATATGATTCCTCATAAAATTCCTTCCAATCCAAGTGCAAGAGATGAAGAACTCAATAGTGATATTAATGCCTCTATCCACTTTGACCCTCAAAATATCACTTAGATCCTATATGCAAAAACAATCTTGAACTTGAATCAAAGATTCCACATGCCTTATATTGTAGGTTGTATCCCTTACTCTATCACCCTTTTTAGCATGTTTTCCATGATGACAAGAATTTTGCAGTGACATAGGAGGAAGCAACAAATCTAAAATATGATCATCATTTTCATACCTTAAGCTGCCAACAAGGAGCTCACCCTCATTTTCTGAAGTAGGAATTGTGGAGATACCTTCAACACTTCTATCCTTGTGACTCAAAATATTTTCTTCAAATGCATGTCCCTCCACAATGCTATTCTGAAAATCAATCAATGGCTCACCCTTTAAAAATTTGAAGGGTTGTGTATGTTCCTCCATCTTGAAATCTTCACATCCTTTAAGTAAATCCCTTTATTCCTTTACATCATCATTTTTGTTGACACATAAAATCATTAAAAGTCAATAAAACATAATTTATTAACAAAGGATTTTTACCTACAACCTATATTTTTGGTCCCTTTTGTTCTTACTCAGTGATGTCTTGTGGCTTTGAATTTGATTGTTCTTGCTTCTTGATTATAATGAGAATTCTTTTCCTTAATTTTCTACAAGTGTTTTTTTCTACATGATTAATTACAATTAATTTTTCCCAAAAATATCCCATCATCATCCATATAATAATTAATTACAGGATTAATTATTACCATTTAGTCCATTTTATCATATATACCCTTTATCATTTTATCATCATTTATCCCATCAATCCATCATTAATCCTCTTAGTTCATTATTATATCCCATTTCAATTCATAACCCTTTAATTCATTAATTAAATCATAGTATCCCACTAATAACACCTATTAACATTTTATAGGAATTTAATATTCCTACATCTACCTACCCATGTACCCTCGTACTTCCCCGCACCTAACCTTTCCATGTAATCTCACCCCTAATCATATTTTATCAACCTAATATTCTCCTAAACCTAATCACATCCTCTCACCTCTAAATCTAGAGGATTCTATTTCTATAAGCCTCTCTAACTTTCTCTTTCCATTGAATTTTTTAATTCAATGGAATCTTCTTCCCTCTATGAATTTTGAATTAAAATCCTAGAGTCTTCCACTCTAGAGTCCTCTAATCTTCACATGCATTCTCCACCCTTGATCCAAATCCAATTTGGCTTCATTCTAGCCATTGAAACCTTCACTCCTCAGCCTATAAATTAACCTCTCCTCCTGCATGAGAGTCAATTCATAGAATCCATAACATAGAAATTTCATTTTATTTCATCAATCATCCATTTTATCCTCTTATCCAATCAATCAATCCATTCCTCCAATCCAATCTATCATCTATCCATTAATATTCATCAAGCAATCCAAAGGCAATCAAATGGAGGTGTTGCTCATATGTCTCCACCAACATGTGAAGTAACCAACATCAATATAAGATCCAATCCAACACAAAAAAGGAGTGATTTTGTAAGTTTTAGGTAAGTAAATGCATTTTTCTCTCCCCCTTTCAATCCATTGTTCCTTTCGAGGTTTTTTTGAAAATATTAGAATCGTAGAAAAACTTGTTTGTTTTTCTTGCATTCACAAGCTAATATTTTCTTGCATTACATTTTGGGACCCATTGTGGGGCTTACCCCCACTTCTTTATCATTTTCAATAGTATTTCATCCCTAAAACAAGTCAAAATTTGGAGAATTTTTGTTTTTGTGCTCGCTTGCCATTTTTACACGTTTTGGTGCCTTTGACCTGTGTTTTAGTGCATTTTCCCGAATTAGCGCATTTTCCTTATAGTGGAACCTTCTCCATACTTTTGTGCCTATGGTACATAGTTCAATGCATATACTTTATGATGTAGTGTTTTTGTTTCCTAACTTCCTGATCCCAAACTCAAACGACTTCTTTTTTTTTTTTTTTTTTGAAAAGGTATTGAAAAGATCTATGCAATGAAAGTGTTAATTTAACATTTTATAAAATAATTTTTATAGTTTTCATTTTCCTAAATCTTATCATACTAACTACACATTGAGTTATATTTTTTTCTCCAAAATAATAACACTTTTTGTGCAGCTTCATACACTTACCAAAGATAAAAATCAATCTAAAACTACTAACTATTTTTTTGTAGCATGATCGGTCAAAGACATTGGGGTTATAATAAAAATACTAATATTATTTTTGTAGGGAATCTTCTTGAATACCCACTCATATTATATTTATCATTTCATATTATTATCTATCCTTTATTTTCTTGTATTATCTTTCTTGTGTGTTTTACTTTGTTACTTGTTCACCCCCGAAGGAAAAATCTTGTGTTCTCTTGTCTCACATCCTAGTAAGATATTGAGGATAAAAGTGTCTAGCCTTCCCATTTTTCTTTTATAGGGAAATGTGACATGGAAGTGACATCCACACACTTTCCATAGTCCTAGGGGTCTCGTGACCGTGGGCTTCATCTCCATGCTCATAGACACACCACATGTTCTAGAGGGTTATACAAATTCTTAAAGAGATGTCATTATTGGCTAATTGCTTTCTTGTTATAAGATTGATGTGAAGTGAGGGGCTTCCACATACTAATACCCAGGCCATAAATAACATCTTTGCAATACGGACTTGAGCCCCACGTACCGCAAGGCATATCGGGGACTCCCTTAGTGATCTCGTACTTCTTATACTAGGAAAACTTTTGGCCACAATCAAACTATACTGCAAGGAGGCCACACTCCCTAAGATCACTTGTTAGTTGACCCTAAATTGACACATAGGTGGATATCTAATTATGGCCCCATCATTGGCATGTGGTATTGAAAGCATTCAATATATTGATTAGAATCCTAGCTGACTAGTTAAGGTGTGTGTTGCATGTTTTTTTGTTTTCTTTTTAGCACCCTTAACCATCCTATCACCTTAAAATTTTAATAAATCAAACTTAACCATCCTTAATCAAATAATCCCAATCCTAATCCATCACCATCCTTAATCAACCAAACTAATCCAAATCTAATCACCCGCACACCCTATCAAACCATGTCCTTTGATCCTCAATCCCCATCCTCTCCTAACCAAACATCCAAACCCCTACCTCTTTTCTAAATCCATCAACCAAGCTATCCCATCATCCCCCACCCATCAAAGTCAATCATATCACTTTGATCATGAAATCCCACACACTATCTAACACATTAGTAAAAAAATATCAAATTAAACATCTTACCTCAACCAATCCCCTCCTTTCCATCCAAATCAACCATCCCATGTTGATCCTAACATCCTAAAAAACCATCTAACAATTCAATCAAAAAATATCTGACCTTAAATCATGATCAACCAATCACCTCCTAAACCATCATCTCCCAACCAACCCCATCCAAAATTTCCCCTTCCTAAGATCCATACCCCTCACCCCATTGAATTCCTCTTTGAGGAATTTGAATCATCTCAATCTACACCCCAACCTAATCAACACAAGCCATTATCCCCATAAAACAATTTCATTGACTTTGACCACCTTACTAACTACTACCTAGACCAAGAGGACCTCCTTAATGTCCTTACTAGTCTAGCCACAAATCCCAAAACCACACAACCATCCCAAACCCTAACCTCAAAATCCCCTATCAACACTTTTCTTCCATCCCAATCCTTAATGCCCTTAATTATCTACACTTTTCTTCCATCAACACTCATGTGAATAATCCATCACCATCCAAAATCTCAACTCCTCAATCTAGTCATCTTAAAACCTATCATCGAGTCCCATTCACATATCCACAATAATCCCAACAACTTAACCCAAAATTATTATCCCCTACATATCATTTTAGTCCTCCATCCTTTTCATCTTCATCATCACAATCCGATTCTATGAAATTTCTCATAAATAGTATTACATCCCCTAATCCACCATCAAATCTAGCCTCTAAGCCTATTTCATCCCCTCCATTACCTAAGACCAATCTTATCAAAACAATATCATCCACTTGTGACTACTAAGTCACCCTAATGCCCATCTACCCCCAATCCTAAACCATATAAAGTGGATACTATGCCACCCTCATCCTCTTCATCCACACCTAAACCTAACAATCTCTTATCCTCTAATCCTATTTCATCTCTACCATCCCCCAATTCTAAAACATCTAAAAATAATCCTAAGGAACCAACCCTAAACTTAATAAATACAATACTAATCCTCTCCCCACCCCATATCTTACCCAATCCAATAATACTAATATGCCACCTTCATCTACTTCATCCTCTAAATTGACCAAATCTAATTTGGTTCCTATACCACACCCATCTCCCAAATCCCCTTCATCCCCAACATCATCTAAATTTAAGGTGACCCCATATCATGCATATCCCCTTCATCTAAATCTTCATCATCCCCTTCACTTACATTTAATAATCCTAAACAATCTAATCCTAAGCCAACCCACATAGTCCAACCAAATTAAAATCATCCAAATCTACATCGGCCTCCATGCCAAACCATCCACTTCAGACCCTAGGCCTACTTCATCCCCTTAATATTCTAAGCTACAAAAATCTAATCCAACTCAACCAAAAATCTCATAATCCACCCAATCATACAACTTTACTTCCTACTCTCCTAAAATCATTTAACCCAAACCAATTCACTCCTTTAGGAGAATCCTTGACCACAATCTTCCATCGTTTAAAAACCTTCAACTTGGTCATTCATCCCCCAATCAAATCACATAATCAAAACCTTCCCAAACCATCTTGGTACCAGGAACACTATTATTGTGACTTCCATCACAGCCATGAACATTTGACCAATCATTGCATGTAATTTAGGTCTTACGTCCAAAACCTCATTAACCAAGGGCTTCTTATCCTTGTACCTATTTATCCACAACCTTTCCATCCTAATCATCTCCCTAACCATAATCCACCATCCAAATACCACTTAACATCTAAATATTTTCAACCATCCAAATATCATCGTACATCCAAACATCCCTCACCGATCAAAACCAAAAAAATTCTCACCTCACATATTTTGTTAAGTATGACCTCTTAACGAATGACAAAACTACAACCAATCAGTCTCATGATGACCACATGACATCATATTATCCATCCACTTCACATCCTATAGCCCAAAATATTTTCACCAATATGAAATATCAAGGCAAGGGCTTAGGCATCCATGAACAAGGAATTCATAGACCCATCTCCCTTCATCAAAATATAGATCATTTAGGATTAGGGTATAAACCTAATACTAACAATGTCCCTCCTACTACTCCATCCAACCCATTTTTACCACTCAACCCACTCATAAATCATTTAAACCCCCTATAAATACCAAACACCAAAAAATGGATTGAGCACATAATGCGTCGTGCGCACATGGATATTATTTCCTTCCCACACATTCTCCTTCCATCAAACATCCAAATCCCTTTACATCTAATCCATTATTATAATCACATCCATTTATATCCTCTTACAATCCATTAATTTGAACACTTGATCAACTTAATCACACATGTTGTATGCCAATAATACCTACTACAACCGTGTGACCTTGGTCTATCATTACCTTTAACATTCAAGCACAATTGTCCTTCTCGAGATCCACACACTTTAACACACTTAATCCACTTATGGTGAAGACACTTGGGTGCATATTTTGACACTCTATCCAATGTCATATCCACACCCATTTCCATCCCCCCATCAATCCATTAGTGATTCTTAACCCTTTGAGAGTTCTCAAGAGAGTAGATCCTCTTTATGGAAAAAAAAAAAATCCAAATATCAAAATCTAAAATATCAAATAAAATCCACCTCAAGACTCTCTCTAGGGGTGTTTCTAGCATCTCTACCGAGGCTATGGATGCCTGGCTGGTAGTAGAGAAATTTTGTTACTAAGAATTAGATACATCTCTGTCGAGGCTATGGACGTCATGGCCGACAATGAGAAGTGCATGACTTAGCCTTCCATTCACCCTCCATCAAACTATTTGACTTAATCACTCCCTATACATTGGCTAGTTTTTCTTCACATACTACCCATTAATTCTTCACTTTAATCATTAATTAACCATCACAATTACATACAATTTTATCTCACGAGAGACACAGGGCTCACATGTTTCCAGGATACTATTTAGACCTTGGTCACACATTTTTTTAGTCCAACTCTTTCCTTACAAAATTTTCCATTAGACTCATCTTTTGTTTATCATTGATTTAATTTTCCTTCCATCCATGATATCCACATCCTTTTTACCTTAGGATTGAACATCCATGTGAAGATGGTGATACTTTCCTTTTCATTCAATCCTCCTCATATTCCATTTCATTTGTCATCATCATGACTGGGGGAAGCCTTACTACCATCTACTAGGGGCATCATCCATTTTAGATACCCCTCATTTCCCTTTCTACCCTACACCTAGGGGAAAATTGAACTCATTCATCCATCCATAGAGGCCACTCAACTTTATACATGGGGTCCTACCACATCTATCCCTAATCCAACCCTATACTTGGAGACATATCTTATCATCTTCCATATACCCCATCTTATCATATACCACGTCCCTCATCATATATATCTCCTATCCCACATACCAACTAATCTTAACATATCAACCAACTCCTTTCCCATCTAATGTATCCAATTTCCCTCAATCCTGCCTCTTTCATCCTACCCAAACATGTTTTGGGAATTATAGGATAAAGATACATCCCACCTTACATCTTACTCTCCCTATGAGCTATCCCATCCTGAATCCTTTCATATTACATATCCTCAACCATTCCTCCCTTCCCAAATCCAAAACATCAACATCCAATAATCTAAACATCCAAAAATAAAAAAATCTAAAAATCTAAACATCCAAAACCCAAAATATAAAAATCTAAACATTTATAAAATCCATGCAAAAATGCAATGTGCTAGTTTTTGTTTGTGTGTGTTTATTTGTTTATCTGTATTTATATTTTGGCCAATGATATGAGGCCCCTTTTTTTTCTTTATCTTTTACAGCCTAATGATATGAGAACTTTCTTTTTGTATTAATTTTTCCAATGATATGAGGACAAGCGAATTCGGAAATTTAATTATCATGGTCTTTATACCTTGGTATATCTTTCTTTATGCCACATAAATCACAATTTCTAATGATGATAACAGTGGGAACTTTATGGTATCACACCCCCTCCTATCATCATATTTTAGACCATCCACATCTAATCCTCATAATCATCTAGCTAACCATCTAACCTCCTCATCCTCATATCCAACCAATCCTTTATTAATCAATCAATCTCCACATCCAAATCTTATCATCTCGCATTTGACATCCAAAATCCTCACCCCTTAGCTGGGGCATCTTATAACATCCTCTTATCAATCAAACTTGAACATTATTTCTCATCACTTCATCAATCATAATCCCAATTCTATCCTCATTAATTTCCTATCATCCAAATCAATCATGTTGAGCGTAGAAAATGACTAAGTCCTTGAAAAAATAGGTTAACACACGCTAAGGGAATCATAGAAGAAAGTCGCATGAGGAAGCATACATGAGGAGAACATGGTTTGTGCAGTGGAATCATATATGAATGTGCGCATGAGACAGACTAAACACTTAGCTAGTTTTTGGGATGTAGATATAAATATATAGTTGGAGTGGCAATGTCAAGCAAGGTTTTAAAGATAAAATTGAAACAGAAAGACTCGCAATTCAAGTAGGGTCTATTTTGGGATAATGAGAATACCAAGAGACATGCATAGTTCTGAGCTAATAATAGGATCTGGACTAGAGTTAACTATAGTAAATCTATTATTAGGAAAGCTTTCATGTTTTTAGCTTATAGTGGCACATTGTTATTCTTAGCATGTAACCTAGTTTGAGGATGCATGGGGTGAAGGGAAAGTCCCCACCCCGATATATATGTATGATCTACATAGTTTAGTGGGATATCATCTATAATAAAATTATGTTTCTAGTTTGTGTATGCACATGAATCCTAGTGACATTATTATGTATGCATGAAGCTTATGTGTTTTATGGTAATTAATATAATGAATATTTTTGGTTAGATATTGATTATTGACATATATTTAACTCGCTCATGCATGGTAAACTTAATCTTGGTTCTTGTATAAGTAATCTTACATATGGTTAAGATCTAGATCTAGTTTATGCTCTGCAATATACTTGATTATCTATTATGGATCTAGAATATTTGTATGATCATGCTAAATTCCTAAATAAACTACCATAAAAGAGGTACCCGATACATATGCGTGATTCGAGTGAGTGCTTAACTCGACCGAGTGATGTTTCAAAGTGCACCTTAGTCTGTTGTGGGTAAAATAAGACTACATTTTGGTCCTATTTTGAGGACCTCCTTTTATTTGTTTTCTAGGATGTTACATGACGAATACTTACCAGCTAACCTTAGGTAGTATTGAAGAGTGGTTAGACAATTTAGAGGAAGAATGTGCTCACAAATTTAAAACTAGACCTGATTTTAATGCATGTGCATGGGTTGAAAAGAATCTATATCATGAGCTATATGAGATGTTTTTCTGCATTTTCCCTATAGCGTTGTATGAGTGGCTAGTTACTTATGTATCGAATAGAAATTGGAGGTTTTGAACACTTGTTTGGACGTAGGAAGAATTCCAGACTTTGCATGATGTTGATTTTACTTGGACATCCACTATAGATCATCGATGGAGTGGTGTGTTCAATAGATATATTTTGTACTTAGAAGTTTCTACTTATTCTTTTTTAGAGGTTGATGAGTTCCAGCCTTACGTGAGCCCAAAGGATCATACTTATGTGGTATCCCTTTAATAGTTAAGATCTTGATTATGACCCCGGATTTAGAACATCGTCTTATGGCTAGCTAAACCCCACCATACGCGCGGGCGGAGGAGGGTGTGGTGAAAGATGGCAGACCTATTGAAAGAAAGGTAGAGATAAGAAAGGTGGATTAAATTAAATGAGGTGCATGAGAGGGATTTGGAGAAGTAGCGTGAAGTTGCGGAATAAATGGCGTTATAGAGAGAGATGGCTCACGAAGGATTTGAAGCTCACACAGAGGATGTGGAGCTGAAGCATCTGGAACTCACCCATTTGGGTAAGAATTGTAGAGAGCCCTCTTCAACCTCGGATGAGAGAGTGTTGGTGGAGACTGAAAGGACCACGGGCACGCATTTGATCCCTCTTGGTGACCTATCCCTTGCACTTGGTTTTCCATTTTCTATGAGAGTCATCAATAAGTAAACTAGTGTGGGTAGTAGAGTAAGAAAAGATAGATTTGAATTATCATCAAGTTCAGGAGTTAATCAAGTAGCTTATTCATCTATGGTGGTGCAATTGTCATCTGTGTTATTTAGAGGTCTAGTTAGAGTTATATTTTCTCGTGTGTCAAAGAACATAGAAAGTGGGCACGTAGAATGTTGGTATCACATATGGAAGTAGTACAACTTTGTAGACCATGGGAGTTCAATTTAGCACAACTATTGGAACACAAGGTAGTGCATCCTCTCTGTCCTATTTCCTACTATAGGGGGAGGATCAAGAGGATTAGGTGGTTCAGATCTATCGATCTCGTGATTCTAAAGGTGGAGGAAACAAAGGTTCTATATCTTATGGGCATGGTCCACACCAACCCCAAAAAGTCTATTTAGTGATATTTATTCATCTCCCGAATACATAGGAATTAAAGATGTAGTTGAACACATGCATATGTGTGAGATACTATGGCACGCTAAGGGGATAACAACTCTAGAGCATAAGGCAAGCCAATTTGCAACTACTTTACAAGGGCACATGAATATTTGGTACAAAAATATGATCTCGAACTAAACTTATGTAGAATATATTGTATTACTTGATGATTTCTTGGTAGGGTTTCACATACCCGAGTTTGAGCAGAAAAAATCACCCACACGTTAAAGGACATAAAAAAGGCATGGCTAAGAGTGTAAGGGTGTACGATGCTCGGTTTAAAACTATATTATCAAAGTTATTTTATGACATTCACCTGAGTCATCATGCTCAATAGTTCATTAGAGGCTTGATTACACCTTTCGTAAGGGCGCTCTCACATAAGACATTTACAAACCTATGCAATGCTCTAGAATATTCTCTCAAGACCGAGGAAGTCAGGGGTAGACACTAGTGTTAGCCCATTTTTGGAGGCCTAGATTACAGCTATGGCTAAGTAGTTAGAAAAAATTTCAGCTAATTTAACTCATGAGACACATAGTAGTATTTGGTACACATATTATGCAGTAGAAGGACATACTAAGGATAGTTTCCCTCATAAATTTTTGCTTGTCATGTTGTTGGACCGTGATATCTGTCACTTTGATCATGATTCAAGTAGGTTCCCATTGTTGCAATGGTTGATAAAGAAGAACATTTCTTGCTATTATAAGATTTACTGATCTACCACATATGATACTAATAATTACAGGTTGATCGAATTCATGATGTCATTGATACCAATGTACGTTAGACCAAGTGTTACAAAAATTCCAAGGAACAAGGTGAGCATCATGATCATAATCACAATGAATGCCGCTCTGATGGAGGCCGAGGTAGAGGTAGAGGATACCATGGAGGATTTAGAGGCCAAGGTCATGGTGGTGGGAGAAGTTAATTTCCATGTGAAACATGTTATACATGTAGATCCCCTGATCATTGCAGGTACAAATTCCCTCATAATATTATTTTTCTTTTTTGCGTAAAGAACCACAATTATGAAGAATGTCCATACTTGTATTAACATTTGAGCAAGAAGCACAAGTAAGATAAGGTTGCATGAATGGTTAGATTACAACACACCGTGGAGGATCATTGGATGCCAAAGTTAACACTGATCCTGAGATGGTACCTATGTTAGTCATTACACGCGTTGAGGCTACATGTGTAAGGGAAGTTCTAAAGCGAAGCCTATTAATACAAAAGTAGAGGTACTAGATGCAAATTATCCGCACCCTACTCATCATAAGGAAG
Source organism: Taxus wallichiana var. yunnanensis (assembly GCA_018340775.1). Taxonomy (NCBI): domain Eukaryota; kingdom Viridiplantae; phylum Streptophyta; class Pinopsida; order Cupressales; family Taxaceae; genus Taxus; species Taxus wallichiana. Next base: position 314,361,489 of record CM031239.1, read on the forward strand.
TTTATCAAGAAACCATGGAAGTTATTAGAAACGTATAGGGTGAGATAGAAGGCTTAGAGGAGCAATCGTGGAAGCTGGATCAAGCCAAATTAGTTGAGCTTATTTATAAAGATGTTGATGATTTGAAGGAGGTTTGTAAGATGATGCAAAAGAAAACATATTTCTTTTATTGGGGAATGTCTAAGAGGGAAGATGTTACGTGTTGGAGTTGAGAATGAAAGAAAAAAATTCATGCTAACTTACCTCCTCACATTCGATTATGACAAGGAAATCACTCAATGCAGTTGTTGAGGGATGGATTTTGAGTAAAATTTTGATTGATACAAGTGTAGAAGTGAATGTACTCACCTTGGAGGAATGTAATCAAATGGGGAGGCCACCATTATAATGACCTTCAAATGTGTTGTTTATGGAAAACAAGAATAAAGCCACGCCCATCGAGTCTTGAAGGATGATACTATTACTATACAAGGGATCAAGTTTACTGGGGACTTTGAGGTCTTGGCACTTGCAAAAGGAAAACATTTTACCAACATTGCTTAGGCACCAAAATTGTTATGCAAATATAGTTGATCTACACTTAAATAAATTATACATGATTTTTTAGAACAAGGAAGAGCACGTCATCATTCCTTTAACAGATGGAAAAACTACACCTTATGTAAAACCTTTTAGGAAGAAGATTTGAACATAATTTATGTGTGCACCATTAGAGATCTTGAAGTACTTGAGCCATTAAAGGAAGGAGTTATTCAAAGGGATGATGCACATTCTATGAGTGATACTACAAGTGTTACATGTGATAACTGGGCACGTAGGACTTATGAAATGGTTGTCCACAATATGAAATGTGTAGTTACGCACATAAGTCAACTACGTTGTGTTAGGAATTTTGGCAATAACTAGGTACCAAGGTACACTGGTGAGGGAAATCCTGAATTATTTTTACACACTATGGAATCCCAGTGGGAAAACCAAGTTGAAAGAATGATTATGCTTGTATATAACTTGTGTGGGATAATATCGTACTGGTGGATGGTACACAGAGATGGTCTTCTATAGTGGCGAGAAGTGAGAATTTCCTTCTCTGCTATATTTCTTTGGAGTAGTGCACCTACCAAGACATGTGAATTTCATGGGAAGGATGCTTAGCACGATGTTCAACTCGTCTGAGATACTCTTGATAGAGGGCAGGAGGCCTTACCACCTTAATCGTGGGTGCACAAGTTCTACTACACTTTGTGAGGTTACGTGTACGCATGTTATGTTTATGTAGATTTGAATAGAGAAAAAGTAATTGACAAGAACTGAATGCAGGTATGATTTAGACCTTTGACTATTTTTCCACTAAGCCTCCAATGAATGAGGCATTACACGTTATGAAGCACTTGCCATTGGGAGATAGTGCAAAGTCCGATGAACTTATCTAGGAGCTATTAGGTGAGACAGATCTTGAGGCACATTTTGAAGAAGAAGAGACTAATTCAAAACAACTTGGGTGAACCTACCTAGAAAAAGAAAAAGGTAAGATGGTCCATGTAATTAATGATGAATAAGTGGATAATTTGGATGTTGAACATACTTAAGGTACGCACAAGGTCTTAGATAAAGTGCAGATGATAAGGAATACACATATCATGATCCCATGAAAATGAAGAGGGTCAATATTGGTACGATGTTGAATCGAAGGAGGCCATTATCGGTGATTATTGGTCCGATCCAAAGGTTGCTAAGATAATTGAGCTACTCTGTGACTTTTCGGACTTATTTTTTAGAGGCTATCTTGAGTTAAAAGGGTACATCACTCTTTGGGAAATATGGGGATCGATCTAAAGGAAGGTGTGCACTCGGTTAGGAAGAGGCCTTACATGATGAACCCTAATATGTGTGTCAAGGTTAAGGAAGAAATTGATAAAATGTTGGAATCTGGGATTATTGAGCCTATTGAGGAGTTAAAGGGGGTTAGCCCTATGGTGATCAATATAAATAAAGATGGAAGAATAAGAATTTTTGCGGATTATCAGGAGTTAAATGTTTTATGTGTAATAGATCCCTTTCCCACACCATTTACAGAGGATATTCTGGAAGGCATTGCAAGGTGCGAGATCTACTCCTTCACTAATGGATTTTCAAGATATCATGAGGTGAGGATAGCCTAATAGGATCAAGAGAAGACAAATTTCACCACTGAATGGGGAAGTTTTTCATACACAGCTCTACCTTTTGGATTGAATAATGCACCTGCAATCTTTTCGCGCATTGTTTCGTAAGCATTCCGGACTTTACTCATAAGTTATTGTAGGTTTACTTAGATGATTGGTCAGTTTATGGGTTAGTGAAAGATCATTGTGATGATTTAAGGCTTATGTTTGAGAGGTACCAACAATTGAGCATCTCCTTAAACATTAAGAAGTTCATTTTTGCTACACCTTTTAAGACATTGTTGGGACACATTATCTACAAAGAAGGCTTGTTGGTAGATCCTACTAAGGTTGTTATTTTGGGATTAGAGGAACCTATTAACCAGAGCATGGTACGCAGATTCTTGGGGCACATAGGCTATTACTCTGAATTTTATCAAAGGGTATATTAGGATTGTCACACCCTTAGAAGAATTATTTAAGAGTAAAGGCAAGTTCCATTGGGGTGAAGCATAACAACGCGCATTTGAGACATTGAACAAAAGGCTTATTACATCACCTATTATGTGTTTTTCTTCATGGAAAAAACCTTTTCATGTGCATGTGGATGCCTCGCATGGCCAATGGCATGGTATTAGTCCAGCCTAGAGAAGGTATTATTGATCTTCCTTTTTTTGCAAGAAGGAAATTAACACCAGCTAAATAGAATTATACAACTACAGAGCACCAAGCATTGTCTATGATTTACGTGTTCCATAAATTTTGACAATAATTGTTAGCAACACCTTTTATCTTCTACACGCATCATATGACATTGAAGTAGTTGGTGAATAAGCCCATTTTGCAGGTGTGCATATGTCGTTGGAGTTTTTTGTTTTAGGAATTTAATTTTACAGTGTTGGTTAAGCCAGGAAAGAGAAATTTTGGACCAGATCATTTTTCAAGGATTAATTCATGAGAGGATGCATAGAGCATTGAGGATATAATGCGAGATGTACAACTATTCAAAATGAACCGCACACCCTCTAAATTAGAAGCCATTTCTATATTTTTACAAATGGTGTGGTGCCCAAGGGAATGAACAGATAGAAAAGAAGCAACTTTCCATACGCATCGTGTAATATATGTTGATCAGCGGAGACTTATACAAACTAGGTCGGGATGAATTTTTACACCAGTGTGTGCTTGAGAATGAGTGCAAAGCTATTTTGGAGGAAGCTCATAATGGGATTGTAGGTGGAAATTATGCAGAGACGCTACCGCACTCAATATTTTATTTTCTATCTTATGGTGGGAAACACCGTATAAGGATTATAAGGAATATTATAAGGCATGTGATCATTTTTAGTGCCTTTGAAAGCTTGGGCATAGAGATGAAAAGTGGGAAATTGAATTTTTGGGTCCTATTTTCCCACCCACGTGTAGGAATGGATCACGCTACATCATAACTTGTATAGATTATCTTACAAGGTGGGCAGAAGCGACGCCTACAAAGGATTACATGATACCTATAACAACAAGGTTTCTGCAGAAAACATTTGCAGTAGGTATGGATGTCCTTTGAGTTTGACAAGTGATAGGGGCACTCATTTTCTTAATGAGGCCATAAGGATTCTATTGGAAAAAATTATGGTGGCACACCATAAAATAACACCATATCACCCTTAAGAAAATGGAACTTTTGAGTATTTCAACAAGATACTAAACCACGCAATGACTAAGATTTGTGGTGTTGAAAGGAAGGACCGAGATGATAAATTCTCTATTTTAATTTGGGAATATAGGACAACTTATAAAATATTGAACAAAGCCACACTCTTTCAATTGGTGTTTGACACAGAGGCTATTTTTCTAGTGGAATTTATGTTACCTTTTCTATGTATTGCACACATAGGAGGATTGGATGATGAACAAGAACTTAAAGAGCGCATTGATAAAATAAAGTAGTTGGATGAAAGGCATGCTATAACATGATGGATTTAGAAGAAAAAATGCCATACATGAAGGCATGGCATGATCGACATATTAAGGATAAGAAGCTTAAAGTTGGACACATGATTCTTCTATATGAATCCAAATTTTTACGCCACCTTGGAAAGATGAAATTACATTGGTTGGGACTGTATGTTGTGACTTATATACTTGATTTAGGAACTTTCTAATTAGAGGCACTTGATGGGACATGGTTACCCATTTATTTCAACAGAGTAGGCCAAATCTCTACTATAAATAAGTCTTCTTGGTGTTTTTAATAAGGAAATATTTCCATCTAGATTAGATTTTCCCTAATACAATTCTTTTATATGTGTTTCATTTCATTTTTTCTATGATTTTTCAATTTAGTTCATTGTTTTGTGTAATAAGAGTGATTACGTACTAGAAGCTAATTACTCTCTTTTTTGATTTTATGCTACAGAGGACTATGCATAAATTTAGTGTGGGGTAGAGCAAAAGAAAATGCAAGTGTATAATTGTTGATATTGACAATGGCACAGAAAAAACAAGAGCGCGTGATGGGATTCCTATGTATAAGAGGGGCACGCATAACGTTGGTGATAATGGTTTTCAAAAGATAAGGTGTCAAAAGGAAGAAGGTGATAATAAGAATGATGCCAAAGGAAAAATACGTGTATATGAATGGACGATAGGGAAACGAGAGGTAGGAAGTGGCAGGGGAGAACTAGGAATATGATGTAGTGGTTAATGTACTTCAAAGAATGGGAATGCGCATAAGGAGGTTTGTGGTAAATGTAGTTTTGCATGTCAGAAGGTTGCAAAGGTTACGTGCGGTTGGACACAGAGAGGAAACATGCTTGGGAAGGCATGAAAAACTAAATTTATTACAGAAGTACAGTGGTAGGTGGCATTGTAATTAATTGGTAAAAAAAAAAACTATAAATAAGGGGTCATGGTAAATCATTTTTACCTTGTGAAAATTTGTGAATGAGCTTGTGCAAACTAGGGCATCCTTGAGAGTATTGCCAAAGGATCAATTTCGAGAGTAAAAATTTATAAACTAGATTTCGGAGAAGAACACGACCATACACACAGAAAGTTTGGAAAATAAGTTTTGTGGGTTTGGATGGTGTAGTTTGAAGGAAATAAGGTTTTTGGGTTAGGGTTTCAAAAACTAGGGCACGGTTTACAGAGTTCACGTAAGAGAATTATTACCGAGGGTTTGAGGCACTAAGATAAGTAAACAAAAGGAAGGAACTAAAAAGAACTTGACCAAGAATGGCACCAAGGAGAGGAGTAACCATTTCACCCAAGAAAATGGCAAGGCAAAAGATAAACCAAGTGCATCATCAAATTAAAATGAGGAATGGTATTTTGAGATGCAATACCTAGATGGGGTATTAACGGGGATAGAGTGGGTGTCCCATGTGTGGAGAATGGTTATAAGTGATTATAACCATTAAACAGATCAAACTGAGAAGGAGATGACTTTAGAACAAGTTTGACCCACGATGAGAAGACAACCGATGTTAAACCAGTGTATGATGACTCGGTGTAAAATACTTTAGAGAAGGTTGGTTTACTACAATTGTATGAACTACCATTTTTTAGAAATCTTGAGAGATTATACCAATGGTTAATGTCACACGTGCATAAAGATTATTTTTACTTCATTGGAAGGAGAATTCGTATAACCCCACAATTAATCTCAAAGTTCACCGGACTCATCTCGCACCGGTTGAATGTATGCAAGAAGATAACAGAGGGGACCATCTACAACATTTCGGCCTTCATTGCAGAAGATATTATCAATGCTATGTGAGATGGAGAGAAGATAATGTATGGTAATATATTGAGTTTGATTGTATTCTCTAAGGTTGGAGTGCTCGATGGGCCAAATAGTAATATATGAGAGTACCGTGATGAAGATCTCTCTCTGATAAGAGGTTTGTGGATTATATATGCGCGATACAATAAAACCGGTGTACAAGGAACGCTTGGATAAATGGTACAATCGGATGTGTGATGCCTTCATTTCCAAGTGGAGAATCCCAAAACAACTATCAGCCCCGTAAAAGATGCGGCTAAGTTTGGATTTTACCAAAGAGATTTTCATTGAAAGGTTCACTCTAATTGATGGCACCAAGAGCCCATGGGAAAATTTTCCATTTCCTTTAGAGTGTAGTACTTCAAAATCATGGTTAACAAGTTCAGAGAGGTAAAGAAGATGAGATTTATCTAAGTACTATATATCGGAAGAATTGTGAGCTATGCCGAACACTTGTCTACCTGAAGAATCCTACATATGTGGAGAGGTATGTCTCTCATGACATACAAATGATAAAACCTATTACCATACTCGATTATAGGGGCCACTACAACAATGGTGTATATTCATCTATGGCCAAAGTTTGAACATGGCACGTATGTAGTGGATGATGTAAGTATACCTAAGGACCCCTCAAGGAGAAAGAAGGTGGAAACAAATAAGAAAGATAAAGAATAAACTCCTGCAACAAGTCAGGTGTCGAGCACGCACGAAGGTTAGGCTACAGGGACAAAGGAAGTAAGTGCAGTCATTAGTACTTATACTCATATGAAGAGGTCATCAAGTAAAGACAAGTCTTCAAAGTGAAGAAGAAACCATGGGTAATTCAGAGTACTAACTCTGAAGAAATGGAGAGCTTGAAGAATGAAGAAACAGAGGGGGAGGAGGAAGAATGAGATCCTGAGAAGAACCCCACGTATACAATGTGCATGAGTCTGATGAGGAGTAGAGCATGCCTTTGGAGGAAGTTAGAGAAGTAGAAGTGGATGGAGAAGAATAATTTGGAACAAATTTGTGTGAGACTTTGCACCTTTCCGGATAAGAGTTAGATACCACTGTGAAAAAGAAGTAATAGGTATCGTATAGAATTTGGTCAAACAAGAGGTGGAGTTCAATGTTTGAAGAGGACGTAGAAAAGATAAAGTTAGGAGTCTAGGAGGGGAAACAAGTTTGGTAGTATATTTTCCAAAGGGTGTGTGCACAAGTGGCAGACACGCATCCACCCAATAGAGACCTACTATTTCCTATGATGTAGATCCCAACAAGGTATTGTGTGCTCACTACCAGAGTATAGTACCAAAGGAACAAATTTTCTGTTGGTCATATTTTGATAGGTACAATGTATTCCTTCACATGAGGAAGAAGTTTTCCTATACATTTGAATCCCATGTTGATGAGCTTGAGTTTTAAGTCAATGCAAGAGCATGAGTGGATATATGCGCTTCACCAAGATCTAAGGAGGTGAATCCAATAGTGGATTATCAATAGTTAACTAATTAACATACATGTAATGCATTGAATAAAGTATCGGTGGAAGTGGAGGAAAGATTATTTGGGAGGAATAATAGAATCAAAGCACTGGAAAGGGAGTTAGAAGAAAAGAATAAAGAAATTATTGAGAGAGACAAGGAAATAAAGGGAAAAGAGCAGATGGTTGTGCAGTTAAAGGTTGAGTTGAGGGAGGAAAAGGGAAAATTACGTGAAGTATATAAAAAGGTAGAGTTGATCACATATTTAATCATACTAATGTACCTTAATAGGCCCCTCCTTCACAAAAGTATGAATCATCTCTCCACTGTTTGGAGGATTTAACACGCATAATCATGATGTAGAAGAAACCCCTAGCTCTAGAGTCTACGAGAAGATGTTATGGCATGGCGAGATGTAGTAGTAAGAGGAACAAACCGAGGAAACCATAACTCAATACACTGAGCTCCTTGTGTCATGTGAAGATCACAACTCATATGACTGAAATTGTCTATGACAACTGTGAAGATAGGGATTGGGTGGAAAGCATGTTGGTTGCTACTAATGAGGAAGATTTAAAGGAGTTCACGGCCAAGAACAAATACAATCGAGAAAAACAAGATAATTCCCTTACATAGGTCAAAAAAGAGTGATGTTATTAATATATTATAGACCTCTATAAAGAATAAGCTCAAAGAATTGTATCCCCAAGTAACATGCGTAATGGGCACGCCTTTGTGCAGACACGAGAAAATAGTTGAAAAATTGGGTTGACACATTAAAGGCTAAGTTTGAAGATATTATATTTGAAGAAGTCGGTCAATGATGAGGGATCTGCTCAAGTGAGTATAGAGTGGGGTGGAGGGATGTATTGTAATTGAAGCATCACTAAATAAGGATTTTCCCATTCTTCTTACTTGGTGACAACATTATTTTATTTTTGGTGATGGCATATATTCTTTTATTCTTCCAAAATGTAAGATTATTTATTCTTTGTTCTTAGAGGGATAAGTCAGATTACCCATTTCTAGAGGGGGTAATGAAACAAGTGTGGGGTGATGTTGAGCATAGAAAATGACTAAGTACTTGAAAATAGAGGTCAGCACGCACTAAGGGCATCATAGAAGAAGGGTGCATGAATAAGCATGTGCAAGGATAACAGGGTTTGTGCTCTGGATTTAGATATGAATGTGCGCAGAAGATAAATTGAAAAATTAGCTAATTTTTGGGATGTAGATCTAAATATAGACTTGGAGTGGTGGCCAAGCAAATTTTTAAAGATAAAATTAAAACATGAAGACTCGCGGTTCAAGAAATGTCTATTTTGGGATAAGGAGAAGACCAAGAAACATGCATAATTCTGAGCTAATAATAGGATCTAGACTAAGAGTTAACTATAGTAGATCTATTATTAGGAAAGCTTGTAGCGGCACATTTTTATTCTTAACATATAGCTTATTTTGAGGATGCATAGGTGGTGAAGGGAAAGTCCCCACCCTTCCTAACGTGTGTCAAGTTATACATTTCTTCTCGCTCAAGACAATGGTCTTTATCTATATACTTAGTCATTCCAAGCTCTTCATTTGATTTGCATTGAACCCTCCCATTCATACCTTGTCGGCCGACCCATCTAGCTTGTTATTCACTTATGCATTGCAAGCCACATTAGTTTGCAAGGAACTCCACCTCACATGTCTCGTATTGCCGGTGTCATAAAACTCTACCTCACCTCGCATCGGTCTCCCAACTCATTATTGTGCGGCTTCATCGGCTCTCCATGGAGCAAATGTCCTTGGGTCTCCTCGGTCATTTTTCCCCACATTTTCTGCATGTCTTGATTTGGCTACTTCCCCATGTCTGCGCATGGCCATTCCACTCCACATATGACTTATATGGTGCATTTATTGATCCCATGTCCATGGTGTATAGGGTGCGTAAAACTTAGCTCTCCGGTGAATGCTTGTCCCTCAAGCCACTTGTGCCATTCGAACCCACCACACCCGCATGGGTCCTCCGTGGAATTTTTTCCTTTCTCCTGCACACATAGCCCAACTCAACCGGGGCCATCTAGGGAATTTTTTTCCACATTCACCGACATGAACCATGATGGGCTCGAGAGCCAAATTTTTGTTTCATTTTTCTAAGTGTTCCCTACCGCCTTGAAATCTCACCAATTGAGTCCTATTTATCCATTTTCACTGCTGATTCATGCTTCACACTAGCCCCGACCTCCATGGAGCCTACCAACTTTCCTTAACTCATTCTTTTCAATGTTGAGCACTCTACCATTTTAGGTGAGCTCGATGAGCTCTGATTCACCCGTAACTCAATTAACCCAAATATTAGCTTGATGATCCTTAGAACTCGACCCCCAATATATATAGCCTCAACTCGGCTTTGCAAGATTAGTTTGGCCCTGTTTAACCATAATTTCAATGCATCATTAACAACTTGCCTTCTCATCTCGATTGGTATAGCTTCGTCGAGTATTGCATAGCTCGGTTCCTTCATTTTTACACTATCATGTTTTCGTAGGATATCCGTAAACTAGGTCGAACTCCTTCAATGCTTCATCCTATATGGAAATAGCTCAAGCTAACTTTGAACTAAGCATGATATGCCCGATATTGAAATATATCACCCATGTATGAATAGCTCAAAGACAGAGAGCTTGCCCTCAATAATACTAACTTGTTTACTTGCTTAGACAACTCGGTATGGGTGGAACTTGGTGGACCTCTCAATGAGCTCAATGAGCAAAAAGATAGCTCACTCACCAAAAGAAAACTCAAAGACAAATGGAGTAGCTTGGTTTGTGAGCTCACCAAGCTCATTGGAACCCAAGGATAAACCTTCAACCTCTATTTTATGAACTTGCTGGATTTTTTTAGCACAAGGAAGATGTGTGAACACTAGATTTCAACATTAATGCCTCAAGTGGGCCCTTTTGTTGGTCTCTTAATTGAATAAAACTTGGGGCTCAATGAAGACCAAGAAGAGGAAAAATTTCCTCTTGTGAGCATTCAACTCCTTTAAGAACCCCTCATACACTCGAAGTCAACTGCTTTTCTTGCAGAAACCCCAATGCAATCCTTCCTTGTTTTCCAAATTATCACAAAGGGGTGTAAATTGATAACAATTTGGTGAATTGTGGGGCCATTAGCCTGCTAAATGGAGTATGACCAGATTCATGAAGCTATCTATTGGGCATGAAGTCTACATGGTTATCATGAGCTGATATGAACTCGAAAATATTGACCCCGAAACATTTGGGATGTTGCTTCCTAATTTTTGAACTGCCTTTTGTTGCTTGCACTCTCAACTTTCACAAGAAAATATTGAAATCAAAATTTTGTGAGAGTGGAAAATTAATTAAAACCTAAATTTCACACATTCCCACATCTGTGATCCATGAGGCTAGATGATGAATAAATGTGACCATCACCTCAACATCTGATTTTTACCAAGTATGAGACTAATTTTCTTGGCAAGGCAAAGCATGTTGCAGAATGGAGTGAAACATTTGTTAGCTTAGACATCATAGAACTCTATTAAAATTTGATTTTCTTTCTTTTTTTAAATGTTATATTCCTTTCAATAGGCTACTTGGGATACTCGAAAAGGTTACAAATATTGTTATCAAGCCTTGGAAAGAGTACAAAGTGGCTAGTGTTTGCTTTTGATTGAAGGTTGTCATCTATTGCAATATCAACTCCACCCCCAAATACTGATTTCTTGATTTGGTGAAAGCCACAAGAAACTCAGCTTTTGATTTTAAGAAATGAAAGAATGAAGATTTGAAATATGCCTATTAACATTATTTTAGTTACTCTACATTTGAGTTCTCTTGAAGATAACAACTATTGCTTGCAACTATGAGTTCCTTTGCTGCATTTTTTTCTTTTCGAGAGCACGATGAACTGTATACAAGACATACACTAGAAGCAATAGGACATGTGCACCAACACTTAGGGAAATTGAAACCTATTCTAACAATAGTACAATGTGCACAAGCACTTGGAGGAATGAAAATCCTAAGCTAATATGTACAAGGGTGAGAAATCTTCCATCTAGTAGTAATGTTTGAGGCAGATTCCATTGATTAGAATATTTAATTCTTCACCATCTAACTTAGCCAGCCGGAAGGCATTGCTACTATTGCATTCAACAATCATAAAGGGACCACTCCATATTACATCAAACTTGGAATGTCTGCACTGGGTTTTCCCAATTAGCAGCCCACTTTAGTACCAAATCTCCTTCTTGAATGTCCTAGCTTTAGCTTTCTTGTCAAAGCTTCTCTTGATTAGTGCTTGATCCTTTTCCATGGTTTGCATTACATGCTCTCTTGTTTCTTCCAATTCCATCAATTATGCATACCTAATTTCCATGGATTCAAACACAGTTAGTTCCAACTCCTTCATGAGCTCCAATTTTGGTAACTCAAGTGAAATAGGTAAGATCGCTTCCTTCCCGTATACAAGCATGTATGGGGGCTGCCCATATAGACCTTTTGGGTGTAATCCTATCATCCCACAAGGCTGATTTGAGCTTCAGTATGCTAGGTTAAATGATTCTCATCAAGATTTCTTCTTATGATTCTCAAAGTTCTTGTTTGTGGACTCTTCTTGGCCATTACTCGAGGGTAATAATTAGAAGAAGTGTTGAGATAAATTTCATTTCTAATAGCCCATTCTGTGATCTTTGTGCCAAGAAATGCCAATGCATTATCTGATATGATAGTGGCAGGGACACCAAACCTTGTGACTATCCCCTCATAGAAATCCAAGATGTTGGATTCATTTGCTTCCTTGAGTGCCACCGCTTGATCAATTTGGTGAAATAGTTTTTTGTCGTGAGTATCCATTTTTGGCCCTGACTTGAATTTGGATTGATAACTCCAATGAATTCCGATCCACATTGCATGAAGGACTGATCCACTGAAATGGGATGAAGGGGTAGTGCCACTAGCCTTTCCTTCCCGTGAACAATTCACACTTCTTGCACTTTTTAATCCATGCATAGCAGTCATTGAATACTATAGGCCAAGTAGTAACCAGCTTGCATGATCTTGAGAATTTTTACTCATGGAACAAAGTGACCTCTTGCATATCCATCATGGAATTTGTGCAACACTTTCTCGATCTGATTTTTTGAACACACCTTAAAAGGACTCCATTCACATCCTTTTTAAACAAGATGTCATCAATGAGCACATACGTAATGGACTATAATCTGAATTACCTTCTCTTTGCTTTATTCCATTCTCAAGGGCACAAACCTATTTGGATATAATACACCATAGCTTGTGTCCAACATGGAGTGGGAACATATTCATCTAGTTCTTCTTATTCATTTTGTAATACTAGGACAACCTCTTCTTGATCTTTTAACTCAAGCATTTTTTTAGTAGCAAGTGCTCACACAATCCCTTACCATAGACCAACTTTTTCACCTTGATTTCAATGTCATACTCCATCACTTGGGTATCTAGCCTACTCTTTTCTCATTCATATCATTGTTCATAATAAATTCTTTGACTCCAAGCATGGGACACCAATAGTTTAATTTTATTATTTGAGACCAAGTTTCTATAATTATTCAAGATTATAATGATAACTAGAACATGCTTTTCAATGAAAGAATAAAGCACCTTGTAATCTTCTAGGCTCTAACTGAAGAATGTTATGGGCTGCTCCAAACCTTTTTTATCGAGCTGTACCAAGATGGCTGAAATTGTATCTCGAACATCAAAAGCATACAACATGAAGTCCATAGATAAATCTAGATTAATGAGTGTTGGAGCTTGAGATATAGCATGTTTTATGGCCTCAAAACTCTCCTTTCCCTATGTTGTCCATTTAAATGCCATACTCTTCTTCAACATCAATGTCAATGGCTTCACCAAAGTAGCAAAATCATTCACAAATCTATAGAAAAAATTTATTCTCCCCAAGAAGCTTTGGAGATCTTTCTTATGGTGTGGCAATGGAAGTGTTCGGATGACTTTAACTCTTTACGGATCAATTGTTCATCCTTCAAAAAAATATGGAACAAGAATTTTCCTTCATGTACTAAGAAAACACATTTCTTTGGATTTAAAGACACTCCTAACCTTCTACATCTTTGAAATACTTGCTTAAGGTGGAAGAGATGGTCTATTGCATCCTTTGAGAACACAGTTATATCATCTAGATATATAAGAACTATCTTGTTGATTAGCCCCTTGAATGCCATATCTATTGCTCGTTAAAAAGTTGTTCCAACATTTTATAGCCCAAATGGCATCTTCCTATAAGCATACATGCCCCATTTTGTGGTGAAAGATATCTTGAACTAGTCTTCTTCCTTCACCATGATTTCATTGTATCCTTAGTTGTCATCTATCAATGAAAACCTTTCGTAACCAGCCACTACTTGCAATATGTTTTCCATGGAAGGGAGCAGATAATGAGCTTTAAGTGATCTTTGTATTCAAATCACGAAGTCCGGACATAATCTGATCTCTCCATTTCTCTTTCTTTTTGGTGTAGGTGGTATTTTTCTTCACTTATTTAGTGTTTTTCCACCTCACTGGGTGAGTCATCTCACTTAGGTGGACATGGATCTAGGTGTCATCTTAGTTATGAAAAATTCTCTTACAAAATATGTCATATGTGTAAGTATATCATAGGAGTTATGTTGTCGCCAAATCACCGCACCCCAGAATGGCCAAGATATGAATAGGACGTTCGGTGTGATTGGGACACATGGGATCACCTCTCAAGCATGGGACTTGGGCTCGAGGTGAACCTCCGAGAGAAGGCCGGCTTCCTCTTCCTAAACTAAGTGTTGTACTACTCCTAGTGTAACAAAAATGATTATCTAGTCCTACGCTAACATTTTCATGGGGTTTTAGGGAAAGAGATTTACAGAAATGAAACTATACTAGGGATGGTGATGCACCGAATAAAGGGTGTCTTCATATTCAGGAAGGGTTAATTTGAAGAGGGTGTGCACCACAGGTCAACTTCACCTCTGCCGCAACTTAGAGAGGGTACATGATACCACAGACTAAGAGACACGCGTTCCCTTTGTTAAACTTTATCAGACCGAGAAATATACCAGTTTCCCAGTGAAGAAGGATGAACTCAAGAAGGGTGAACAGACACCACAACTCAACTGCATGCAATACTCCACCACTCGATAAGCACAGAACTCCAAGAACCTGCAATAGAAACTTAAACTTGCACAGTGTACCTGCAAGTACGAGAAAGGCACAAAGAAGCATAAAAGGATGAAAGGACCGAGATTAGTCACAAAACACACACTTTTATTACTTCAATAACATGCACAATGCATCATACATTCAGAAGAGGCAATAGTTGCCATTACAGTCTTGAAGAGGAGGCTTGAAAGTTCTCTCAACACACAAGAACAACTTGCAAGAGAGAGAGATTCTTGAAAAGTATACACTCTTGCCTGAGATATCTAAGCTGTCTAACTTATGCAGGCTGGCTGGAACCCCTTGAAATGAGCTTCCAACTTACATTTATAGAAGAATATGTGAGAAAGAAGAGGAAATGGTCATAATTACATTCCTAAAATGAAGGCCCATGATGTATTTATTACAGTTAGTTGAACTACCTGAGAAGGTTCCATCATGGGTCATTAATTGCCTGATGACCAAGTCTTCTCATTTAATTAAAAGAATATTTAAATAAAATATTTAAATAATAATAATAAATATTATTATTAAAATATTTAAATAAAAATATTAATTTAATTAACATAATGTTGGGACCCCCCCGTTGACCCGTTTGACTTGAAGAGGAGGGGGTCCATGTGGATAGAATCTGCACATAGCCAAATTCGATGAGCTTCGAATCCTCTAACTCGGTGTTGCACTCGATTTTTGAGCCCGCACTAACTCTTTCCTTGCTTTGGTAATCGCACTCTTTTGCATTGAGTCCTTCGAATGGTGAGCTATCAAACTCGATTCTTATCATTTTCCTCTGTTAACTCGAGGCCATTTACGCATTCCTCGTTCAAACTTCATGAAACATCACCACGAGCTCTTCAACTGATTCGACCTGGCTTTGTTTTGCATATCAACCCGAGCACCCGGTTGGCTCAACTCGGACTCTCACATGTCTATGTACCGAGCTCATATTTACCATCCTGCACATTTGATTTCCTTACTCCCTGAACAACAATGGGTCTATGCTCATTGCTTATAAACTCAAGCACTAGCTCATGCATTGAGCTCTTCTTTGATTCGGTCGATCTCTCGAGCTATTCTATGCTTTGTATCTGCGGGAAATATTAAGATTTGTTCGATCATGTTCACATTTTCACGCCTCTAAGAATGGTTTTACCACAATGCTCACGGTTCTTCCTTATCATATAACACTTGTAAGCACAATTGTATCCTCCAAACAATCTAGAACATGCCATTAACAATAAAGACCTAATGCTGCCATGATGATGACCCAGGTTCATGCCTATTAAACGTCAATAGACACCCTTAAGACTGATTCTTGGACAAAGAGACCTTCGGTATTTTGGCAGTGCATTCTGCAATCTAGGCTCCAACCAACAATTATGCCACTATTGGGATCTTAGTATGGAATGGGTAGCTGCGAGCTACACAATATACTCATTTTTTCAGAAACTAAAAAGATCCTTCATGTTACAATTTGCAACACATAAAAGAAGCCCTTCAAAAAATACATTGAACAACGGGGGCAGCCAAGAGGACCTTGGAAAAAATGTACAGTAACAACCATATGAATTCCCCCTTAGTCGTGGATCAAAGCTAATAGAAATAAAGCTCGATAAGATTAGTTTGAAACTGCAGTATAATCGTCCATTGAAAAAACACAGTTTCTCTGCATCTGGTAAAAGAATACTTTTATTGTCTGATTGGACGTACATAATGGAAGGGTATAAATGTTGCGTACTGCCCTCGGAGTTTCTCAAAGAGACCATTTACGAGTAACAAGGATGCAGCATGCAAAACGGCCGACCAGGTATTTCAGAGTTGACCTTCACATTCAATTCGTTTCTAGGAGAAGGAATGCTGAGCAATATGAATCGTTTCATTCTGCGCCGTTTTAAACCTTCATCTCCTGGTTCGGGCAAATTTTCTGAAGCCTTGAATGGCGTGACTCCAATCTATCATACACGGCAGTGAATGTTTGTTTCTGCGCATGCTTTGCTTTGGAAGCGTTAAAAATGGCTTCTCTTGTCTTTGCGTGCCGCACGTGCCTGCATGGGATTTTGCTGCGACCGTAGAATGTTATGCGTGGTAAGCAGAATGTGTAGAGCCTCCTTCGCCCATCCCTGTGTCATACTCGACTTTGGCCAGGCTAGACAACCACGTTCAATCCGATTAAACACTTCAACTGCTTCATTCCCACGTTTTCCGACTTACCTTGCGTGTGACTCGCCCAAAGACTCGGACCACTCCAAGCCGCGCGGGGTTTTCATGAAGGATAGCCATCGTATTGTTTCCACGCTTGGCAGTCTGATCCAATTTCTCCCCTACGCGGAGTGAACAACATGGTTTGCCAAACCAATATCTCCACACCTGGCAGTTTGACCGGATTTCTCCCATTTCTTGGCAGTAGACTCAAACTTCTCCCACGCCCGGGATTTCTTCTTTGGCTTGACATCACGTCATTTCCCTTGGCAATGCTCACCTTATTTTCCACGTCCAACGGCTTGGCCAAATTAATTCACGGGCCCCGGCCTCAACTTCGCCACGCAGACTTGGCAAGTTTGTTCCTTATCTCCACAATTTCCACCAGCGCGCGGGATCTTCATGAATCTTCTCCTGCCGAGTTTTCCTTCAACAGATTTGAGGATAACATTAAACTCTCAGTGCAAACATTTCAGCTGTAACTTGTAAGGTGTGATAATTCCGACAGAAACGTTTATGCCTGACTACTTAGTGATTCGTTGAATATGCTCATATAATTGCAAAGCAAATTATGCTCCATGCATATTCTGATATGAAACAGTTCCACCTCTATGAGATCCGCTTCCATGAGTTACATCGCAAAATAAATTTAATCAAGTCTCCCGGTAACACTCTTACTGTCACTTAATCGATTTTCATAAAAATATCTTGAAGGAAAATCCTGAATTTGAGGATGCATACGATGCTGATCAGATAACAACATTGGACAACTTACTTGCTCAAACGGGCTTCTACTATACTGCAACATCCTGTGCATCGAATGCTCGGCCGCTTTGAGCGTAGAACTGAAATTCTCCTGGGAAAGTGCCGTGAGGAAGTAATTGGTTATATGCAGCAGCTACAGGGTAGAGAAGTAAAACTTATCTCAGAAAATGAGTGGCCTCCAGAGAGAGTTGATTGCGACAGCTGCCGCAGGGTGATCCCAAGGAACCGTTGGTGTTGATCCTGATGTTCTGGTTGCATGCGACCACAGTCGTGATCAGTTGTTGTAAAATCTTGCCGCTGTAGTAGAAGAACGAGATAAGGTTTTAATTGAGTTGTCTCGAAATTCTCTTCCATGGAAGAAGCTCGACCAAATCTTGAGGCAGCTATTGTCTCCGTCGAGTCATTAAAATTGAATTCATATTCCAACAAGGAAGCATCAATCTCTCCATGTTGAATTAAACCGAGTCGAGCTCGTCATTTCTCTGCCTCAATGAGCCAACCATCGAAACATTATCCGCTCCTATCGAGACTCTTTTATGACAAGCCAAAGTTGGACAACCGAACTTACATTTCCTACTCATGAACTCGTCTAAGGCTTGTGATCTGAGTTATGACCGAGTTAGGACAAGGCACGAACTCCTCTGATGACTCGTCTCTTTATTCCCGATTTGACACTGTTTTAGCTCGAACGAGCGAGATAAGCTTGTCGAACTCCTCGATAGCTCGCATTCTTGAAAAAAATGAGTGATCTCACCTGATGACCAAAAGTGGGTCCCTGGGACCAATGTCGTGATTTGATTGTAATAAGGCCCTGTTTTCCAATTTTCCCATGTGCGTAAAATTGGATAACAAGTTACATTCCCATTTGGGAAAGTAACTCCTCTTCTCCATTATGGAAAAATATTCTCTTACATGGGAGTTACACATTCACTCCCCTATTTTTACTCACCTCTTTTGATCTATGACAAGCCAAGCCAAACCATTACATTCTACTCCATTTTTCAAATATTGAGCTCTCATATGCATG
This sequence comes from Taxus wallichiana var. yunnanensis, assembly GCA_018340775.1. Taxonomy (NCBI): domain Eukaryota; kingdom Viridiplantae; phylum Streptophyta; class Pinopsida; order Cupressales; family Taxaceae; genus Taxus; species Taxus wallichiana. Next base: position 314,380,076 of record CM031239.1, read on the forward strand.
CACATTGCTTTTCAAATCTTGCTTTCTTCAATCTCGCAACTCCTACACTTTGGTGAAGTGAAACTATTCGATGCATGTGAATTCCTTCCAAGGCTTCATCCTTCACTCCATGGTATCAAATTTGAGAGGAATGGAATCACGTTTCTCACCATTGTTGTTCCACCGTGTAGTTGTTTGTGTAAGCTCTCGCTTTTACATGTGCTCTACTTGCATATTTCAAGGTTCTAGTGGTTTCTTGTGGTTTGTTAGTATGCTCCTTGTTGGTTGTGGTTTCGTTGAATTACGGGTTTGAAGTCTATGCTTTGTATAGTTTATTTTTCGGCTTCTACTCGTTCACAATTCATATCAATTTGTTTGCATTGCTTTGTGGCTTTCTCCTCTACTTGTGCTTCCATTGCCTTGGCCCCCTCACTCTAACCGGTGACTCAACATTCCATTACATTGGATAACTCGTGAGTTCATCTTCAACCACCAATGGCTCGATGGATCATGTTTGGAACCTACATTAAGCTCATGCATCATTGTTGAATTGGATCGATCTGCACTCTTCACCGTATTGCAATCGACTCGTGGTTGGTTCTACATTGCATTAGCTTTGTTGCTCACTCATCCATCTTGCACTCAAATGGCACACCCTGCCAAGTCGACCTACATTGCATTACACATAACAGCTCGGTCAAGACCCCATTCTTGCCTCCACTCATGGGCTCATGCACACAGATCATTTTTTTTTCTCCTGCAGTAATTGATTTGGGCTCATGCATTGTGTTTTTAGACCTGCCACTACTCGGTCTCGTGTGGAAACCAGCTCATGTTTTTGCTAGTGTGTTTGTTTTACTGCATTCAAGCTTTACAAAAATTTTGGTTCAACCATTTGGTCTCAGCGCAGGGAATCTTATCTCTACTTTGACGCCACCTCCCAATGTGTGATCATTCCCTCGCCAAGCATCCTGCTCAGACGATTACACCAAACCTCACCTGCTTGGTCTGTTCACTATTTGATTCCTGATTCCATCAAAACGTGGACGTATTTGGCTACAGCATTGTTAGGACGCATGCCTTCAACCATTTTTGTTGTCTGTTTGACACGTGACTAACCTTTTAGGTGGTTTCTTTGGACGTGGTTACCTTTTTCATTCCAACTGCTCGTGGATGGTTACCCTGCACCGCTTTACCACGTGGAACAAAGCTCGGCGCTTGACTTGGCTTGTCAACAACTAACTCTCGGTCATGTAAAACCAACTCAACTTGGCTTCCCTTTTAGACATTATTTGGAGGATTAAAAAATCCCTCATTTTTAATGTTTTAAGGTAAAACATTTATTTCATGGCATTGTAATAATTTTTTAGGCTCTAATTTTCTTGTTATTATGTCCTTCATTCATGTGTCGAAGATGGAGGGCGAGGTCCGAGGTTGGCAGGAGGCTAATCCCCCTCGCAAGCAAAACAAACCCTACCTAAAATTTGATGCCATTTCCAATGAGTACCCACACAACACCCTTTGCACCCATTTCAGGAACTTTTTAAATTAGTTTGCAAAGCTTATTGGCATTTTCCATCAGTTGTAGGAATCATTTTCTTGCTATAACTTTTGACTCGCTACTCGGTTTTGAGCGCTTCTTTAGTCAAAGTTGCATGATTTTTCACACATTACGTGATGAAATTATTAGTTTTGTAAATGCACTACTTTATAAAGTGCCACATTCTAGGGGGTTCACTAGTACTCTTGGGTTTTTACATGCAGATACATTATCGGCCGAGTCTGACGTCTTGCTTTCGTGCACCTTGCACTTTTGATTTTGCATCATGGAGGGTGCTCTTTCCAGACTTGAGCATCATAGGATCACTTTACAGCCTCTGCCACTTCTCACCGAGAGAGGGAACTATTCAGCTTAGCGTGCTTCCATGGAACGTTACTTCGCTCACGAGGGTCTTTCACCCTTCTTACTTGGGCCAGTTCCTGCACCCACTGATCATCATCATTTGGAGGAATTTCTTGACACTTGTGACCATGTTTTTGGTCACTTGATGATGCATGTCTCCAGATCTCTCTGGTTTCACGTGGCAGACTCAAATCCACCCCATTGTGTCTGGAGCATTCTTCAGTCCCTCTATGGAGACCCTTCACATATTATAGCCGTTGTTATTGCTACTGATTCAATTGTCTCTTCTTCTTCATGTGATGACAATTCTGCTGACACAAACTCACTTGGTTCTACTTCTGATGACGAGGATTTTGCACCCAATTCTGACATCGAGAGTACTACAGAGGACTCTTCTCTCACTATTCCAGAGATTGTTGACACATCCCACATCTCATCAGATATCAAGCAGTCTCCTATTTAGTCTCATATAGTCATCACACCCGCCTCTTTTTTACCTTTAGTGTGTGAGGCCCCTTTCACTCCTCTACCTTCATTGGATGACTCATACCTATCTGACATCGCTCTTCTGTTTGTTGAGCCCCCTCATTGGGATGAGTATCTACCTGACCTTAGTCATCTTTTCGTAGAGTACACTTGTGATGTATTACAGGTTCCTCATCCATCTACAGGTATTTTAGAGGATTTCATCATCTCTGTTGTTGGGAGTGCCCCTTCTAGGACTCTTACCACTTCCACTTTTCTAGAGACCTTCATTGATCCACCCTTTCTTATGGATCCATTTTTTGTTGTGGGGGATGTTTTTTTGCCTTCACATCAGTTGGACATCCTTTCTACAGGTGTTCACTCTTCACACTCTACATTTCTACGTATGTGGAATTACCTTTGGTTCCTTCGCACTCACTTGCTAGACCTATGTCACACTTTCGTGGACCAGACTCAAAGTTCTTCGTGTTGTTGCCTTTGGTTTCCTTCGTGGAGTGGGAAGACTTCCAACACATCATTTCTGTCCTTCCTAAGGATAGGCACACATATCGGTGTGGATGGCTCTCCTTCAATCCAGAGGCAGAGGATATCATCATCGACATTATTCTGGGAGACTTCTTAGAGCTGCAGAGTTCAGATCCATCCATTACATCTTCTACATTCCTCTCGTCTCCCTCTTCTTCTCTCTTCTTCTTCTTTCCGAGAGATTGCCTCTTTATACATGGGTACCTTTACAGGCTTGTCTGTGGCCGGGACCCATCTTTGACATATTTCTTAGATTAGAGAGTGGACTTGTCTCTCTTTTGGGGGGAGTTTTTCCCACTGGGTTTTCTCCTTTTACTCCACTTTTCAAGACTTTCTTATACATGGGTACCTCATCAGGCTTTGTGTCAGGACCCACTTCTCATTTCGACTTGCCACATCATCCTAAGTTATGATGAAGGGGGCGTATTGGTGTAGGTGGTATTTTTATTCACTTATTTAGTGTTATTCCACCTCACCGAGTGAGTCATCTCACTTAGGTGGACATGGATCTAGGTGTCATCTTAGTTACGACAGATTCTCTTACAAAATATGCCATATGTGTAAGTGTTTCATAGGAGTTACATTCCCATTTGGGAAAGTAACTCCTCCTCTTTATTATGGAGGAATATTCTCTTACTTGGGAGTTACACATTCACTCCCCTATTTGTACTTGCCTCTTTTGATCTATGACAATCCAAGCCAAGCCATTCCATTCTACTCCATTTTTTGAATCTTGAGCTCTCATATGCATGCACATTGCTTTTCAAAGCTTGCTTGCTTCAATCTCACAATTCCTACACTTTGGTGAAGTGAAACTATTTGATGCACGTGAATTCCTTCCGAGTCTTTGTCCTTCACTCCTTCATTTCTCACTGGCACCAGGTTTGCAACCCAACTTGAATGTTTGATAGGAAATATAATGCTAGCCTCTATTAGCTTGTTTAGTTCTTTTCTCATGAGAGGTTCAATGTGAGGATTCACCGGAATTTACCTTTGTCTAATGGGATTGGATTTTGGATCTAATTCAATAGTATGTTGTGCTAATTTTGGATTGAAACCTCTCAAATGTTTATAATTCCAAGCAAAGACACTGGGAAAATCTTGACAAAGTTGAGCAAAATTAGATTTTTCTTGTGGAGTACTTACTTTTCCAATTTGCAACATCTTTCCTTCTCCAACTGAAATAGGCTTTGAGTTTTCACCTTTGACTTATATGTTTACATTTTCTTTCCAAAATTAGTCATTCAAGTTGAATATTGACTCCAAAGTTACAAGGCCCTTCGGTATTTTGTTAGCTCTTAGTTGCACCACTTGGTTACAATATTGCTTCTCTAGTTTATCTTGGTTTCTAGCAGAGAACTCAACTTCTTCTTACATAAGTTTTTAATTTTCTGATCATTTTTAAAGACTTTCTAATTAAAATTATTGTTTGGGATTGTTGGTCTTACAACAACTTTGATATGAGGCTAGGTTTGTTCACTCTTGATACTTTCTACAACATTAAATGCTACCCCAATTGCTGCATTTAATGTTGTATGCCTCGTTCTTCTTCTTTGGGATGGAGTGCATGTTAAAATCTTAAAAATCCTCAATAAGATCCCATACCCGATTCTTGTAGTTCTTCAAGATATCATTTTTAGCAGCATTCTATCCTCTAACTTGGCTCACGATTAGTTCACTATCTCCAAAACTTGCAAGTTCTTGATGTCTTTTTTTCTTTCCCAATGTAATCCGTGAATTAGTGCCTCATATTTAGCTATCATGTTTAAAAAAATGAATTGAAAGTGAAATGTTGAGTAGTATTTGGTACCTTACGGTGAAATGATCATAGCTCCTCCTCTAGCACCATGTCTACTCCTTGAACCATCAAACAAATAGCTACCAAACTTCATTCTCATCTTTATGATTCAGCTTGGTGATGTTCGGAGAGGTTTATTTTCTTCTTACAAGCAATAAATACGTAGCTCATCTTCTTCCATTTCCTTATAGGGATCGAATGCATGACTTTTTTTTTTCCCATTCATCAAGAGTTAAGTCCGAATGCTTGCAAATTTGGTATTTGATTCATAGGTGCTTGGGCAATCCTCTTGATTAAAAGCCAAACAATTTGCATTGATTGGATTTGGTGTATGAGGCTTAATATGAAATTTTTCAATAGGCTCGGATCTGATTGTATCCTTAGCTTCATACCTCATTCTAAATAACATATGTGACCAATCATCAGAAAAATAACCTCCAATTTTAGCTATGAAGTCTCTTGATAGACATAATGCAAAGAGTGGTGGTAAGTCTATGACCGATAGATCTTGTAAGACGGTAACATTTGGGCATGCGTGCAGTGTAAGGCTCAATCCTTTGATTACCCCAAATTTTTTTACCAATGTCCCATCCAATTGCACCACTCCTCTAGAAATGACTTCATATTGAAGACCCAACTGATCAGCTATTTGTTTCGGCATGACTGAGCTACTTGCTCCCGAATCAATCATGTAATTATGTACAAGATTGTTTCCAATAATCAGAGATATGTAAAATGGAGGAGGCTTCATGTTTTTACCTTGTTGATCCCATTGATTGACTTCTCATTGAGCTACATTGGTAAGCACCTTATCTTGATTCTTGACCAATTCATTTGATACGAGACCAATTTTCCATGGCATCAGAATAAATCTCTTTAGCCCTGGTAGCTAATTACTCCCACATTGAAATGTTCATGTTGGTCTTCATCATTTTCTCAATGATATTGAATGGGGATGATCTATCCTTCTACTTCCCTTTGTTTTGCAAAACCTTCTCTTGCACGTGAGTTGTTATGGTGATATGTGAGTTTGTCTAGAAGGTGGCTTGAACTGACTTGGTACATTTGGAACTGCACTTTGATTACCAATTCCTTGTGGGGTGATAGAGGTTTGAGAAGTTCTTGGATTTTATGACTTCCCATTTTCAATATTCCTCTTTTTAGACTATGAATTGGTTGCTACACTTTGAGAAGGGGCCAAATTTATACATTAAAATCCTCACCTATCAATTAACAAGTGTGGTCTCACTTGGAGGTACCTCTGAGTAGCTTCCACTTTGTTTATTTTCCTCTTGGTTTGTCTCTTGTTCCACACTCGTCATTTTCACCATCAAGGCTTGAATTAAGGTGCCATTGAAACATGTTGACTGATTATGAGGTTGATTGAATGGGAAGCACAAGTCATATTCTTGAGCCATGTTATTTTTCATTTGTACTAATGCTCTAGATGTGAATACGACATTAGGATTGTAAGGCTAAAATCACCTATTAACAAGAGGTTTTACTTGGTTCTAATTTGTAGATTGAGAAAGTGGTTTATTAGAATGATACAAAGGTCTATTGGGTTGGGATTGAGGCTGGTATTATCTAAAAATTTGATCTTGTTGCCTCTTAATTGTTACCAACTCATTACCTAAGTTTTGCAATTGCTTCATGACTTCTTGGAGCTCATTTTAGGTGCTAGAATATGGGGTTGAAGTTTCAATGAGAACTTTGATTTTTTGGGGAAGGGATAGGTGCTAACATAGGAGCTTGGCTAGAGCTTAGATTCCCTAATTCGGATAGAGAGGCAAAGGTGGCCTAGGTGTAATTTTATTGGCTTGGATCAAACAAATTTTTAGGTCTAATATCAATACTATAAGTTGTGGGTAAAGTTGTACCTCCCATAGATTGTATCATCATTGCAATATCAAAATTTAGATATTTTAGGAAGTAGAGAAAACACCTTCGGTGTTGGTCTCGAGCGAGTGGAATCCGTTACGATGTCCTTCAAAACCTAAAGTTGAAATCAACCATCTACTCATTTGGTTCCCTCTTGATTATGGTTAGCTTCTCTACTGAGAGATAAATTGTCTGCCTTCACCCCAAACCCACCACACAAAGTTGTTCAGAATCGATCCCGATTTTGAATTGATCCACGATTCTAGGCTCTTAAACCATTGTAAAACTTTGACTTTGAAAGAAGAAGCCAAAAATTTCACAGCGATATCCATTTCATTAACCTTATGTATAACATAGACATTTTCAATGTCTTGGATGTGATCAATCAGAGTTGTATGGTTCTCCCAAGTGAAATATGGGATATTCTTCAATGTTCTAACTAGATTGGGTTTTGTGCATTGAGATAAAGTGGGTTGCTGCAAGTGAAATTCAAAAAATAATTTTGTGGGTCTTATGGTGGTGTTTGTTGTAGATGTGTCATTCTTAATGGTCTAAGAACTCTAGTTGATTGAATGAAAGGCCTATCAGGTGGAGGTTTTGATAGTGTTCTATTTGGTGGAGATGGATACCTTTGATCTCTTCTTCCCCTTCTTCCTCTACCCGGAGATAACTCGCAAGTATCCATAAACACCTTCTTCTCTAGTTCTTAACCTTGTTTGAATTCTTCTCATAAGTTTGATAAGCTGGGGCTGCTAAAACTAGTGAATTCTTCCCTTTTAGAGTTTCCAGATGTGCAATTTCAAAGCCTCTTACAAGCTGAAATTTAACAGAAAGATCACATCAAACTTGCTACAATAAAATGAAGACTTCTTCTTGGTCTCACCAGGCATGCCATAATTGTTATCACCGAATCACAACACCCTCCAATTTTCACAAGTGTGTGTGCTTGAGCTCATGGTGTGACTAGGTAACATGGGTACTATCTCCAAGTTGTGGGAATTTCTACTTAAGATAGACCTCCAAAGAAGGTTGGTTCCTCTTCCTAATATAGTGCAAACTAACTCTACTGAAATTAAACTACTGACTACTCCTAATCTATCACTTCTAAGGGACTAGGGAAAGAGAAAGAACATGAAAATAACATAAATCTATACTACATAGGTGATGCACCAAAAGAAGGGTATGAGAATAAATTTCCAATGTGTGAAAATGGAAGAAAAATGTAGATTAGAGAGGGTGATAATAGTTCTCCACAATCTAACAACAACATTCTCATCCACATACAATAATAATAAATCCCTACAAGAGCATATAGTAGACACAATACACGTGTAATACTTGTTGAAGAGGCAAGAAGAATGTAAATAAACACAACAAGGGAAGATACATCCACAAACTTACATTTATTTCTTCATGGGTATGCACAGTTTAAACTCTTATAAATGAAAGGCCTGGATCACCATGCAAGGATTCCACCACAAAGGCCTGAAGTACATCAACTTCATGAAACCAAAATGACAGAGTTTTGCTACTAAAATTATCCTCCTTTTACAATGAGACAACACTTCAATTTATAGAATTTTGGGAGGAGAGAGAGAGGGGATGCAATTCCTAAAATTCACTTTCAAACCAATTGAAAATCATGATAAAAGAGTGTAGTTGGTGATCATTAACTTGAAAAATAAATCTGAAGGTGTCCCATAACCTACAGCAATGAAAGAATTATTTCTCATGCTCATTAAATGCCCCTCTAACCACTATCCAACAACCAAACTGAATTGGGATTATTTTCCTTAAAAATCACTATCAAATCTTCATCAATTTCTGGATTTCCTAGTTTTTGTGTGTTGTTCTTAGAACCATGATTCCAACGAGACCAATTTTGTGTGATTTTTTTAAGGGATGCAAAAGTTATGGCTTCTTGAGTGATTGTAGTTGTTTTTGGAAATTGCTCGGTTTGCTTGTTCCACAAGATTGAAAATTAATTCATTAGTTGGAAATCAAAATTTTAAATTATTTCTTCTCCCTCCATATTTCCCTGCATATTTTTAAAATGATTTTTCATTTAAAAATGTACTTGTCCCAAGGCCCACCATCTCATTTTCATGTTTTATAAAGGGAGGGGGCTATTTCTTTAATGCTTGGCATGACATAGCCATCTCGGCATATATCTCACACATATGGCTCCTTTCTTCTTACCACCTCACCAAGTAATTTCATTTATCATGCATCATGATGTCTTTTTCATTTTCCATAATGGCTTCTTTTAAATTGGCAAGCTCCCTTTTGAATTATGTTGGGATTTTATTTTGCATCGAAAGGCTTACCTCGAATGTCGAGTCATCCTTCCTAATGTGTGTTGAGTTCTACATTTTTCTCACTCGGGCCAATGGTATTTACCTACATACTTTTGAGTCACGTTGATCTCTTAATTTGATTTATGTTGAACCCTCCCATTCATACCTTGTTCGCTGACCCATCTAATCAAGTTATTCACTTATGCACTACGGATCACATCGGTTCGTAAGAACTTCACTTCTTGTGTCCCACGTTGTCGGTGTCATAGAAATCCACCTCACCCACGTCGGGCTCCCAACTCATCATTGTGTGGCTTCTTTGGCTCTCTATGGCCTGAATGTCCTTGGGCCGCTGGGTCATTTTTCCCCACATTTTTCGCATGACTCGGTTCAATTACTTCCCTATGCCCGCATGGTCATTCCGCTCCAAAATTGACTTTTTCGGGCCTTTGATCGAGCCCATGTCCGTAATATATGGGGTGTGGAAAATCATCTCTCCAGTATGCATTTATCCCTCAAGACACTGGGCCATTCAAACCCATCATACCCGCATGGGTTATCTCGAGGAAAATTCACCTTTCTCCATTACCTGTACACAAACCGGGGGGTAAAAAGTGAACAAAAACTTGAAAAAGAAAAACTCGTACACATTATTTCTGCTATAAATTAAAAAAATCCTGAGCCTCTATCATTTTATCTCCCTCAAACGTGAGTTTCAGAGCTTAACCGTGCCCTCATGTTTTTTCATTCAGCTGGATCTCAAGCTCAAATGATCATCTCTGGATCGCCAAGAAGATATGAATCGATGATGGCACCACGGAGAAGAGGTAGGCACAATTCTTTTCTCAAAATTCCATTGAAATTTGATAATTATAAAGTAGAATTTGAATTGAATACATTTTTTTATTGCTACAGTTCGAGGTCGAGGGAATTAACCACAACTAAACCTTGTTCTTCTTATCATCCCTCCCAACCCCCATAGTTTCTCAACATCCCCGGGTAGTCAAGAAGATTTATCAGCCCACATAGTTAAAAACAAAATTGAAATCAAGGATTTAATCAAAAGAATGAGGGATTTACAATATACAAACCCCCATTGCGCCTCTCTTGCAAACATATTGGAGGCATTATTTTCTCAAGTTACGCAACAACGGGGAAAATTGATTAATGAACATCTTACGAGAGAGGTTTATAGGGTTTTTATTCCAACAAATTGTCATATGTGGATGTAAAGAAAATAGAAATTACAAAATACCTCATATGCGCCTTATTCACGGACCCCCACACTAATTTACCTATTCTATTGTCATGCAAATAGTTTCCCATCCATTGGTGCAATAATAATTTGATTAAAAATATTTTTTGGGACCGATGGTGGATGGTGTTTGATTTTCCACCTTGCAATAACAATGAGGTACCACTATACTTTCGAGGAAACTCTATTGCGAGTTTATCCTCAATGAGATCCCAAATTATTTTGATTTCTGAGATTTCTAGGGCCGAGGAAAAGGATCTGCACATGATTGACCAGGTGCACAACATGCACCTATTTAGTAGGGTAGATTCCCCACATAGAAGCACCCTCACCACCCGAGAGTCTCCCTCCAAAGAGTGAAGGAGACAAGGAGAGATTGATACACTCCATGTGATTCTAGGGCTATCTACAAACCTTGTTAGACATATGAGAGACATTTCTTAGCCATATGCTCATGGAGGTACACAAAGTATTCCCTCGAGAGAATAATAACATGAGGCCACATATTTTCTTGTCATGTGGTAGCATATGTTTGGGGCCTAAGGAGGGTGATACTTTCATGCGTCACGGATTTTGGTGGAGTTGGTGCTAGGGTGCACATGATAATATCACTATGTCGATGCCTTTTTGAGTAAGAAATTTGGATTACAGTCATTGACATCACCTTCACAGGCATTTGTTATGTTTTATTATGTGTGTTAAAAAACGTTGGAGTACTTGATTTACTTATATATTTTAAATTTTTGAAATAATTGTATTTTTACATGTACATGCATTGATATTACAACACGTGGGAGGCACATATTCATCTCGACCACAAAGCGGTGAGCACCATGTGTACACAAACATTCACAGAGGTAATTTACAATGTTAATTGTGTAAAATTTTCACATACATGCAAATATATATATATATATATATATATATATATATATATATATATATATATTTATAATTACTTTTGAATTCATATATATACGGTCTTATATGTTCATCCAACTCATGCGGTACATGTTTGATAAAGATGTTGACTTCACTAGACACCCCGCCATCTCTACGACAAGTAGAGAAAGGTGTTACCGCTCAATTTTATCTACGTAGAAACTCATTGAGGTATTCAAACAAAATTTAAATTTCATTAGAAATTTCTCATGTAATTCATATTATGTTAAATTACATGTTAGTAATGTCTTTCATTGTATGATTATTAAATTATTTTAATAATGTCCTTCATTGTGTATATGCAGGAGTAACTGCGATGAGGTAACAACCTTGTTCATTTGATTCATAGGCATGGTGGGGTACAAACAATAGTTCTATATTGATAAAATTAGTTAAAATATTGTCATTACACATACGTGTACTTAGTTCTATTTTCACTAATTTTGATGTTAGATTTTGTGATCTTATGTGTATGTAGGGAACTTCAACCCGTTATTAATCCAAGAGCTCCCGATGACTCATCCGAGTGTGAGATGTAAATTCTACGTGATCGACAACTTGTGGTAAGTTTGTGTATTTATGTAAATACTTTCATTATCATGGTCTTAAATACATGTTGAAAACATATATAAATTAAGTTTTGACAAAAAAATTGTTTGCATTTATAGGTTCAACTACAGTGAGTATTCAATGGAAGAGGACTCGTAACATGGGCTTGAGACAATCCAAAGTCATCTCATAGATCTCCATCTTCGTCTAAGGGAGGGCCTTCTTCGAGCAAGGCCAAGAGAGGGATATATTTTGATTATTAGGAAATATATATGTCTTACATGACATTTTTTTGTATGCCTATGTCCATGGCATTATATGTACACCGATATGGCATTTTAACTTGATGGTATATGACCTATTTGGGCATTTTTAGATTTATCATGCACATTAAAATACTATTTGGAACTTGATATTTTTGTATGAGACCTTACATTTCTAATATTATTTTTACATGATACTAATATGATGTGCACTTGACAATATTTAAGACATTATGGATTATTTTTTCATTTATTGGTGATGTACATGTACTTGGTGTTTTCAATGTATACTATGCATTAAACTTTGGAAATCAATATTTATATAATGTATGTATATAAAGAGTTACCGAATCTGAGTAATTATTCATTCAATTTATCAATGTGTATATGTGTATTTACCTTACTTGTGCTTCTTCTTGCTCATGGTCTCTTTGTATTGGTTCTTATCTTATCATGCACCTACTACATTCTTCAATGCTTCTTAGTCTTCTCCCCTGTTAAAACACCTGAGCATACAAACATTAGGACCATCATTAAGACAATGTTTTTTGCAACAAGCATGGATAGAAGGATCTAAGGATGCCCACAAAGTCTTACAAGCTTCAATAGTTCAAAGAGAGTCGTCACAATTTGATTCCTTTCATCTGTTGATATTTTGAGAATGTCTCTCCATATGCATTACTCCAATGCTCAAGAATGTCTCCAGATGCAATGACATTCTGATTCAGACACTCAATGATTCTTGATTGTCTAATCCTATCCAATTCGTGTTATTACCTTTAAATATGTAGGCATTTCAAGTTATTGTGAAATCAAATCACACCCTTCACTAGACATGATGAATACCCCTATATTTTTTAAGGCACTTTTGAAAGCATCCATGGGTTTATCATAACATAAATTATCAATGAATGGAAGGTCACTAAGCCATAGGCCAGCTAACTCCCATTCATAACTTTAAACAAGAAAGATTTACTAGGTGATTGATAACTCCAGTGTGTTCTTAGACATTCCCCTATCAAATTCATTCTTAATCCAATAAATTCATTGAACAAGAACTCCCAGATGAGGTGTGATCTGACAAGACATCTCTAGGTGCCACAGAGTCTGAGAAATCACCTATCGAAGATATAACGTGTTTTCGTCTTAGAGATCTTAAGGGACTACGCCCGCACGAGGTACCCCGAATCACGAGAAGTATAGGAAACTGAAACAAGGCCTCCACTAGAATTCACCAAGCCATCCAAACATTTTGGTGTAGTCGATTTGGCACCAAAAGCTTTTGTTTACAAAGTATTGCATTGACACAGCCTTACACCGACTCAAACTAAAATATTTTACGCATTTGCAAATAATAGGAAAGCAAGAAAACAAAATAGAGATGGATAAAACTACAAGATTATTTCTTATAGTGCCCCAACATGGAGGTTTTGGATCTCGACGAGATGTCTCTAGGTGTCACAGAGTCCGAGAAATCACCCGTCGAAGATATAGCATTTTTGGTCTCATGGCTCTTAAGGGACTACGCCCGGATGAGGTAGTCCAAAAGCACCTAGAGCTTTGACATCCAAAACGACACCTCCCCTAGTGTTTACCTAGCCACCCCAATGTTTTGGCATAGTCGGTTTATTGCCAAGAGCTTCTGTTTGTAAAGTGTTGCGTCGACAACCTTATTCTAACTCAAACTCGTAGTATTTCACATGTTTGCAAACAATATGACAATGAGATAACCGAAAGGAGATGGATAAAATTGTGAGAGGATTTTGTAGAGGGTCCCGACATGGAGGTGACAGATTTGACAAGACATCTCTAGGTGTCACAGAGTCCAAGAAATCACCTATCGAAGATATAGTGTTTTTTTGTCTTAGGGCTCTTAAGGGACTACACGACGAGGCAGCCCGGAAGCACTTGGAGCTTTATCCTTTGAAATAATACCTCTACTAGCATTCATCAAGACATTCGGAAATGTTAGTGTAGTTGATTTGGCACAAAGAGCTTCCGTTTGCAAATTATTGCGTCTGACATCCTTACACTGACTCAAACTGCAATATTTCGTGTGTTTGTAAACAATAGGACTACAAGAGAACTGAATGGATATGGATAAAACTACGAGAGGATTTCGTAGAGGGATTTGATGTGGAGGTTTTATATCTAATGAGACATTTCTAGGTGTCACGGAGTCCGAGAAATCACTCGTCGAAGACATAGCATTTTCTGGTCTCAGGGCTCTTAAGGGACTACCCCTAGACGACGTAGCCTAGAAGAACCCGGAGCTTTAGCCTCTAAAATGAGGCCTCTAATATCATTCCCCTGGCCATCTAAACATTTTGGCATAGTCGATTCGACACCAAGAGCTTATGTTTGTAAAGTATTGCATCTGGAAGCCTTACACTGACTCAAACTACAGTATTTTGTGCATTTGCAAACAATAATACATCGAGAGAACCGAATGGAGATAGATAGAACTACGAGAGAATTTCATAGAGGGCCCCAACATGGAGGTTTTGGATCTAAAGAGACATCTCTAGGTGTTATAGAGTCTGATAAATCACCCATCAAAGTATAGCAATTTTTGGTCTCAGGGCTCTTAATGGACTACGCCTGGACGAGGTATCCTGGAAGCACCTGGAGCTTTAGCCTCCAAAATGACACCTCCCATAGCATTTAGCTGGTGACCCCGATGGTTTGGCGTAGTCGTTTCAGCACCAAAATCTTCTCGTTTGTAAAGTATTACATCCTGAAGCCTTACACTCGACTTAAACTATGCAATATTTTACACATTTGTAAACAATAGGACAGTGAGAGAACTAAATGGAGATGGATAAAACCGCTAGAGGATTTCGTAGAGGATCTCGACATTAAGGTTTCGAATCTGAAAATATGTCTCTAGGTGCCACGAAGTATGCGAAATCACCTATCAAAGATATAACAGCTTTTGGTGTTGAGGCTCTTAAGGGACTATGCCCGGACGAGGTATCCTGCAAAGCACTTGGAGCTTTGGACTCCAAAACAATGCCTCTAATAGCATTTAATAGGCCATCTTGACATGCTTTGGTATATTCAATTTGGTGCTAAGAGATTTCGTTTGCAAAGTATTGTGTCTAATAGCAATTTACACTTACACTCAAACTCAAACTACGATTTCGCGTGTTTGCAAATAATAGGACAATGAGGGAACCAAATGGAGATGCATAAAACTAGAAGAGGATTTCGTATAGGGTCTTGATATGGAGGTGTCAGATCTTACGAGACATCTCTAGGTGCCACAGATTCTGAGAAATCTCCCATCAAAGATATAGCATTTTTGGTCTCAAGTCTCTTAAGGGACTACGCCCGGACGAGGTAGCCTAGAAACACCTAGAGATTTGGCCTCTGAAACAAGGCCTCTACTAGCATTCATCAGGCCATCTAGACATGTTTGCATAGTCGATTTGGCACAAATAGCTTTTGTTTGCAAAGTATTGCGTCTGACAACCTTACACCAACTCAAACTGAAATATTTCATGTCTTTACAAACAATAGGACAGCGAGAGAACCAAATGGAGATGGATATAACCATGATATGATTTCATATAGGGTCCATCTAACATGGAGGTTTTGGAACTAATGAGACGTCTCTAGGTTCCACGAAGTCTAAGAAATCATCTCACAAGATATAGTGTTTTTGGTCGGATAACCTTGAACAAAAGTTTGTTTTACAAAAACTCATATAACTTGAACAAATGACCTAAATTTGACCTAAAATTTTGCAGGAAGCATCATGACACCTTCCTCTATCATCTCCAATAATTTCTAGAAAATAATAGTTCTACATTTTTCTATCCCATCTCATTTGCATGCTATAATAGTGCATGTTAGAATAGTGTAAGGTTGTCCGATGTAATATTTTACAAACAAAAGCTCTTGGCACTAAATCGATTGTGACAATACATTAGAGTATCCAGGTAAATGCTAGGGGAGGTGTTATTTTGGAGGCTAAAGCTTTAGGTGCTTCCGGGCTACCTCGTCCGGAGCGTAGTCCCTTAAGAGCCCTAAGACAAAACAATGTTATATCTTCGATGGGTGATTTCTTGGAATCCGTGGTACCTAGAGATGTCTCGTCATATCCAAAACCTCCATGTCGGGGCCCTCTACGAAATCCTATGCCAGTTTTTTCCATCTCCTTTTGGTGTTCTCATTTTCCTATTGTTTACAAACGTGTGAAATAGTGTAGTCTGAGTCAGTGTAAGGTTGTCATACGCTATACTTTACAAAAGGTAGCTTGTGGGACCAAACCATTTGCACTAACACATCTGGATGGCCTATTGAACACTATTAGAGGCCTATTTTTGGTTCCCTATGCTCCCCATGCTTTCGGGCTACCTCGTCCGGGCGTAGTCCCTTAAGAGCCCTGAGACCAAAACACATTATGTCTTCGACAAATGATTTCTCGGACTTCGTGGCACCTAGAGATGTACCGTCATATCTAACACCTCCATGTAGGGAACCTATATGAAATCCTATTTCAGTTTTTTCCATCTCTTTTTGGTTCTCTTGTTGTCCTATTGTTTGCAAACATGCAAAATAGTGTTGTCTAATTTAGTGTAAGGATGTCAGACGCTATATTTTGCAAATGGTAGATCATGGGACCAAATTGTCTATGTCAACACATCTAGATGGCCTAGTGAGTGTTAGTGGATATCTCATTTCATTTCCTATGCTCCTTGTGCTTTCGGGTTACCTCATCCAGGCGTAGTCCCTTAAGAGCCCTGAGACCAAAACATAATATATCTTCGACGGGTGACTCCTCGGACTCCGTGGCACCTAGAGATGTCCCATCGATATAACACCCCACCTAGGGAACTTATATGAAATCCTATGCCATTTTTTTCCATATCCTTTTGGTTCTCTCGATGTCCTATTGTTTGTAAACACATGAAATAGTGTAGTTTGAGTCAGTGTAAGGCTATCAGATGCTATATTTTGCAAACAAAAGAGCTCGTGGGACCAAACCTTCTATGCCAACACATCTAGATGGCCTGGTGACCACTAGTGGATTCCTCATTTTGGTTCCCTATGCTCCTTGTGCTTTCGGGCTACCTCGTCAGGTGTAGTCCCTTAAGAGCCCTAATACCAAAACATGCTATATTTTCGACGGGTGATTTCTTGGACTCCTTTGCAGCTAGAGATGTCCCATCGATCCGACACCTCCACCTCGGGAACCTATAAAAATCTTATGCTGATTTTTTCCATCTCCTTTTGGTGCTCTCGAAGTCCTATTGTTTGCAAACACGCAAAATAGTGTAGTTTGAGTCAGTGTAAGGCTGTTAGATGCTATATTTTGCAAATGGTAGCTCGTGGGACTGAACCGTCTATGCCAACATGTTCGGATGGCATGTTGAACACTAGTGAAGCCCTCTTTTTGGTTCCCTATGGTCCCCATGCTTCCGGGCTACCTCGTCTGTGCGTAGTCCCTTAAGATCCCTAAGACCAAAACACGCTATATCTTTGACGAGTGATTTCTCAGACTCCATGGCAGCAAGAGATGTTCTATCGGATCCAAAACCTCCACCCAGGAACCTCTACAAAATTCTATGCCAGTTTTGTCCATATCCTTTTTGTGCTCTCGTTGTCCTATTGTTTGCAAACATGCGAAATAGTGTAGTATGAGTCAGTGTAAGGTTGTCGGACGTTATGTTTTGCAAACGGTAGTTTGTGGGACCAAACCATTTGTGCCAACACATCTAGATGGCCCATTGAATGATATTGAGGCCTCGTTTTGGTTCTCTATGCTCCCCTACTTCTAGGCTACCTCATTTGAGCATAGTCCCTTCAGAGCCCTAAGACCAAAACATGTTATATCTTTGACAGATGATTTCTCAGACTCCATGGCACCTAGAGATGTCTGATCACATCCAAAACCTCTACCTAGGGAACCTCTATGAAATACTATGCTAGTTTTTACATCTCCTTTCGGTGTTCTCGTTGTCCTATTGTTTGCAAATGCGCGAAATAGTGTAGTTTGAGTCAATGTAAGGTTGTCATAAGGTATATTTTTCAAACGGTAGCTTTTGGGATCAAACCATTAGTGTTAAAATGTCGAGATGGCCTGGTGAATGCTAGTGGAGGCCTTGTTTTGGTTCCCTACGCTTCCCGTGCTTTGAGCTACCTCATCCAGGTGTAGTCCCTTAAGAGCCCTGAGACCAAAACACGCTATATCTTTGATGGTTGAATACTCAGGCTCTGTGGCACCTAGATATGTGTTGTTAGCTCCTACACCTATACCTAGGGATCCTCTACAAAATCCTATGTCAGTTTTGTCCATCTCCTTTTGGTTTTCTCGTTGTCCTATTGTTTGCAAACACACGAAATAGTGTAGTCTGAGTCAGTGTAAGGTTGTCAGACACTATATTTTGCAAACAGTAGCTCATGGGACCAAACCATCTATGCCAACACATCTAGATGGCTTGGTGAATGCTATTAGAGTCCACTTTTTGGTTCCATGCGCTCCCTATGCTTCAAGGCTACCTCGTCAGGCGTAGTCCCTTAAGATCCCTGAGACCAAAACACGCTATATCTTCGACGGGTGATTTCTTGGACTCCGTGGCACCCAGAGATACTACGGTAGATCCTAAACCTCCACCTAGGGAACCTCTACGAATTCTTATGCTAGTTTTCTCTGTATCCTTTCGGTGTTCTCAATTTCCTATTATTTACAAATACATGAAATAGTGTAGTCCGAGTCAATGTAAGGTTTTTCATTGCAATCACCTTAATAATATAGGTGGTTCATACAATATAGGTGGTGAAATGAGAATTTTAATAAGATATTTTTATAATATAGGTGGTGAAATGAGAATTTTTGTTTGTTGTTCCTTTCTAATATTTAATTTCTTTTAGCTTCACTTGGCTTCGAGAATAATAAATTTTCTACTAACAATGCCAACCACATGAAGGTGGAAGATTTTTTAGCACCACTAACCTACATAAACATGTTAGTAAGTAATTAAATAGAATTTCAAATCATACATAATTTAAACAAATCATTAAAGTAAATATTCAAATTAAATTCATGAAGAACATACCTTTGCAAATTCAATCCAATGAACTACAAGGATCAACTCTACTCTTGACAATAGCAAGAATTACTTCATGATCTTATTCACGAACCTTCCATAGATTCTTGTTTAATGGCCTACCTCGATATTTGATCAATTTAATATTTGTTGCAAGAACCAAATGTGAATAGTGAAGTATCTTTCGATGTACTTCATAGTCTTCAAACAACCAAGTGTTTGATTTTTATAGGATATTGTCGAAGCCAAGTTCCAGTGACTACCACTGACCTAGTGGGATACTCAAGGTCGTCATGATCAATGATCAGGAAGTCAAATTTTTTTCCCCTCTACACAACAAGAAAAAAATTAGTTTGTTCCTCTTCGTTAAATTCCATCGCAATAATCGTAAAAACGTGTCCTACATCACAAAGTAAAACTCAAGTCAAATTTAAAATACATTAAGAGTTGATCATTTCATAATTTATAAATCTAAAACATGGCATATACATATATGTATGTATCTTGTTGCACTAAATCATAGACTTGGTCAAAGTCGGTGATGTTGTCATCTGATTTGAAGACCATGCAAGTTGTAATGCTCCTAGAACTTGATGTGTTTCAAGTGGAATTAGAGGTATATAAGTCCATTCATCCACCCACTGTTGTGACTCACATTCATTCCACTCAAAATCAATGCATGATATATAAAAACATGTCATGCACCTAGTATAAATAGTCTAAGCATTTGCATCTGAACTACGGAATGAGTGCATATCACTTGATCATGCAACTGTCATACAATATTCAAAGTGTTTCAGATGTTGTTCCTCTATCAACCAAAAATATCTACAAACCGTTGATCTCTCTTGAGATTCATGGCCCATATTCTTGACACACCAATGAACAATGTTTTTTGCATCTATAAATTTAGCACCATCCTTGAACTTTAAATCTTCTCTTGCAAGTGCTCTTTTCACATATGCTCTTGCACCATCATGCTCTCATTTTCCATGTCTTTCCTTATTAAAACTCCATATATGTTGTACATTTGTTTCTTTTTTGCATCCTACTTAGCTAATAAAACATTTGCGCATTCTTGAATTGTGATGTGTAGTTGTCCGACCAAATGTAATGTTGATTGAAACTAATTTTCATCTCATTCAAGTTCACATAGAACACCTGGAAACACCCTTGTACATATTTTGTAGAATGTTTCCAATCATTACTGATGTATAAATGCTACTCTCTTAATTATTTTTGATCTTGCTTAGTTTTTTTCGGAGAGTGCATGAATGTTATATGCACGAAAATAACTTCTTGTAATGAGTTATAATATTGAGACTGAACCTCCATTTGTAGTTGCAATGTGTAATTCTCTGCAAATTCAACTACTAAAACAATAGTACCAAGTGGGAATGTGTCATTTCTTAACTTTAATTGTTCATCCAACCATCGAGCTCTATGTGTGTGCCTTGCATACTCATAAACAATTTCCTCTCTGAATTTGACCATATATTCTAATATAGGTAATTGTTTTGTAACAAGCTCACACCTCTTAGATTATTTTCCATATTTTAATTGATATGCCACTGATTTATATTTACTGAAACCAACCAATTTTTTTCCTATTGAATCTATACTCTCCTCGTGGATACAACTTTTCAAATTTGGCAAGCCACCACATACATTGCACATTCCATCCAAACATGCTTTGTTATAAAAAAATAGTCTAATTGATTTTTCACAAAATATTGTTGGAATAAATTCACTTGAAGGTTTTGGTGGGAAATTTATTCCACACTCCTGCAACATGATATCAGTATGTAAAACACAACATATTTGACAAAAAATTCATAATGCATTGAAAATTCAACATGATGCCCAAACAAAAAGTGGTACGTGAGTAATTGATTTTCACATAAAAGGTTTTTCTCATTTCAAAGAATCTTTGGCTAATGTTAATTTGTGGATTTTCATTCTTAAACTTAGAGAACAATTGTGTTTGAGTCATATCTAAGAAATTTTTTTCACACGATTCACGATTAGGAGAACCTATTCTTATTTTTATTGTATCTCTTCTATTCGGTGACACCCTTGTGTTCTCATTCCAAAATTTTACAATTAATTATTTTAGAATATCAGATGTATTCTTTTCTTTCTATGGAATTCTGCTAGACAAAGCCTAATAGTCAGTGTTATTGGTGACTCAAGACATTTACGTCTCTCTATTACTTTCATTAGTGTTTTTTTTTAGCGTAAAAGCATTGCTTGTTTTTATAATCAAGCATTTATTAATTGTTTTATCACTTACTATACAATTAGTAAGTGCATGCCATGTAGCATTACTATCTTTGGTGTGTCTTTTACCACCTACGATTTGGTATGTTTTATGTATGTTTTCAAAATTGACACATTTTGATCGAAACATTAGATGTTCTTAACCTCGGGGTATTCATTATAGGTCTCATCTTAATTAATTTCATCAATGTAACAAATAAATGACATCTTTGTGTGTCATTGAAATTGTCAAAGTAATTATCCCGAATTCCACTAGCTTTTCTTCTCGCATTTCTTTTAGACATTTTGTTAGGCATTGGTTTTATATTGTTTTCATCAATTTCAATTAAGTGAATTGGTTTTCTTCACAAAATGGGAGGTGTTCTTAGAGGTGAAGATTTGTGTACAAGGTTATTTTCTTCATTCAGTGTTTTCATACAAATTTTGGGGTTAACATTTGGATTCTTAGGTAAAGGTTCAACAATTGGATTCATATCAATTTCTTCATCCATACAAACTTATCATTCAGTTTAATATCATTATTCATTGTAAAATAATTATTCATTGCAAATCATTATTCTCTACATTTTCATTATGTATTTCATCCCCATTTTATAATACATTAGCTACATTTGATATAGCAAATGTACCTTGCCTTGCACAAAGTTTTTGCATTCTCTTCAATTTCTTTATTCTCATCTCTTCCAATTGCTCTGGTGTCTTGTTCTTGACTTTCCTCTTGTCCTTAGCTCGAATTTTATCACCCATGATTAGAAAAATTCAACTAGTGGGGTAGGGGACAAAATGAACTACTAAAAAATCGTGTAAGAATGTACATAAAATTGCAAACCAAACAGAATGTATGCAAAAATCCCGTGAAAGAGATGAAAGGGACGTTGGGGACCACAATGTATAAACAAGCATAACACGTGCGCGTTATGCTTTTTCCCTTTTCCAACACATTCCTCAAGGCTTGGGATCTAGTTTGGATCCCCAACCCTGAGGCATGGACCTGTAAAAACATAGCAAACCACATGTTTTTGTAGGAAAATGCAAAAATCCAACTTCCGCCATGATAAATCAACATCAAATGATCGATTCATTTTTTAAAAATTATACCACGATGTAAAGCGAGAGTTTCTTCTTTGTATAAATATTATTTTCCAATATTTCTAATAAATATAAGGTTTCCATATTATTTATTTTCTAACTATGCCTTTTTATAGATATTTTTTTAAGTTTAAACATGTCTATCTTTTATCGTGTGTCCTTTTTTACTCATCAAAATTGAATAAAAAAATTTAGGCACAAACTAAGACTAATTCTATACATATTAAAAAAATAATGTTTGATATTTGTTGAGGTAGCTAGGGGGCAAGGTAGGAGCTCCGTTATTTTTCAAAATATAAAAATTTTGTACTAGAAAAATCATAAATAAATAAATACTCGCTAAAAAAATATAACAAATTCTAACACAAACTAGATGATCCTAGCTATCTTTCTACCAAAGGGTTTCCAAAATACTAAATGGTGCTCAAAAATGGTGGGCGCCATGAAAGTCACTCTATTATGTTTTTAACAAAAAAGGAGCACCTTTTGGTATTTTAGTTATTTGAACCACTTAAACTTATTCTTTTTCAATAAAATGTAGTAGATTAGAAACTAGACTCAAAATGCTACAATTCATATTCCTACAACATCTTCCAATTTTGAGTGTAACTATTTCAAAAACTTGTACAAGTTGAAGTTTTTATTTTTAGAAAAATGCGTCCACTTAAGACCCCTTTTTGTCCCCCAACTTGGTGCACTTACCCATTCACCGATGTGAACCGTGTCGGGCTCAATGAGCCAACACTTTTTTAAGTTTTCTAAGTGTTCCCTTCCTCCTTGATAGCTTGTCGATTGAGTCCTATTTATCCATTGTCATTACCTATTCATGCTTCACACTAGCCCCGACCTCCATGGAGCCATTACCATGTGTCTTAGCTCATTCCTTTTGATGTTGAGCACTGTCTCTGTTAAGTGAGCATGAGTAGCTTGGATTCATCTCATGTAACTTAGTTGACTCAAATATTAGCTCAATGATCCTTAGAACTCGTCCCCCAATATATATAACCTCAATGGAGCTTTACAGGATCAACTCGACCTTTTTTGAATTTTGATGCATCATTAACAACTCACCTTCTCATCTTGATTGAGTACAACTAGGTATTGCATATCTGGGTTCCTTCATTTTTGCATTGTCATGTTTGCATAGGATAGCCTAAAAACATAGTTTTCAATTAATGACAAAAGGGGAATTGTTGGCCAGCTCGACCTCCTTTAATGCTTCGTCCTATATAGAAACAACTCAAGATAACTTTAAACTAAGCATGTTATGCCAGATATTGAAATAGATCACCCATGTATGAAGATCTCAACACTTAAGCTTTCCTTCAATAATACTAACTCACTCTCTTGCTTAGACAACTTAGTACGGGTGGAACTTGGTGGACCTCTCAATGAGGTTGATGAGCTAAAAGATAGCTCGCTCCCCAAAAGACAACTCAGTGAAAAATGGAGTAGCTCGGTTTGTGAGCTCATCGAGCTCACTTGAACCCAAGAACAAAACCTCAACCTCCTTTATTTTATGAACTTGATGGATTTTGTAGCACAAGAGAAGATGTGTGAACATTGGATTTCAACATTAATGTCGCAAGTGGGCCCCTCCATTGGTCTCTTAATTTAATAAAACTTGGGGCTTAATGAAGACCAAGAAGAGGGAAAATTTCCTCTTGTGAATGTTCAACTCCTTCAAGAACCCCTCAGACATTGAAGTCGGTTTGTTTCTTGAAGAACCCCAGTGTAATCCTTCCTATTCTCCAAATTATCACCAAGGGGTGGAAATTGATAACAATGTCACTCAAAATCGTTAGGCATAGCCACACCATGTACACCACAAAAAGCTCCACCAAAACAAGTCTCCATGATATTGTCATCCTTATCGGGTCTAATACATATGCCATCACAAGATGAGAAAATGTGTGGTCTCATTTAGTGCTACTTGAAGCACTCCCCTTTCCATCTCCACCAACATCAATATGGGAAACTTGTCTCGTATGTTGAATGGGGGTATCGATTAACACCTCCATCACATTGTAGGGATCGCCTCAAGATGAGGGGGATTTTGGATAGGGACTCTAACATGTTGAATAGGAGCACACCGTAAACTTGCTCTATCATGTGCATAACCTTTTCCTCAACCCTAAAATTGGGAGTAGTTAAAATAGTTTGGGATCTCATTCTTTCTTGAGTTTTCACATTCTTCATACATGCTTATGATGATTGAACATAGTTACCTACTTGATGAGAACTATGACCTCAAAACGAAAACTATATTTTTGCATCAAAACACCAACATCAACCCCCGAATAAATGATTTGTGCTATCATTAGCACACTTTTTTAACTTCGGGGTTAAAATTAGCACCTCCATCATTGTTGCGAGGGATCGCCTCAAAATGAGGGGATTTTGGATAGGGACTCTAACATGTTGAATAGGAGCACACCGTAAACTTGCTCTATCATGTGCATAACCTTTTCCTCAACCATAAAATTGGGAGTAGTTAAAATAGTTTGGGATCTCATTCTTTCTTGAGTTTTCACATTCTTCATACATGCTTATGACGATTGAACATAGTTACCTACTTGATGAGAACTTTAACCTCAAAACGAAAACTATAATCATAAAAATCTATATTTTTGCATCAAAACACCAAAATCAACCCCCAAATAAATGATTGGTGCTATCAGTAGCACCCTTTTTTAATTTCGGGGTTAAAATTACAACTTTTTGTTACCATGGAGTTAAAAACTTGTAATGTTGCTAACAAAAATGTCAAATCAACTCCTTAATCGAAAAGTGGTGCTACTAGTAGCACTCTTATTTTTTCAAGGTTAAAATTGTAAGATTTTTGAAACCATGGCCTTAGCAATTGATATTGTACTTTATAAATAAAAATTTATAATCAACTCTCAAATCAAAAATTGGTTCTATCAATAACAATGTTTTTTTCAAGGTTAAATTTGCAACATTTTTGAAAACATGTGCTTAACAATTGGTAATGTCGCAATCAAACTTTTAAAAGTAACTCCATAATCCAAATGCAATGTTGTCAATAGAACATTGTTTTTAATAGATTTAAAATTGTAAGAGTATTGATATTGTAGCTTACAAAAATAGTATTACTGCAAATGAAACCACAAAATTAACCTTAAAATAACCAATATAATCAAATTAATTTATCATACCAAATACTAAACAAATAATAACATAATAATATTAACATATAATTTTAAAATTTAACATTACTTCAAAATATCTTATTTACTTATTAACAAAAAAATTAGATATAAATTATATTAAAATAATTATACATTATTTAATTAAAAACTATATTAAAATATAGTTTTAAAAGATCAAACTATTAAAAAATTTAAAAACATAATCAACAAATTAAAACTAAAACTAAGACATTTAAAACAAAAATTAAAAAAACAAACTTAAACAATATAAAACTAGCATAGATATCTTAAATAAATCTATCTAAAAGACACCGAGAGATATGTTGGTATTCTCACATAAGTTAGATAGGCACCTAGAGGTTGGTATTCGACATAAGTTAGGTGCCTTAAGTTAGATAGGCACCTAGAGGTTGGTATTCGACATAAGTTAGATAGGCACCTAGAGATTGATATATCTCGGTATCTTTTAGATAGATTTATTTAAGATATCTATGCTAGTTAAATATTTTACCCCATACATATTTTATTTCATTACTATTTTAATTATATATCTAAAAATTACACCCCAAGTAACAACTTAAAAATTATTTAACCCATACATGTAAAATATCTTACCATAGATTCTATATAAGTAAAAACTAAGTTAAATATTTTACCCCATACATATTACTAACTTAAATATTTTACCCCGTACATATTTTATTTCACTATTATTTTAATTATGCATATAAAAAATTACTTAGCCCATATATGTAAAATATTTTACCATACCATTAAATATTATTCGACACTAATTTACATCATAATAATATTACTCGATTCACACTCTTCACACTTTGAAAATAACTTACATTTCCATGTATAAATACATAATCATATATTTATTTTATGTCGTAAACATTGAGTCAGCATTAAAAAATAAATTATTTTAACTATTATATATTAGTCGGCAAATAAATAGTTTTTTCAATCAACACACGCCATTACACTCCTTGCACTCGCCACTTAGGACACCTCTTGGTATAATTAATTGAGGGGACCCTACCCCCTTACAAGGAGTTACAGTATACTTCTATATTGGCCAAAGTATTAAACTTAAAAGGCCATACTTGTTCCAAAATTCAAAAAAAATATTACAGTATATGATATCCATTATATAGCATTTACAGTATATAGCATTCAAGGATTAAACTAACAACATGAAGGTAAACAAACAAAAAAATCCAAACCATTGACATTCCTTAATCTTTGATCAAATCTTCCACTTTGTCTCCTTGCAGTCGTTCCATTCTTTGACTAGAGTTGCTATAGTCTCCTTCCAGTACTTGTAGTTAGGTTCTTTGATCACCACCTTCGGCCCTGTACCATCCTTTTCCTTTTCTTTTTCCAGTTCCATGGACTGGATCATTTTGGCCAGCAATTTGAGATGGTAGATAGTACTTTTCACATTGAGAATATGTGCATCTTTGATTTGTATTATAATACCTTTCATTTTCAGCATCTCATTTTCCATTTCCATTCTTCTGGCATTGGTGTTATTGGAGTTTTCACTGTGGATGAGGGAAGACATTTTATCCATTTTGTCATGCAGCTCCTTAAGGTCCATAGAGATCAGGCTGATTTTGTGCCTATTTATATCAGTGTTCAGTTTGTAATTTTCAAAATCTCTCATGAAGGCATGGGTTTTAACAGCTGATTCCTGGGCCGAGAAAAGTTCCATCTGAGCCATTTTAAGATTATGCAAACTATGGATAGCTTCCTCTGTGTTCTTGGAATTCTTGTCCTCTGAAGACTCCTGATCTTTTTTTTGTCCTCTGCCTCACTACTCTCAGCTTCCCCTTCATCTTTGTCAAGAGAGAAATCCTTCTGGGTTGGGTTTTCACCAGGGCATTCATCCGACACATATGTTATGTTATCCTCCTCAGCCCGTCCAGTATTCTACTCTTTTCTGTTCTGATTCTTTTCACCCCCTTTACCCATGTTTGACCTGGTGTGTTTGGCCATAGGATTCCCTGACCACAATCATCCCAGCAATCCTCCTTAGGTTCCATACTCCCTGTCCTTTTACCCAGCGCAAAGTTTGAAACTAAGCCCCAAATTTGTCATTTTTTCCCAACAGAGGAGTGCTCAGCCGAATGATAGTTTTTATCAGACCCTGGTGTAAAGGGAGAATGAAAGTGCCTTTCTTCACCATTGTTATTGATTTAGCCAAAGAAGAAAATAGGTAGAAAGGAAAGTTTGTATGGTTTGGAATTGTGAATATGATTTAACATTGGGAAATGGTAGCCATAGATAACCTTATATCTTCCTTCCAGAGTAATGTAAGACATTATCAATTTGGCAATTTCATCATAAGGGGAAGGTAACTTACTTCGGGCGTATCCATTATGCAGAGAAATAGGATCCCCTTTTCCTTGAAAGAAATAATCAATCTCTAGACTATAATCAGATTTAGGTTTGAAAATGCTTCTACCTTCCAACGCGAGGCCAGTCACTTTGGCGATGAGCTTGGGTGAAATTGTGAGAGAGTAGTTGCTGACCTGAACCTTGCCCTCATTCCAAGTTTTTGCGACCACTTCACTCAGACTCTCATCATAGCCCTCAAAATTTTTGAGAAAGGATAATAATCCCACTATTTCCATAAGAGCTTCAGCCTCCTTGGACATCTCTCGGACACCTAGATGGTTCAGTGCACACCAGGTCCCCTCCCATCCTTCTGAACTCAAAAAAAAATTACAGAGAAGACAGACTTGAAAAACAGTTTTTTCTTTCTTCAGATTCCTCAAATCCAAAAAGATCAGGCTGCCCGAGTGAAAAAAGGAAACCAAGTCACGCATGGGAGAAGGAATCATGAAAGTTTACTTGCACGAGTGGGGGAGTTTGCAAAATTATTAAAGGCTCCCTCCCTTTTCATGATTTCAATGAAAATAGCATTCATATCAAGGAGGTGCTCGACCACATGAAGACCATTAGCGGTAACCCCTAGATTAGCAACAAAGTCTGCACCTACATTGCCTTCCCTATACACATGATTGAAAGAAATATTCACAAAAGAATTTTAAAATGACTTAGTTTTGTTGATGAAGTCTTCTATAGATATGGAAGGTCTAGATGAGCCCTTCATACAAGAAATAATATACAATGAATCTCCTTCCACTTCTAGGAGGTTGAAACCTTTTTCTTTTGCAATCTTCACCCCCAAGAATAGAGCAGCTGCCTCCACAACATTATTTGATTGTTGTCCAAGGTCAAAGAAATAAGCAAGAATAAAACTGACCAAAAGAGTCCCTAATAACTCCACCTCCCCCTGCCTTCCCCGGATTCCCTTTAGCAGCTCCATCAAAGTTGAGTTTTAGAGAACCTTCACAAGGGGGATTCCACTTAATCTCTAATCTGGATTAGGTCTATTTGGTAGGGAAATCCCTAAAACATTCCAATTCGTTAAGATATGTTGTTCATTATCCAGAATTTCCAATTCTTTATTCCTGAGTATAGAGAAATTGTTTCTAACTTCCTGGAAGAGGTATTTTATTGATTGTTTGATAGGTAGACTCTTGTTTTTGAATATCCTTCTATTTCTTTCCTTCTAGATTTCCCACCATAGATGATCAAGCTCATGATCCATAGATTTTTTAGCCCTTGACTATGAAAAGGGCATTTCCATTGGTTCCAAGCTTCCTTTATATCTTTGGGTATGACCCAGTTTACCGAGAAACCATCCAAAATGGAGGATAACAGTTGATGTGCATACAAGCATTCCAAAAACATATGGTTTATAGATTCCATTTTTCTTTTGCATAGCACACATCTATTAACCCATTGGAAACCTCTTTTTACCAAATTATCAACCGTGAGGATTTTATTTCCAAATGTGAGCCAACTGAACACATTAACCTTGGGTGTTATATTCTTGTTCCAGATCTTCCCAGCCATTAAGTCTTCTTCACCAATTTGACCTTCAAAAAAGAGGCCATAGGCAGATTTGACAGAAAAATTTCCACATGGTTCCTTGTCCCAAATGATTCTATCTAGATCCTTGCTATTAAGAGATACATAATTTTTTAAGAAATCATTGATCCCTCTCATTTGATCATTTAGTTCATGTCTATCTAATTCCAGAGTTTTCCAAGTCTGAAAACTCTCTTCCTTAGCCATGTAGTTGTTAATTTTTTCTCCATACTTAGCTTCCAGTAATGCAGAGATTTGTGGAAATTTATCTTGAAGGGTGAAATATCCTGCCCATTTATCTTTCCAAAAACCTATCTCATTGCCTCTACCTATTTTCCATCTACTTCCCTTATTCAGAATTTCTTTGGCCCAGTTAATGGCTTTCCATATGCATGAGCCATTGAAAGTCACCGGTTTGAACATCCATCTTTTATCATTATTATCCAGCCAATATTTTCTCTTAAGAATTCTGGCCCAAACTCCATTTTCCTTGGTTAGTCTCCATCCAATCTTCGCAAGTAGAGCTTTATTCATCTTGGACCAATCTCTAATTCCTAGTCCTCCAAGCTTTTTGGGTCTACACTTCTGTTCCAGAAACAAGAGGGATTCTATCTTTACTTTCTGTGCCGCTCCATAAAAACCTTTTTTGGATCTTTTCCAACCTTTCCCCTATTGTAACAGGAAGTTGGTATAGTGACATAGCATACACTGGAAGACTCTGGAGAGAGCTGATCAGAAGAGTAATTTTTCCTACTTGGGATAATAGATTAGCTTTCCAACCCACTAATTTCCTTTCAAACCTTTCAATTAGAAAGTTCCATTCAAAATAGGAGGGTCTCCTATCCCCAGAGGGATTCCTAAATATAAGGTAGGAAAGGGTTTATAGGTACATTCAAAAATTTCTGCAATCTTCTTACAATGTTATCCATAGTATTCAGAAAGAATAGGGAACTTTTTCTGAAGTTAATTAGCTGTCCCGAGACCTCCATATAGTCATCAAAAATGGATTTAAGTTTTCTTGCTTCTGAGATAGTAGCTTCCCCCACCACAAAAGTGTCATCAACAAAGTGTTGGTGAGTAACATTTTCCATTTCAAGTGCGAAGAAATCCCTTTGATGAAGCCATTTTCCATTTCAACATTGAGTCTTCTACTGAGAGCTTCTACCATTAGAATGAAGAGGAAAGGGAAAGGGGATCCCCTTGCCGTAATCCTTGTGTGCTAGGAAAGAACCCAATAGGACTTCCATTCATGAGGATAGAAAACCATACATTGGAGATGCATGCCTGTACCATATGTCTCAAATCTCTTTCAAAACCAAACCTATCAAGGATTTTGTCTAGAAAGCTCCACGAAACCCTGTCATAAGATTTTGCCATATCCAGTTTTAAGAATAACGCAGCCTTCTTACTGATTTTTGCTTGAATGAATAGTCTCTTTGATAGAAATTATCCCATCCTAAATTTTTCTACCTATAACAAAGCCCCCTTGTTGTTCCAAAATGATATTGGGCAGGATCAGCTAAAGCCTGAGGGCAAGAATTTTTGTGCAAATTTTATAGGAAGTGTTACAAAGACTTATAGGTCTGAAGTCTTTTAGTTCCATAGCATTACTACATTTCGGAACCAGAGTCAGGAAAGTGCAGTTCATGTCCTTTAACATTACCTTCTTCTTGAAAAATTCCTTCACTACTTCAAAAACCTCTTTTTTAATTATGTCCCAAAAATTTTGGAAGAAAAAGGATGGAAATCCATCAGGCCCAGGTGCCTTGTCCGGGCTGAGTTGTTTGACAAAGATATTCCACTTCCTCAATGGTAGGAATCACTAAGAGCATAACATTTTCTTCGATCGAGACTAACTTGGGGATACAATTTAAGAAATCTTGTTCCTTCATGAGGTTATGATCCTTGCTGTTAGAGAGTAAATTTTGGAAGAAAGAAATTGTCTCTTTGTCAATTTCTTCTTGTTCCTCAACCATGACACCCCCTTCCTTACTGATTTTGTTAATTCTATTAAAGCTTCTCCACTTTAAGGTGGATAGATGAAAGAATCTAGTGTTTTTGTCTCCTTCCTTTAACCAAGTGATTCTGGATTTTTGTCTCCAAAAATTTCCTCTTTTCCCAGAATATTATGGTAGTCCGACAAGAGAGATCTTTCCTTAATATGATCAGTAAGAATCATTCTCAATACCTTGTCTTTCAGTTCTTCTTTGGACAATCTGTAGTTCATTTCTGATTTCCACCTTCTTCTTGGAAAATATTACCAAAACTTTTTTATTCCACACTTTAAGGTGGGATTTCACATTCTGAAGTTTTTTAGAGAGTCTAAACATCGTTGTTCCTTTAACTTTTAGTTTCCACCATTCTTTGATGAGATCTTTCAGATCCTCGCTTTGGAGCCACATCTTCTCAAAATGAAAGGGATTTCTTCTCCGAGAAGGGTTCTTCATTTGAAGAAGAATGGGGTTATGGTCTGATCCAATCGGGGAGAGAAAAAGGGAGATGTCCTAGCTTAACCATTCCTCTGAAACCATAGCCCTGTCCAATCTTACTTGAATATGTTGAGTGTCAGTCCTTCTGTTAGACCATGTGAAATTGTTGCCTTTTAGATCTATATCATGGAGCTGAGAAGATGTTATGAAATGATTAAAATCCTCCATGCCAACAGTGAACTCCTTAGACCCTCCTTTTTTTCCCCGAGTCCTTGGGGTGTTGAAATCCCCCATTACAATCCAGCCAGAACCTTTAATAGAGTGATTAAAGGATAAAAGATGTTGCCACAGTTGTTTCCTTTCCTTGTGATGGGTGGGAGCATATATATTTGAAATAACCCATATACTCCTATTTTCAAGATCTCTCATCATCACCGCCACATGGTTATCTCTCTTAACTAGCAATGTACCTTCGAGCTTATTCGGGTTCCAAACCACAGCTAAACCACCTGAAGCTCCTTTCGAGCTAACAGAAAAGCTTTAGAGTTTTTCCAACATAATTTACAAGAGGATAGGAAGGTTTCTTCCTTCATTTTAGTTTCCTGCACAACAAGCACATCAATTTTCTGTCTTCAATCATATCCTTAAGTATTCTCCACTTCACAGGACTATTCAGCCCTCACCCATTCCATGATATGCAGTTCATTTTCTTAGGTTGGGTTTATTTTTCCTAAAGACCTTCTAGTCCAAGCACATCTGTTTCCCTGAATCTATCTCCTTTTGGGTAGTTTTCTTTCTTGATTCTAATTTATTCGGTCTGCCTTGTCTGATTATTTGTAGCTTCCACATTTATAGGATTCTCATCCTCCTGGGAGGGAACTGAGCCTGAAGAGTCCCCTTTTTTCCTTTTGGATCTATTTTCTTTTTTCCTAAAATAATTTTTCCCCATAGAAAGGTTTTTATTCCAGGACTTAGGCCTTCTTTCTTATCCTCAGGCTCCTTGATTGGGGTTCGGTGTGCATTCGAGAGTTCCTCATTAGAGGGAGAAAGCTCCACCCCTTGATGAGATCCAGATCTAAATTCTGATCCTGTGTTTCCTCAATCTCCGATTTGTCTTCTACCCATTCCTCCATCTTATTGATCTCCTTTTCCTTTTCTTCCTTAGAGGTTTGAACGCTCCTGATAGATGCATTGCAAATCCCTTCTTTCTCATTAAAAATACCAAAATCCATCTTTCTTCCTTTCAAAAGATCCTTCAAATATTCCTCCTCTTTTTCTTTAACCTTAGATTCAAACTTTGATAGGTATTTAGATTTCCTTCTATTGGTCACCAAAATGAAGCCATCCTCATCCTTTTCCATTGCATCTTTTGAAATGGGGCTTTCAGCCACCGTCTTTTCCTTTATGCATAAAGGAGAAAAGACTTCTGGAATGGTTTTGGGGAAAGCTTTCCTATGATCCTCCATGCTTTGCATAATGCCTTTCCCTTTTTCCCCATTACCCTCCTTAGCTGTGACAGGGATAAACACTTTAGAAACTTTAAACTTATAGCTCTAAGAGGAGTGGCCCCACCCATTGCACTTAGAGCATTTAGCTGGAGAGCTTTCCATTTCGATCCTTTGATCCCAGATCCCAAGTTTAGATTTGAGTTTTATACTACTCGGGATTTCTCTATCCGCGATAGTGTAAATGCAAAAATGGGCACAAATAAGGCGAGACATTTGTCTAGTGGCATTATCAATTATAACAAAGGTGCCTAGTGAGTTTGCAATCCCTTTAACTATATCCTCATGCCAAAATTCCAGAGGGAGGTTTGGAAGGCGGATCCACACCAGAAATTGATTCAGATTTTATTTTTCCGGTTGAAAGAAGGTTCCCATTTCCGGAGGTACCATCCAGATTTTCCCCAGAACCAGGGGCCTTCTTCCAGAGCCTTCTGCATATCTTCTTGGAGATTAAATCTAAAAGGAAAAAGCCGTTCGAAAGAGCGCTTACCTCTAAATGCCCTTTAGGGGACCATTTCAGTTTAGTCCATCTTCTGACTACATCAATATTAGGTCTCCCACCCATCAACTTTCCTACAAGGGATTTATTCAGATTTTCTGATGTAGAATGAAGAAGTTGGTCAGGAATTTCAAGGACGTAACCAAAACCTTCCTTGATCGCTTGAAGAAAAAACTTTTTGTTTTTCAAGGTCGAATCATCATTTTTGACTATGTTAGTCCAAGATTCTTTGGGTTTTGGAAATGTATTCCTTTCACTGAGAACAAATACTTCTATTTCTCCTTCCTCCCGCATTGCATCCTGCTCCTCTGGTCTAGGCGGGATTTCCCTTCCATCGCTTTCCCTCCCAAATAGTTTCAAAAATCTTCCTCGCGCTCCATAGGCAATTGGGATATATATATATGAATTTTTATGTCGTAGGCGTGGTTTATCATAATGTATATGGAGGACTTCTGGTGGAAGCATTCAAAGATGGTATTTTGCACCCATTTTCTATTATCGTGTCGTCGACTATCAGAATTAAAAATCTGACTAAAACACGCCTTCGGTACAATAAAATCACCCTCATCTCATTTTCGCCAGACAAACATACCACATTTCAGAAATTTCTAGCTAGAATTTTGGTAGAAATGCAGCCGTCATCGAATACTTCTGCAGGATCTCATCCACAACTGACACCCACCAGGAAACCTGTCGTTTCAAAAATTATGAAAAATTCGTTGCATTTAAAATTTTTGGGAAATAAAAAAGAAAGAAAACCTAATATTTTTAGGCAGCCAAAAACTACAACCCCTCTCCTTCCGCTGCCATGCCCAAATGCAGAGATCAAGCATTTTATCTTTTACTCATATATTATTTAATTTCTAGACTTTAATTTATGTAGGGGAAAAGATGATTTTTTTGGGGTCGGTGGATTTTTTTCCTTTCATTAAAGGCAAATTAAATGAAGAAGAACGAACCTACCGTGGGAAAGAAAAAGATAAAGACGGTCAGATAGAAGAAGGAAAATAATTTTTTAACCATGTTCTCGGAATTTAAAATTTGAAAAAATAGTATAAGAGTGTTGTAATTAGGTTGAAGGCGTATTCCCAGTCAGAATGTATATGGACCGAGCCTTGTTAATTCTGATAGTTTGTGTGTTTAAAACATAATAATATAAAATGGTTGCGTGCACAGTTTGAGATTGGTAAAGTAAAATATATATGAAATAAAACAAGGCTACGAGGAGTGGGAGTGACAGGGATAAAACTCAAATGGTTAGAGAATTTGATTAAGAAATGAAAAATTATAAGCAGAGTCCACGTGGAATGATTGTGTGCATAGTTAATGTCAATGTTGTATGGTCAACCCAATGTGGCACTATCGACTATCAACTATCAACCCTTAATCATGAGTTGTCAATGCCATGGCTGACTCTGAGTCCCTACGACGAGCATTTCATTTTTTCTTTCACCGTGGAAGCTATTTTCCATAAGGCTTTAAATTTGATAGTCATTTAGACATTTTTGTAATCGTAAACGTAAAATACTTGCAAATATTTAATAAAACCGTCACGTGTGACTTGCATATTTAAAATGTGAGCGTCAATTTTTATATACATTCATATATAAATTATATTAGTATATATTAAACATAGTTAAATAAAATGGAATAGTCATTTATAAATTTTATAAATAATTTATAAATAACATTGTTTTGTATACTTTTATTGGTTTGTGTCATTGCACAAGTTGTGCAAAGCAAAGTGTGCTTGAAAATTATACTTCTAACAAAGTTGGGGGTGGGAGATTCAATCTACCCAAAGGTGGGCTCGTATGGAATTAGTGGGGTTTGAACCTAGGTGGAGCATGAGTTCTCAAACTTAGCCACCTGTCTACCTAGTCACCAAAGTCTTGATCATTGGTTGTAGTTGTTTGTTTTGTATATTTGACCGACAACATTAAAAATTTACCGTCACCTAAAAATTGTTTGACAAATATAGGTTCCCATCAAATTTAACGCCTAGTTTTCGCTTTCCAAATGAATATATATGGTCCGACCTTGTTAACTATGACAATTCATGCGTCGACAATACAATAATATAAAATGGTTGCATAATAGTTTAAGAGATTGACAGTTTCCGAAGAATGGTATGGGAATAACCTACCATATCAGCAAAGATAGCAATGACGTGGCCACCATATTCACCCCATGATAGTGCCACACAATGCGCGACCACTGATATTTACTATAGACATGATGTATGGGTTTATTTTTCCATAAAATCCTAGTGTAGCCTTTGGAGACGAAAAGTTATTTTATTCCGGTTCCACTTTTTTTGGCCCGCCCATTGGTGGTTGTTGTCTACCCAAGTTAAATAATCAATATTTTTTAAAGGTATTTTTCTTTTAGTATTTTAGCCTCGGGAAAGTGACTGTAAAATTAAGTCCACGAAATGAGTATTATTGGGCCAATATTTGGTCACAATTAGGAGGATTTAGCACAATTCTTAGTATGAGAAGAAGAGAAGAATAATTATAATGTGAAAATGTGAGCCCTCTATTGAATCCCACCAGAGCTCCATTGGTATGGAGTTGGATGAGGGCTACACTAACAACCACTTGGAGTTCATTTCCATGGAAAACAACACAAGCATGAATTTCCGTCAAGGGAATCAAACATCAATATAGATATTTGATATACATGAGGAGTATCCTCAACATCAACATAGATATTTGAGGAGTAAGGACTATGGAACTAAGGGAGTGACAAACGAAGCAAAGATAAAAAAATTCATGACCTCGAGGATCAGTACTAGAATATAAAATGATGGCCATATTTTGTCATCCCGGCATGGTAGAAAACTTAAAATAGGACATATGCATGGATCGTATTCAAGTATAGAGAATAATTTTGATTTAGATCTCTACTTATTTCTCGATCATGAACATGATGGAAGGGTTCCTATTGCTAAATTTATTACCAGAGTTTTAGCTTTTAATAGGCAAACCTTTAAAAAATGAATTCTAAAGATTGAAATATTTTATTCTTTACAATCAGTAGCCTCCAAATACTGCAATTTGTTGAATTCCTACCATGTATTATCATCTCTATCACCTCATTTATACATCTTCATTTGGGGAAGACACTATGTTCGTCATATTTTTGCACTTCCATGATTATTGACATCAAAGGCTTTAAGGGGCGAAATATTGCTTTGCTTTCAAATATGAGTTCCACATTTAGTGATAGTTGGACCTTCCTCTACATAAACCCTACCTAAATTTAGTATCATAAGAATATGAAGTGTAGCATTTTATTTGTCCCACAAGTTAGATGTCCTATTTTTCCATCCTTTCCCTTTTCTATTTCTTCTTAGTTTTCTTCTACTTTATTGTTTTTTCAATGCCTGTGCAACATTGATTTCTTGAGCTTGGACAAGTTATCAATTTATTTTCCATCCCCGACTTAGTTGGACATGATTTTCCCATAGGGATATTTCATTTTAATGTGACATATACAAGCAAATTTAGGAGAAGTCAACTCTTATGATTCAAACATGTGATCTGTAGACAAAATTACATAGAAATAATTTAGTCTTTTGTAGTTGCATGCCATGGGAGAATAAACGGGCATGCAATTGATGTCTCTAGCTCAGCTTGAAAGGTGGATCCATTTGCAACACCGTGATCAAGGTTTGAATTCCGTTGAGAGACCTGCACCCTCTCTAACCCGGCTGACTCCCCATTCTCCTCTAGAAAATAAAATGAATGTTTGTGTTGCATAAATGACCACATTATTATTATGCCAAACGCATGTTCCCTGTCAACATACATATGGATAGATCTACCAATAGGGGTAGTCTTGAAGAAGTTTAAGTTGAAGGATTGAAGGGGAAACATTGGATGGGATAAGAGTCATGATGAAGGAGGTTGAGGTAGGAGAATTTTTGGGTTGAGATTCTATTGAAGGGAACATAGGTGAACCATTTTTTCTTCCAACAAGTCACTTATGGACTGCATATTATTTTTTGTCACCATTGCCAAATTGTCTATTTAATGCAATGTTTGTTAAACATTACATCTGTCTTAATAGTCATCAACTTGAAAAGCCCTACCTTTTAATGGATTTATAATTTTTAGGGATTGATGCAATCATTGCATGGGTCATCACAATCCCTGGTGTCCTACATATAGCTTGGATTTACAATTAGGTTAGACATTTTGAGCATGTGTTGCCTCCTCTACTAGGCTTGTGCATTCTGCAAATTATTATGTTTTCCATTCTAAAGGTTGGCGAGCTCCTTTGTAGGATCCCATGGATTTGTTTAAGGTTCTCTAATTGTCTTGTGGGATAGTGTCTCTGGTTCATGTTGTTCTATTACGTGTTTCCATATGACCCTTTTTACATGTGCACCACCATCTTCCTAGGTGGGCCAAAATGGGTGTTTAGAGCAGGGCATGGGAAATCATTAAAGCTTAATGGAAGGTGGATTTTGTAGATGTTGTCAGCATTTGGGGTGGAAAGACCCTTGGTCCCAATATTTTGTTCCAGGATAGAAATAAACCCACAGTTCACAAATCTTCCATTTTATTGAAAAACCACATATTGTAAAAGCAAACACCATCACTTATATATACATAAGAAAAATATAGACCAATAATGAATGATCCATAAACAACATTGCATAATATTGGTTGTTGAATTTGTAATGTTAACAAGTACCTACATTGATATTCAATTTTTGAAACTAGACCGATCCAACCAAATTCTGAAAAATTGATTAACAAAACTACTACCATTTTCATTTTCTCCTTCAAAAATAACATCAACAAGTTTATTATTCGTATACTCAATTGTACTAAAAACATTCCAAGTTGTTGTAATTTCATCCCTAGAGTAAGGAATTGATGAATAATTAAAACTTTGACAAGCTAAAACATATTCCAAAGTGGCATCTTTATTTTTTGTTCCAAAATTGTAAACAATGGTAGAAGGAAATTCTATATTCAAAAGTATGAGTGTGACTGAAATAATATGGTGGTTGTTAAGGATGATGAAAACAACGTTAGTGGAAATAATTTGGCTCATGGGTGTCATGAAAACACTTTCTCTATCATTTAGAGGTAGTAATACATCATTTTATGTTTCATCCATGCCTTTTTGGAGATCCTTTGCATGACAATTCAAGGTAAGATCCCTTTCACCATTATTTTATTGCGCTACTTTGATATTCAAGTGGTTTTCCCATTAGGATATTCCTTTGGTGCTTTTGGTTTCTTCATTATGATGGATGTATATCAAACCATTATCCAACTCTTGTTGGCATTCTTCACTCAATAAAAAACTCAGAAACATTATTCAAAGATGAAATTAAAAAAATACATGGAAAACTAGAAAGGTTTATAACAATAGTATAAATATTTGTGACAACATGGTTTAAAACCATAATTCAAATCTCATTCTACTTATATTCATACCACCAATTACATGTTGATTTATAATGTTTTAGATAAACAAGATAACATCCATCTTGCTCACTTCTCAACGCAGAATTCATGAACTTGACATCAACCCCTATTGAGGGACTTATTATAAGAGCATGTGCATTGATTAGAAGCTAAAAAAATAGATGAAGTGAGTGTTGTTTTAAAACTAAAAATGTAGGGTTTATCTTACCATGTGTTTCCCACAGTATTTCCTTCTTCCGTAAGTTCTCTCCGTCCTCATTATTGTAACAACTTGAGGAGATCCACTTATCATGCCTTAAAGCACAACCTTTTGACCATCAAGTTTGAATCTCAACTCCATAGTTTGATAGTTTTGATTAAATTTTCCCAAAGAATGCAATAATTAAACCCCAAGCACTAAATCTTTCTCCTCGATACCAAAAACATAAAAATATTCATTTTCCTCGAGTCTTACCAAAGCAATATTGAGGTGTTGGAATATTTTAATATGTAGGATGAATATTTTATGAGAAATGTAAATATTGGAATTAGGAACTATATGTTGGACTAAAAACACTCAGAGTAAAGGGGTGAATTAGTGCTTCTTAAATATTTTAAAAACAATTTCAAACCTCAACAATCCATTAAATCTTGATCAACCTTTATCATGAGGAAATAATGACATTCAACCATAAGTAAATACCAAGCAAACACACATGAAGACAATATTTAATGTGGGAAACCCTTAAGGGGAGAAAAAACCACTAAAATCAATGCACTACTATGGAAAATTGCCCCATAAAAGGTTACAAAGATTATAATTTGTTGAGCACCAACTCCAACAATTCAGTCAAGCACGTACTTGACAACTTTTGCAAGCTACAACTTGCATGGAAGCACGAGCTCCCTACTTTTCTAAGCACCAACTTATCATTTACAAATTTTTGATCAAATTCATCAAAACTAGTTGCTTAAAACAACAAATGTGTGATCTCATATTCATCTTCTATATGTTCATCCTCCTTTACTCACCTTGATTCACCTCTTTTCTCCTCAGCTCATACTTTTGCTCATACATTACTAATAAATATTTTTACATACACATTTATCCTCACACACATAAAAGGATGAACTCATATTCTTCCTCTCATACTTCATCATTCACCTATTTTCTCATGTATTCATATTGTTGTCAATATGCAGACATAAGAGCTTTTTCACATACAAATTGACCTATTTTCTCATCTCTTTGTATTGTTGCTAAATATAGTCTACCAAAATTTATGTTTCATACACATTAGGACATTCATATACAAAATTATAACCTCATATTACACCTACCACTCTTCATATTATAATACTTCACCTTCTTGTCTCTTCAAATCAGTATACAAGATTCTATGTGACATCATCTCAAACAGTCATAATTTCATCATTACTTCTATAAGGTGTTAGCTGCAAGCACTTTGAACTTTCATGAAATTTCATGACACTTATAAATCCCATTAATAACTACAAAATTTTCCTAATTTTACTAATCTTATGATACAATTTAAGGGATTCCATTTTCAAATTGAAAATTTTCAGCTTATTTTGTAACGGTTTTATTCCTCTCAGTGTATTCTTCTTAACATAGGCTTCTTCATCTTCTAGATCTCATAGACAATGCACCAAGTGTTAAGAAGGTTTTAAAACTTTAATAAGGTCCTTTACTTGCCATATATTACCTTGAAAATCCTTACAACTCACCATTTTACCTTCAAGACTCCATTAGGACTCATATGTTCTATTGGGTGTATGATCTTCAAAACATAGTCTTCAACTTGGATGAATGAAACACACTTCAGGTTTATGTCATACATTGATATCAAGATGAAATACTCTTCAAGATATCTAATACATCACCAACTTCTTGGAATGTTGTAGTTCATAGCATGATACTTCCACTTCAACTCGTCTTCTCGACAAAATATGCATAGTTAAGGTAGCTCAAGAAAACGGTCACAAGATTGATTCACAAACACTGATGTATGAATTTTCAAAGATTCTTGATCATTAGAGAATTTTAAATGTATAAAACACTTCATGATCATCAATAAAACTGCCCATACTTGCTTCCACATCAAGTTATTCATCATGAACTCTTCTATGCATGATTGTACCATCAAATTTCTTCAAAAAAGCATATTATTGTACCTTACCAGCTGACCTGGAGCATGAGACCACCACCAAAATGAAATGGGAAGAATTATCTAACATATTAAATCATCAAATTAGCTTTCCCAATTCATTTATGACCATAACCTTTAGTTCTTATCCATTTCTCTCAAGGGGGTTTTAGGAGGGTTTAGAACCCACTTAACTTCTTAAGGATCATTCATAAAGCATAGGGCATCATTCTACCTCATTCCAATTACAAAATGATCTTGACTCCATGCCCCAACATTAATGAAAGAACCATGTCCCCATGTAGATATTTAACATGTGAATGAGCACATCAAACTTGACCCTTGAGCTAGAAATGGCCATTTTAAGAGCTTAATAGAGGTTAAACTCATTTTTTTGCTTCTCCCTTTAAATTTTGACTTGAAAATTTGTCCATAGCACTATGTTGACCTCTTTCACATGTCCCATGGATCATTTAAGTCTGAACCTATACAAAAATCATCCTCCACCATGACTTGTGCATGCATATATGGCTTGTCCTCAAGAACATGCCTCCACCATATGTATTTTGACCTATACCACTTTCCACATCCTCTCTAAAATGTCACAACACACTACTCATGCTTGTATACACCTGAATTATCCTATTTTGTTGCATACTCCAAGCCATGCTTACACTAGGTCTTAGAATTAGGCCTAGTTGAGCTTGTTTCAACCCATGTTTCATGAACTTGTCATGTTCTTCATCATGAAGAAACTTACACACATTCGATATAATATGTCTCAGACCTATGCATTCCCTCATGAGCTCACTTAGGTCTGCAAATCACTTTCATCTTCCATTCTAGGACTTTAAGCACTTAGCCTAGGTTTAGATGATCACCTGCAAACCATGTTCAAGCCTATACCTGCACTTTGATATTCACATGAGCTTCTTAAGACACTATATTCATGGTCTTCATGCCTTGAATATATTTTTATATGCATCATGCCTTCATTCCATCATACCAAGTCATCCTACTAACTAGGCCTCATGATTAGGCCTACTGAGACCAAACAAATCTCACTAATGCCACTCATGCACACTTGTGTACACCATGTTGACTATATCACATCATCACACACCTGCTCAAACATCTAGGACATCATCATGACACCCTATCACATCACCATCATACCTCTACAAGTCACTAGCTACTCAAGAAGCCAAGCCTTACCAAGTGATCTCAATCATGACACCATGAACTCATGTCATACCTTGTCCTGCCATGTCACAATCACTACAAACTTCCTCTTGCACTCCTTCATCCTCCTTTTTCATTAATGATCCTTTTACATAAATAATCCTTTTAGAAATGTCTCTTCTATACCTACATCTCTACATTGAGCCCCTCTACAAAATTCTCTCGTTGTTTCTCCCAAGTCTCATACAATTTTCTTACGGACATAGCAAATGCTACGCTACCAAAATCCTCAATTTTTGTTTGTGCTAGGTTATTAATGATGATATTTTACAATCAACACCTCATGGCACAAAACATATAGTGCCCACATGTTAGGGTATATTTGTAGATGCTAGAGGAGGCTTATCTTCATTAACCAATGATCTTGGTCCTTCTTGGCGCATCAATTAGGTGTTGTCTCTTAAAATCCATGAGAGCTAAAAAGGGTCTATCTTCAAAAATAGAGTTCTCATACTCCGTGACACTATAAATGTATCATCAAGACCTACGTCTTGAAACATAGTTACTATATGAAGGTATCTCATCATTTCTCCCAAGTCCATACGGTTTTCTCATGGTTGTAGTGAATGCAATGCTACAAAAATCCTAAATGTGTGTTAGTGTCACGATGTCAATGGAGATAATTTACAATTGAAACCTAATGGCACCAAATGGAAAACACATACATGTGGGGTGGGTTGTTAGATGTTAAAGGAGTCTTCATTTCATTCTCTAACCATATCATTCCTTCTTGGTTACATTATTCGAGTGGTGTCACTTAAGATCCATTTGAGTAAACAAGGTTCTAAAATAATGGGTGATTTATCAAAATTCGTGGCATCTAGAAAATCTTGTCTATACATATGCATAGATATGGATCCCTTATAATAAATCCTCTTGTGGTTTCTCCCATATCTATATGGTTTTATCATGGTGGAAGAAAATGCAACACTTCCAAATCCTCATATTGTGTCAGTATTAGGCTATCAACAACAAAATTTTACAATTGG
The DNA here is from genome assembly GCA_018340775.1 of Taxus wallichiana var. yunnanensis. Taxonomy (NCBI): domain Eukaryota; kingdom Viridiplantae; phylum Streptophyta; class Pinopsida; order Cupressales; family Taxaceae; genus Taxus; species Taxus wallichiana. Next base: position 314,423,760 of record CM031239.1, read on the forward strand.
AACTTTATAACACTAAATAAAAATTTCCCATGAATCATGGTGGCCTAGTTGACACTAGAGGAGGTGTGGTTTTTCTATCCAAAAATCTCAGTCCTTCCTAGCTACATCGGTCAAGCATTGTCTCCTAAGATCCCTAATAACAAAAAAGGGTCTAAATTTGACAAATGAGTTTTCTAACTCCCTAAAACTTATAAATGTCTAATCTAGACCTATGGATTGAAATGAATTCCCTCTACAAAATCATCTTGTGTTTTCTCCCAGTGTCCATAAAGTTTTATCGTAGATACAACATTTCCAAAATTCTTAAGTTGTGTTACTATTAGGTTGTCTACGATGATATTTTGCAATTGGCACCTCGTGGAAATAAATGGATATATATCACATGTCATTTTATGTTGGTATATGTTAAATTAGGTGTGGTTATTCTTCCCAACCATTTTGGTCCTTATCATCTACATCGGTCGGGCATTGTCTCTTATGATCCCTAAGAGCAAAAAGGGTCTAACTTTGATAGGCGAATTCTCAAACTTATTAAAACCTAGAAATTTATTGTTTAGAAATATGGTTGTACATCAATTCCTTGTACAAAATCATCTCTAAATTTCTCCCATGTCCATATGGTTTTTTCAAAATTGTAATGAAAGTAATGTTTTTAAAATCCTTTATTTGTGTCAATGTTAGGTTATCAGCAATTATATTTTATAATCGCCACCTTGTGGCACCAAATAGAAAATGCCCATACATTGGGGTAGGCTGGTAAATGCTTTAAGAGGCATCATTTTACTTCTTAACCATCTTGGTCCTTCTCGACTACATCAGTTAGGAGTTGTATCTCAAGATCTCTGAGAGAAAAAAATGGTATAACTTAAACAAGTGAATTCTCATGCTCCTCGACACTTGGAAATTTCTCATCTAAACCTAAGGATTGACATCAAACCCATCTATGAAATTCTCTCAAATTTTCTCCCAAGTCTCAATTACTTTATCACAGTGGCAACAAATGTAATGTTGGAAAAATCCTAAATGTATGCCAGTTGTTAGGTTGTCAATGGAAATATTTAGTAATTAGTACCTCAAGGAATTAGATGGACAATATCCACACATTTGGGTTTTTCTTCCCAGTGACTTAGTCCTTCCAACTACATCAATCAGTGTTTGTCTCTTAAGAGCCACAAAAGTTAAAAAGGGTGCAACTTTGATGGGTGAGTTCTCATAATTCATGCCACTTGATAATTTCTTGTTTAGACCTACATATTGCAATAAAGCCCCTATATGAAAACCTTTTATATATTCTTCTATGTTCATAGGGTTTTCTCATAATCATAGCAAATGGAACACTTCCAAAAGCATCAATTTGTGTCAGTATTAGGTTTTTAATGGTGATATTTTGTAATCCATACCTCATGGAACCAAATGGGAAGTGCTTATGTATCAAGGAGGGATATTATACACTAGAGGGGTTTACATTTCACTTCCCACCCATCATAGTCCTTCCTAGCTACATCAAGTTAGTTGTTATCTCTCAAGATCCTTGAGAGAAAAAAGTTCTAACTTCCACATGCGAGTTCTCAAACTTCATGACACCTTGAAATGCCTCATCTAAACCTACATTTTTCCATAAAGTACCTATATGAAATCCTCTCATGGTTTCTCCTAGGTCTTGATGGTTTCTCGCGGTGTCAGAAAGCACAATGCTGCAAAAATCTTAAATTTGTGTCAATGTTAGGCTTCTAACGATAATATTTAGCAATTAGAAGCTCAAGGAACCAAATAAAAAACACCCACATGTCCATGTGGAATAGTAGATGCTAGAGGTGGTTTCTTTTTATGCCCAAAATCTTGGTCTTTTCCGACCACATCATTCACGCATTGTCTCTTAAGATCCTTGAGAGAAAAAATGGTCTAACTTCCGACAAGTGATTTATAAGACTCCATGGCACCTGATAATGTCTTGACTGGACCTATGGATTTACATCAAAACCATATATAAAATCCTCTCACATAATCTACGAGGTTCATATGGTTTTATCATGGTTGCAAACAAATGCTATATGGTTAAAATCCTTAATTTATGTTTAGGTCACAACAATGATATTTTATAATTGGAACCTCGTGGAACCCAATAAACCGCCGACACTTCTAGAGGAATTTTTTTCTCAAACATATCAATATGTAGTATGTGAGTCTATAAATTCCTTCATATAATATAAAATGTGAAATGAGAATGTGTTCTTCTTATTGATTTGTAATATACATGTTATAAAGCGCATTTTCATACAATATAGGTGGTGAAATGAGAGTTTGTTCTTTTTGTTGGTTTCTAATATTAATGATAGAAAGGAAACTTAGATGTGAATAAGGATAAAAACCTCCTCAATATAACATAAAGGTTGGTTTTTAGGAAAACTTCACACATATGTGAAATTATCACCGTTTTTGTCTATTCAAACCATTAGGACCAGAACATGTGCATCAAGTCCCTCTAATTTCCCCCATAACACACCCATTGATGATAAGTGATGGAAGCATGAAGTGAATTTGAAAAATTCATCCTTCTTAACCATTTCTTGAGTTTCTCCTAGCTTTCAAAATATAAAATTCTCTACTAACGGTGCCAAACATGTGAAGGTAGAAGCATTTTTGGCACCACTAACCTACATTAACATGTTAGTAAGAAATAAAATAGAAATTTAAATATATAATTTAAACAAAATATTTTAAATTTAATCAAATGAAACACATATAGATACATGTAGTCTTGATTCAACATACCTCATAAATGTAATCCAATGAACCACTAAGATCAACTCTAATATTGAAAGGAGCAAGAATCGCTCCATGATATGACTCATGAACCTTCCATATATTCTTGTTTGATGGCCTCCCTTGATATTTGATGAAATGAATAAATATTTCAAGAACCAAATGTGAATAGTGGGATATTTTCCTATAAAATTTCATAGTCTTCAAATAACCAAACATTTCATTTTATAATGGGATAGAGTTAAATCCAAGTTCTAGTAACTACCATTGACCCGATGGGATACTCAATGTTTTCACCATCAATGATTGAGGAAGTCTATTTATTTTTTCCTCTACATTGCGACAAAATTAGTATTTTTTACCTCTTCATTAAATTTTGTTGCAATGAGTTTTAAAACATTCCCTTCATCTCAAAGTAAAACTCAAGTCAAATTTAATAGATCTAGGCATTATAATTTAATAATTTATAACAAATCATGTACCTTGCTGCACTAAATAGAATTCAAGGTCTAAAAATCCATTCGTCCACCCACTCTTCCGACTCATTGTAATTCCAAATAAAATCAATGCATGCTTAACAAAAACATGTCATGCACCTCTTATGAATAGTCCAAGAACCTATGTTTGAGATATAGAATGAGTATATCTCACTTGGTCATGTAACTATCATACAACATTCATAACTTAGCAAATGTTTTTCTTTTAACAACTAGAAATATATGCAAAAATTTGAGCTTTCTTGAGATTCAAGGCCCATGTTCTTATTACACCATTCAATAATGCTTTCTACACCTGTAATATTTACATTGTCTTTGAAATTTAATTATTTTCTTACAACATATCTTTTCACACAATCTCATACACCATCATGATCTCCTTTCCCATGTAATACCTCGGTAAAACTCCAAATATATTATATAACTATTTTCCCACCCATCATGCTCAACTAATAAAACATCCATGTATTCATAAGTTGTGATGTGCATTTGTCTAACCAAATGTAATGTTGGTTAAAATTAATGTTCATGTTAGTTAACTTCACATAAAACAACTAGAATCACCCTTACACATTCATTAAAATATGTTCAATTATCGCTAATGTAGAAATGGTACTCTTATGTTTTTAATCTTTCTCAAGATTACTTTATGGAGAGTACACGAATGTTATATGCACAAAAGTAGAAACTTACATTGAGTTGTAGTTTTGTGAATAAACCTCCATTTATGGAAAAATGAGTAAATATTTACAAATTCAACTAATGAAACAATAATACTAAGTGGGAATATGTCATTTCTTAACTTGAATTGATCATCCATCTATTGAGCTTTATGTGTGTGTCTTGCATACTCATAACCAATTTCCTCATTGAATTTGACCATATATTTTGATATAGGTAATTATTTTTAATAAGCTCACACATTTTAGATTTTTTAACATATTTTAATTTATATGTCAAATATTTATATTTGTTAAGTGTTTTCATGCATGTTTGTTGGCTCAAAAATTGAAACTTTCAAGCATGACAACTAAACCAAATTTGAAAAATTTCTTCTGAGTCTTCCCAAATCCCTCTCCCAAACAGTTTGTATTATGTTTCATGATCATATTGACGTTTCAGGTACTCAAAATATATTTAAAAACTATATGTTGTTGTTCAAAATTATGTTTCAAGGTCAACAAGTCCATTCAAGAAGAACGATTGAAGACTAGTTCTATAGTAAGCTTAGAAAGGTCGATTTTGGAAATTTCAAGGTAGGTATGCATCCTTTGGAAAGGTTCCAAAGGATCATAATCATATAGAGGTATTATTTGAGATCCAATAAATTTTTGTAATTGGTTAGCAATATTTAGGAAATATTTGGGCGTTTAGGGACAAACTATGCAAAAGCGGTTTTTCAGGTGTAAGGAGTAAGTGATCAAAACTAGAATCTAAACTTTATCAAATGATTCCAAAATATATATAAGGATTTTAAAGGAAATAAAATAGGAATTTGAAATCTAGAGGAATTCTATACATGGTGGAATCATCACATTTTCACAAGACTTGTTTGTTCCTCAAGGAAGCTCAATCTTGGTAGACATACCATGTTGTCTCGAAGAAAAATGAGACAATTTTTAGAGACGAAATAATAATTTAACTATTATAATCATTCCATTTTTATTTAAATGGTATTTGGAGTCAAAATAATATAAAATTTCATGTGAAAATACCATCTGGAGCTTCGGGAATTGTGTCGTCAAGTTCTCTCTTATGCAAGGTATGCTTCTCATACTTAGCCATTTTTTTGAGTGACACATGTCACCTTCCTAATTTATGGAACAATTTGATTTCCATCTTGTCCTTTTCACAAGGGGACATCAAAATTTTCCCATATCATCCTTCCTCTTTGGTCCCCCATATGACCCAGCTCAAAGCAACAAAGTGTGAATCAAGCTAAGCTCATTTCCCTCTCCTCACACAATGCAGTGACAAGTAGCATGATCTGGTGAAGGGAAAAAAATTCTAATTACTAAGGGGATGTATTGGAAACAAAAATATTCCCCAATCTATCCCCTCCTCAGGTTCTCCATACAACCCAAACTCAATTCTCGGTGCTCAAACAACTTTTCTCCATCTCCCTCATAATGGACCACAAAGCAAAACTTGTCATGATCTAGTTGATATGTATTTTATTATCCCCCTTGTCTTTATTCCTAATGGGACATATGGGGACACAAAAATTCACCACATACCCAAGCCATCAAAACCCTAGTTTTCAAATATAAGCCTCTTTCACACCCGTGAGCAAAAAGTAGTTGTCGGGGTAACTTAAAAACAAAGTAACTTGCTTCCAAGCTCATTTTTCTTGCACACTTAGAACCTTTTTTCCATTTTTATGCCATTAAACCTCCAAAAATATTTTATAAAACCATCCATTCTACCCAACATGTTCCATACCAGCCATGACTGTGAAAATGAAGCTTTTCCCATGACTCCTCATCTCGAAAACTAATTGCACCAATGTTTGAACCGGTTGCTCTTATCCCAAAAATCCTTGTGATCACAAAAGCTTTAAGCATCTATTAATGGTTATCATCACATAGCATCAGGCCTAAAATCCTCCATCCCAAATTTTTCCTTTTTGATTTGTGAGAATTCCAACAAGGAGATCACGACGAAAATTGGAGTGCATGATCCTGATGCATAGTGAATCTAATAATTGTGTTTTTGTGGAAAAATGATGCCATAATGACTAGTTAATAAAAATATCATATGCTCTATACACTCATATGATTAAAAAATTAAACCTCCCAAAATTTCAAGCTCCAATTACTCAAGATATCCGAAAATAATGTAAAATGGAAAGCAAACTGCATAAGAGCCAATTTTTCCAAAATGGAAGGTTCCAAAAAACAACCCACCGATAATAGAAACTTACTAAAATAGGTAAATAATCATCAACAAAGGTTATTTGAGTGTTTAAAAGGATTCATAAGATCAAATTTTAGCCAAAGGTCAAAAATTCTCAAAATAACAGCTCTTGGTCCTACCTACCAAAAATATAAATTTTCTATTTTCAGTGCAGAAAGTTATTGTCAGCTTTGTTTTTACTCATCTCACTATTTGGTTCCATCCTCACAAGGTTATAAGGTGATTTCATAGCTCAAATAAAAAAATCCACCCTCTATGAGGATTCTGAAGCATCATCCTGACCATAATTCTGTCAAAGAGCATGACAAAGTGCATATCAAGGTACAACAGATGAAAGTCAGTAGCATTGTAAGTCTAGAAAAGAGGTTGAAGAGGATCAAGAGATTCATTCAAATTTAATTCATCAAGAGGATGGTCATCATTAGCATAATGAGAAGGATTCTATACAATGGAAAAGTGACAAAGCGGCGTGAGAATCTACAAGTGACTCTTCCGCGTACCCGACCTCTCGAGGTCGTGCCGAGACAGCCAATGGTGGGGGTAGAATATGCGTTGGATTCAGACAAACTAGTTTGGCAGTCTAATGTCTTCGACACGCACTAATGGAATTTATGAATCTAAGGCAAAGAAGGCCCTTCTAACTTGGCCTGGTGTGATAGATCGATCGGCAAGGATGACTGCTCGAAGGCTCCAATCAATATCGAGCTCTGGCGTGATTCGATCTATGGGTTGCGGAATACGTGGAAAATGACCTGGGATAGTTTCGTGTATGTCTCCAGATAAGGTCATAGAGTGGATGGTGGAAACAATTGACTCTACGGACGATTCTTTGGCCTAGTCCAGAATTCTCTAGCTTCGTTAGCCACTATATCTAGTAAGGACAATTGTTCAATGATGATGGGTGGAATTGGAGTGGATTGGAATACTAGTATGCGTAAGCCACCGTCTATATCAGATTGACTTGTGGACTCGTTGGGTCATGGGACTGTGGGTCACAACCATAGACTCTTGGTTGTTGCGGTCCTATTATGGTCATACGCGAAATCAAGTTCTAATCCCTAGTATCCAGTAATCGTATGCTTTCTCAGCTTCTATGTTTAGGACCAATAACTGTGTGATTTTCTCAGAATATCTCATAGGTGTTCGCGCAACTTGGATCCTTAAACCGGTGTCTATGTCTATGAGAGTGTCTCCTACACTGACCGTGGGACCAAAGGATCACAACCAAAGGTTTGTTCTCTTTCAAACCCTTCTACAGTCATGTGAGTGCTTTACCTAGGGTAATCTGTAGTTTGGTTGGTTCGACCAAAACGTGTGTGCTTGGTCATCTTCTATGTTTAACCCTCTTAATTGAGAACTGATCAGTTGTAAATCTGTGGTTGTTCGGAATACTTGTATTCTGAGATTTTGGTCTATGTCAACTATTGCTGTAACGAGATTTGGTTGAGGCACGATTGGCTCAAATATATATTCCCTGGGCTCCTGAGGTCCCGTGATTGTCATACAAAATAAAATGTAAATCTAACTGTAATGAAGCAAATTCTAACTACGTGGAATAAATCTAAAACATATATATAACTTTTATTCTTCTAAGAAATATTTTAACAATTTTAAGGAAAGCAAACTATTTTAAACGTATCTAGGAATAATAACTAAACAATAATTTAAAACAGACAAGATAACCGAGTGTAGTTATTTGCCTGTGTGATTTGTAAAATTATTCTAAATAAATAAAATAGCTCGTCTAATCTATCTGCAAGATTCTCGATCCTACCTCAGAAGTGAGGAGTGAATCATAGTTTCTCGAAACTATCAATCCTCACAAATTCCCCGCAATATTGAGAATAGATTTCACCTAAATGAGGCAATTATCTACTCTATTTGATATGATTCTAACTAGAAATTTGAAAGCTAGAACCGGATTCCGCAGAATGCAGTGGCGAATCCGATGGCGTGTGTAATCTCGTCCCCTCGCATGATCTCTTCGCTCTTTCGTGTTCACGTGGATCCGTAAAAGCGTGTAATGCTAGCACCGATAGGAGTGGATTTTAGGACAAGGACAACTCGGAATGCGGACTGAAATGTGAGTAGGAGAGGGACAAACAAGGGAACGAGCTTGGCTTATGCAATTCCTAGCGGGATTTTACTGCGAGTCATGCAACATGAAGCGACCGAACTCAGAACTATCTTTTTTTCAAGAGAAAACCTGCAACTTTAATGGCTTCCTAAGCTATTCTACTCTAATGGATTAGATAAAATAGCAACACTGTTTGCACAAGCTGGATATGTGGCTTACCAACAGCTGGACAATGCTAACCAAGCATGAAATGAATTATACTATCAATCCTAAGCAAACTAATAGACCAAACCACTGAAAATGAGAAGACTCTAACAAGGAAATGGTGGTCCTTTTGCCTCAGCACAAGCTATGCATTTATAGGAATTCAATCACCCAAAGATCAAAACCAAACTGAACTCCTAAACAATAAACAAAGGAAAAACACTATTCCAGGGGACCAAAAACATAAATGCATGCTCAAGTCGGAAAAGAAAGCTGGTGAATCGTGATATTTCATGTGAGTCACGTCAAAAGAACGTTCTGGAAAACGCACACAGGACCGCCGCTCTGAGCAGGGCGGCGGTTACAGGACCGCCGCTCTGAGCAGGGCGGCGGCGAGTTCAGACCACCGCCGTGCAAGGCGGTGGTTTCACCATCAAGATCAAGTGGCCAAGGAAAGAAGGAAAAAGGGAAAAACAAGGGCGCGGGGGCTAGGAGGGGCATGTGGGATGTTAACGCATACTCTGAGAGCTTTTTCGGATCCCGAACACCTTGCGAGGAGACCTGTATCATCATTGGGGCACTTATTACGTTGTTCCGCAGTACAGTACCTTACAATTTTGGGTACGTAAGATAATAAGGTTGAAGTGAGATAATTAAGATATCAAGGCACTCATGATCATCATGTGCAAAGAATCAATGAATCACCTCATTAAATTCTAACCAATGGCCATTTCTCAAAAATTTCATTCATATGCAATCCTTTATCCACAATGTGAGGGTCTATTTCAACGAGTAAAAGTTAAAGAGGTTCGTACATCATGAAGCTGGTTAGTGATCACTAATGTCAATTATGAAAGCCTAAGGATCAAGAGATCGACCCTCATTCTCACTATAAAATCAAGAAGTAATCATCATGATTGATTCCCATAATCATATCAAGCTCACATCGGGAGGTCTCACAACAAAGGTGTTCTGAACACTCATTTGGCGATCCAAGTGTCCATGCATATTGTGGAAGGAGGATATTATGGTCACCATACCCCAAATCAGAAAGTTTTTCATCAACAATAGATTATTCAATGCCTTTATTTTATATCTTCTCTCTCAAAATTATAATTTTCATTTGAGAATGTACATTTTGTTATTTTTTCCTATTCACTTAAGTGACAACAAAATATTTGTAAAATGTAAAAGTACTCTCTCAAATTATAAGAGAGGTACTTAATTTGTCTCTTCTAAGGGAAATTGAAAATTCATAAGTGATGGGACATGAAGATTCATGTGGGGGTAGATGAGAAGATAATTTGCAATGTTATAAATTGGAATGACTTCTCCATTCTAAAGGATCTTGAAAAGTTAGTTTTCCCTGTAGCAATGTTGGGTTGTTTTAAGTTATTGAGCTTAGTATCACCACTACACAAGAAATAAAAGCTACATTTATTCCATTTCCTTTGCTTGTTCTTTCCTCTCTTCCCCTCTATTCTGTAACTTTGCAAGTATAATGATCTTGAATAACCAAGAAGGAGATTAATGTCATTGTTGATGAAACCAAATAACTGTGTGTGTCTATGGTTTGTTAGTATTTATAATTGCCTAAATTGTTTTTTTCCTCTAATTGAATGTGGACCTACAATGGTTAATGTGTGTGAACTTTGTTAGTTCCTACTCACAACATTAACTATATCTTTCCTAATTTCTCTCATTTATCCCTCATTGCTGCAAATTCCTCCCTTATACTCCATAAAAGCACTTTACCATAGGTTCAATGGAGTGTTCCAGGTTTGATCCTTAGCCTATTCGCCACCACCCAAAATTAGGATAGTTTACATTGAATAATGGGAACATTCTCATATACAAGAAGGAGGGGCTTAGCCCCATGACCATTAGTGGAAACACATAATTTGCAACACGAAAAATTATTTCACCAATAGTTTTTGGTGACTTTGTTGGGAGATATCTACCCTCATGCACCCATAAAGATCTCTAAAAATATAAAAAATAAGATATTTAAAAATCCATAAAAACCAATTAAATTTTAAAAATACCAAAAATACTATCTATGTTCAAAAGCCTTGTTGCAATCCTTTTGAAAAATCTACACTTTTCCAGTTTCTTTCCTTTCTAAGTACTTGAGAAAAAACTAACAAAAATAAGGTATACCCGAGCTGATCGTGCAGGTGGCATTATTGATCCAACATTTGAAGAATAATTGTAGGTTGATTTCAAACTTCCTATTATACAGGTAAGAATAAAAGTTATTATAAATCCTCTTGAAGGTCATACTAAAGAACCAGTTGCAGAACCACTAGTATTCATTCCACAAGAAGAAGAAAAAGAAGAACTCCGATATGGCAAAAAAAGACACTTGTTCCATAGGGACAGAACACTGGTCCATTGGATTTGACCCCTCCACTTCATGAACTTCCAAAAGAGTCAAGAAATAAATTTCTAAAATTCTATGGATATGGAAAGCAACGACTAGATGATCATATCACATCCTTCATCACATCATGTGGCATCCTTGCAGTGTAATATGAAGATGTTGAAGTGCGTTTGTTCATGGAAATGTCATAAGATGTTGTTATAGATTGGATCTACTACTTTTCATCACACTCAATTTCTAATTGGGATGATATTAAAAATAAGTTTGAAGAAATATTCAATACTTCCAAAGATGCTCATACCCTCCTTTCTCAACTTACTCAGATGAAGAAAGAGCTGCAAAGAGTCCATGAGAGACTTTGTGGAAAAATTCAACAAGTTGATCAATAAGATTCCCACCATTTCCCATCCTACAACAGATAATTTTAAAAGGTTCCTTGTGAAATCCAATTTTTTTGAATATAGTTTCAATCTACGGAGATTTTAACTAAGAGATTTGGAAAACGCTCAAGAAATTTCCATTGAAGTGGAAGATGACCTTGTCTTATCAGGAAAGATAAAAAAATCCTTCAATGAAGGATAAAGCTTAAATTTCCAAAGATGAGAGATCTGATTCAATATTTCAAAAGTTGGCTAATGACTTGACAATATTAAAGAAAGAATTTAGTCAATGAGAATCTCATCCAAAATGGAACATGAATCACATTGTAGGAGCACCCCAAAGGCTTGACTTGGAAGCTCCACCAATCAATGCAATATGTGGAACTGAGGAAGATGATGGAGAATAAATTTTTGAATCATAAATTGAAGAATAATATTTTGAATGTGCAAGGATTAGATATTGTGAATTCACACCAGATTAATATGTTAAGATCCCACAAATAGATACTCCTATTTAGTATTCACTAGATCTTAAAATATGAAGGAAGACTCTTATTCCACATCCCAAGCTAAAAATTGAATCCTTAAATGGCGACTTGATGAAAAACAACTATGAAAGGAGGATCATACAATTCTGCTTCCATGGGGTCACCGAGAAGAAGCATGAGACTACTTCAACAAAGAATCCTTTTACCTCTTCAGGTACGTCTTTGTCAACTTCCTTTGAAAAATCACTTTTTGTTGATCCTAACAATAACCATGTCAAGGCCACCATAAATTTTAATATGCTTACATCTTATCCATCTTTCGATATCATTGAACATTTTAAAAAGGTTAAAATTCAAGTCTTTGAATATGAGTACTTGAAAACTCATCCTAAGTAATTTGATAGGATTATTTAGTATATCAAAGGAAGTAGTTATGTTTTATGTTCTAAAATTCCACTACCAAAGAACTACCTCATGCCTCTCATTCCACTCCTTCTCTAAATTGTCTCGCTTCCACACCCTCCACCTCTAGGAAGGTAGAACCTTTCTATATAGCATTGTTGGTCAATGGGTACAAATTAAATAATTACATCATTGACTCGGTGCTTTGAACAATGTCATACTTGAAAAAGTTGCTAAATCTCTCAATCCTACCTCTGGTCATTGCCTCTCCATTGAAATGAAATAATTTCCTCTTGTTGACCAGGTCAAGGATGCTTAAGTGGTATTGGTAAATTTCCCCAACAAGGGGATCATTATGAGAATACTTGTAGCAGATATGTATGCCTCATATGGTATGTTGTTGGGTCAAATATTTTGTTCAAGATTTTGGTGTATATATGTAGTTGAATTATTCGCATGCCACCATTCCATTCAATGGTAAAGTGAAGAAACTTCTTCCCATTAGGGAAATGAAATGCACCATTCAAATACTAGATTACCCAATGATAGATATCTTGTTTCAAAATTAAAAGTATTACAACTCTTTCATAACTTTCAAAGATGATCTTGAGTTGCCCATGTTGGTGGAAGAATGTCCAAACATCACAAAGCTAGTCAGAGAGCATAATGATGACTTGATGGAATCAAAATTTGAAAGCATATACTTCCCATGGGATGTGAGCATGAATGTAGTTTCTCCACTGGATGTTGATGATGGTCATGAGAGTCTTGACTTGTAACAAAGCAATCTCGAAGTGATGAAAAATGTGGATCAAGAAGAAGGAGTGATACCCAAAACTCCTTTTCATGTGAATTCAATGTTTCAAACCATGTTCTCAATGTTCAACATGAAGTTCCATTCAATAGTTATGTTTTAAAATATAGATAATTCTCTTTCTCATTGGAAGAGAATAATAATGAATGCAAGAGTGACAAGATGTTTCATCCCTCTGAATTCCAATCCACTTTAGAAGATAATGATTTCATCATAGAAATGGACTCCCTACTTCTCAGTGATCAAGATTGAGAGAATGACAACATAAATATTTCAGCTCCAATTTTGTGCTCATTCCCTTTCATGAGAATGGAAACATTATCAATAAAAATTTATAGACAGAATTGTGTTTGATCCCAAGTTTGGGTTTGTTCAAAATGAAAACCTTATCAACAAGAAATTTATTTCTAAGAGAATGATTGCATCTTTTAAAATCAACTCCACTAAAGCAAAAGGGGTTTTCATCATGAAAATGGATTTTTAAGCTCAAAATGGACAAGATGAAGAATATAGTTTCTAGGTTGTTTACCCAACCTTGAGCTCACTCTCTTTCCAAGAGAATGATTCAATTCACATGCCACATTAGATAGGGTTACAATTTGAGAAAGAGTCAGAGTATGTGAAAGAAGATTTCTTAGACCAATTGAGAAACATAGAACATCAAGAGGCTAGTGATAGTGTCAAATTTTTTAAAGAATCTGCTAAGAATCAACTCGTGGAAGTGATGGTCATGAAGTAGATAAACAATGAAGAAAAAAATTATATCAAATTACATAAGCCTTGGTATGAAAATGATAATCCAAGTGTGATCAATACTCTTCTTCATAGTAGCAATGGAAAATCAGCAATTGGGATGAACTTGAGATTCAATGAGAACATGGAAATAATTTTTCAAAGAAATAGAGGTAATGAACTAAATAAGTGGGTCATCCAAGTGTAATAATAATCATGTTAGATTTCTCCAAAAGTTGAGGAAATATTCATATTTCAACAAGCTTGTCAATGGAACTGCAGAAGAAAGGCATTTGATGATAATCATATGTAATGAAATTACTTATATGATTCAGATTGTGAGAAATAGTAGAACACCAAATAACACAATATTTCAGAATAATGATCTCAATATGTAATTAGAATAGCTTCACCACTTTGAGGGGCAACCTCCAAACCATATAATAAGACTCAAATGCTCAAATGATAATGAACTACTACATACAATCCCCTATATATACTATTAATATGCTATGGCCATCACCAAGGCCGACCTATTAAGCATGAGAAAGTATAAATGATATAATAAAATTATATGGTAAGCCACAAGTCGGCTACTCATATCCTAATACAAGCAATAGGTTAAGGGTGTAGCATTCCCTTCCCCTTCAAACAAATGTTGTTCTCAACATTGAATAATCATGGATGTTCTTTGTAGAAAACCTTCATCCTCCCAGATTGCATCTTCTATGTTCAGATTTTCCACTTGATCGATATTCCTAAATGTCTCTGGTTCTCACCTTTTAGTACGTGTTTGCAGAATCTTCTTTGGCTCCAAAATTATTCTTCCTTCCTCGTCAAGTTCTATTAACTCGTCTCTGGGCTTCAAATTTCTGTCCAATAACCTTCTTCGGGCATGAAACATGGACTACTTGGGTGGATGTGTGAAGATGGAGGCAACTCTAGTTTATAAGCAACACTACCAATTTTCGTAGAACCCGATAAGGGCCATAATATTTAGGAGCAAGTTTTTTTCCTTTTTTGTTGCTTTAGGGACATCTGTTTGTAAGGCTGAGAGACGTATAAAAACCTAGTCACTAATTTCAAAGTGTCTTTCACTACGGTGTTGACATGCTTATTGTTTCATCATGTTTTGTGTTAATGCTAAATTCTCCTTCAAACTAGCCAAAACCTTTTGTTGATGTTGAATGTGTTCCTCAACATATTTTACCTTAGTTTCCACCCTCAAGGAGGAAGTGATAGTAGGTGGATGGTAACCATCTAATGCTAAAAATGGGCTCATTTGAGAAGAGGTATGAAAATATGTGTTATATCACCATTCTGCAAGTGGTAGCCATTTAATCCACCTTTCCCGCTTATCGATACAAAACAACTTAGATACCCCTCTAAGAATTTTTGACCACTTTCGTTTTCCCATTAGTTTGAGGATGATAAGATGAACTGTGAGCTAGCCGAGTACCCAAACATGAAAATAATTTCATCCAAAAATTACTTGTGAAAATAAGATCACGATCACTTACAATTATCTTTTGGGTTCAATGTAGCCTTTGAACTGTCTCCAAAAAATAGTTACGATCAGATCGCAAGCAAATGGATGTGATAGGGAAAAATAATGGGCATATTTTGTGAGCCTATACAAAATCACGAAAATAATATTCTTACCCTCTCGAACAAGGCAATCCGGTTTTGAAATCCATGGAGACCTCCTCCCATCTCCTGGCTAGGAATTGGTAAGGGTTACAACAAACTCGTGTCTTAATTATTTCCCTTTGTTTGCTAGCACACTAAACACTCGATACAAACTTTTGTACATCCCCTTGAGTACTTCCCAAAATAATTCTCTTTTTATTCTATGATATTTCTTCAAAACCCAGAGTGTCCTCCAATAGATGATGCATGTAGCTCTGTAAGAATCTTATGCTTCAACTCGAATCTTTACTCAAGTATAACATGTCCTTATACCATAGGGAATTACCTTTCCACTCAAATTTGTTAGATGTCATAGATCCTTGCTTGATATTATGTATTAGAGATTTTGTATCCTTGTCTTGATTCCATTCCAATCTTGCTTCATCCACCCAATCGGCCGTCAACATGGACATTCCACATAGTAAGGCATCTGTGGATGTATCCCTTCTAGACAACGCATCAGCTACTACATTTTTTTTACCATTTTTGTATATGATTTCAAAATCATAACCCAACATTTTTGTTACCCACTTTTTTTGTTCCTCATATGATAACCTTTGCTCCAAAAATTATTTGAGACTATCATGATCAGTTTTTACCTTGAAGTGTCTACCCATGAGATAGGGCCTCCATTGCTTGACCGCATGAAGAATAGCCATCATTTATTTCTCATAGATAGGTTTGAGAAGATATTTTCCTTTGAATTGGTGACTCTCAAATGTAATTGGTCTTCCTTCCTGCATTAGAAATGCTCCCAATCCTGATCCTGAAGCGTCACATTCAACAATGAAGGTTTTTGAGAAGTTGGGAGTAGCCAAAACTGGGGTGTTACACATGGCTTCCTTCAGCTACTCAAAGGATTTAGTGGCTACGTCTATCCAATGGAAGGCATCCTTCTTTAGCAATGCAGTAAGTGGGGTTGTTATTCTACCATATCCTCGCAAAAATATTTTGTAGTACCCTGTTAGTCCTAGGAACCCACGAAGATTTTTGAGAGTTTTGGGCCTTGGCCATTCCACTATAGCTTTGATCTTCTGAGGATCAACTTTGACACCTTCATGGGATACAATGTGACCCAAGTACTCTACCTCTTGTACACCAAAAGAACATTTGGATGGATTTGCATAGAGAGTATGTTTCTCCAAAACTTCCAATACTTTATTTACATGTTGTAAGTGTTCTTCCTATGTCTTATCAGAAATCAATATGTCATCAAAGAAAAATGATACAAATTTCCTTTAAAATGGCCGAAAAATAGTGTTCATCAAGCTTTGAAAGGTTGAGAGCGCATTTTTAAGACCAAAATACATTACCAAAACTCATAATGGCCCTCATGAGTTCTGAAATCCGTTTTATGAACATCTTCCTCTTTTATTCTAATTTGATGGTACCCCGAATGAAGATCTAATTTTGTGAAATAAATAGCACCATGTAATTCATCAAGTAAATCATCAATTACTGGAATAGGAAACTTATCTTTGATGGTGTACTTGTTGAGTTCTCGGTAATCTGGACACATCCTCCATGTTTCATCCTTCTTACGTACCATGACCACTAGTGAAGAATATGCACTCTGGCTATGCCTGATGATACATGCCTTCAACATTTCCTTAACCATTTTCTCAATGTCACTTTTTTGGGAATATGGGTATTTGTATGGTCTGATGTTAGGTGTTTGGCTCCTTGGAATCAAATGAATGGCATGATCATGATCCATAACTGGTGGTAGTCCCTTTGGAATTGCATCAAAAACAAATGAGTGAGCATCAATAATCTTCTGAAGATTGGGTGGCATTGAAGACTCTGTATGTTGTACTTCTGTGGAAAATAATTGTGCTATAAATCCATCTACTCCTTTTCTGAGAACCTTCTACATCTAATGAGAGCTAATAATTTGTGGAGACTTAGCTACCATCCCATTCAATTGTATTGTCCTTTCATTTGAATGATTTGCATGAATAATTCTTAGAAATTCTTCTCTATAGTACCTAAGGTTGTGAGCCATTGGACACCCGGAAAAATATCTCCCCTCCCATAGAAATAGAAAACATAGGTGAGTATAACATGTAGTCTCCCATGGAAATCTTGATACTATGGAACTTTCCTGTGCACTTGACTGTCCCACCATCTATAATCATAACTTGCATTTCTAGAGTTGGGTAAATAAAACAATTGAGGTGGGCAGCTAATTTACTATTTATGAAGTTATGAGTACTCCCTAAGTCAATCAACACGTTACCTTTTGTTATTTGAGATAGCCAATAACCTTGAGTGTTTGAGGATTACTAATACTTGATAATGCATGGCAAGAAATTATAGGTTGGTGATCCTCTACTTCATCTTCTACTGGTTCCTCATCCTCTCTTATAATTTCAGCTTCCTCATCATCCTCATTACCTCCATCGATATAGAACAACTTCTTCTCGGTACATTTGTGTCCCGAGTCCATATTTTCTATCACAATTTAAACATAATCCTTTTTCTCTCTTTTCTTCCATTTGTTGAGGAGTCCATCTAATTGGCCTAGCAAATGAAGGGGAAGAGATACTACGGTCTCTGGTGTTAATGAAAGGAAGCCTCCTACTGCAAATAAATTTTTCCTCTACTCGGCGTGCCATGATAATAGAATCAGAAATCTTGAGTGGATTAAACATGCGTACCTCATGCTCGATGTGGTCCTTAAGACCCCCAAGAAATAGGTCATTTAGATTCTCTTCTGAATATTCTCCACCCTTAAGGATAGGTTCTGGAATTGATGCACATAATCTTTGATTGATCCTGTTTGTCGTAAATTTTCTAATTGACTAAAGTATTTCTCTGAAACACTGGAAGTATAGTGCAATTGCAACTCCTCGGTAAAAATTGTCCAAGTGACACCGAGACCATTCTTCAGCCTTTGAGCACATAACCATCAATACCAAACGAATTGGTCTAGTTCAAGATACAGGGATGCCAATGTCACCTTTTGTCCTAATGGTGTTTGATGTAACTCAAATAAGTTCTCAATTTAATTTATCCAATTCAGGGGATCCTTACCATCAAATTTGTGCATATCCACTTTCGGCATCACTTTCTGTGGTTGCGAATACGTTGGATTCTGATTGGGCTGGAAAAGTGATCCAACATGGTTATTTTGTCCATGATTTTGAATAGAATATCCTCCTTGGTTGATATAGGGTGGATTTTGGGCATACTTGTTTACCCTTTACATGTTTCATGATAGCATCCAACCAACGATTGATTTGGTCTATGTCTCCTTTAGAGGCCATTTTAGATTATACATTTCACAACTCATACTCAAGTTGTCTCACCTTATGATCAACCGAGGTAAACCCTAGTATCTTGAAGAATTTTTATTTACCCCTTCCGACTCCATATCTTCAATCACTACCCCATCTTTATCTCGGGGTTTTACCCGAAGTAACCGGATTCTTTTTGCTCTTGTGGAAGGCCCTACCATGATGTCAACCCTTAGGGTTTAGGGTTTCGATTCAAATTTGGCCTAACATGAAAAAACACAAAGAACATAATAATACTATTGTCTTGAGATATTTTTGAAAACGTAAATAACTTGAAAAAATTCCACAATTTGCACCCTAGGGAGTGCTTTTTTTAAAAACCCTAAATTTGTAATAACTTTCACAAAATAAATTTAAAAAGTTTGAAATTTTCAGGGAATCTTACTTGAAATGTTTCACAACTCTGGTAAAAATATCTCCCACCAATTCTCTCTAGTTTGCAATATATGGTGGAAACAAAAAAATAGGGTTTTTGCCCTAATTTTGGCCCAAATCGCAGCTCTGATACCACTTATAATGAAATTTCTTGTATAATTCAGATTGTGAGCAATAGTAGAACACCAAATAACACAATATTTTAGAATAATTATCTCAATATGCAATTAGAATAGCTTCGCCACTTCGAGGGGGCAACCTCCAAACCATATAATAAGACTCAAATGCTCAAATGATAATGAACTACTACCTACAATCCCCTATATATACTATTCATATGTTATGGCCATCACCAAGGCCAACCTATTAAGCATGAGAAATTATAAATGATATAATAAAATGATATGGTAAGCCACAATTCAGCTACTCATATCCTAATACAAGCAATAGGTTAAGGGCGTAACATCATATATGGGTAAACACTCAAATTGAGTTAGTGCTTCAATGAAATTAGGTTGTTCCCTATATGTACATCGGTGATTTGGATGTTTCCATTTTTGTGTTTTTCCATTTCTCATTTCATGTTTCCCTTTCCGATTCTGTGTTTGTTTCATGTTGTGTGTGTGTGTTCAATAAAGGGAGTTTCAATGTATATCTCTAATGTAAATCTATAGCCCAATGGACAAGGCATTGGTCCACATATTGTCTTGAGATTCTAGATTTCTTGTTTATCCTTTTCTCATTGTGTTTAATCCGAACAAGTCTTCGAGCTAGAGCCGAGTTGTTTTCATGCATTTTTGCTAGCTCAAAAATTCAAACTTTTAAGCATGAAAACTAGGAAAATTTTGATGTCGTTATCATATTGACCTTCTAGATTCTTCCAATGTATTGAAAAATAATATGCATGTGTTAAAAATGATGTTTCAAGGTCAATAATTACATTCAGTGAAGAACAACTAAAGACTACTTCTCTAGCAGACTTAACAATGCCAATTTTGGCCATTTCAAGGAAAATATGCATCCTTCGAAAAGTTTCCAAAGGCTTTTAATTATATGAAACTGGTATTATAGAGATAAGAAGGTAGTGGAATTGGTTTATGAATATTTAAGAAATATTTAGAGTTTTAGGGACAAAATGTGCAAAATTGGATTTTTCAGGTGTAAGGAGTAAGTGATCAAAACTAGAACCTAAAATTCATTAAAGATTCCAAGATATCAAGGAGTTAAGATGGAATAAATTTGGATTTGGAAATATGAAATAATTCTATATATGGTGGAACCATCTCATTTTTCACAAGACATGTTTGTTCCTCAAAGAAGCTCAATCTTGGTAGAAATGCCCTATTATCCCCAAGAAAAAGGAGCCAATTTTGGAGAAAAAATAATAATTTAAGTCTTAAACCCATTTCATTGATCTTGAAATTGTCTTGGTGTTGTCCAAATTTCTTGTTGCTAATGAATTTAATGCACTATCTACTAAAGAAACTAGAAAACTCTTATTATGGAGGCTTTAAGGTACCTCAAAATGTAATGTGATGGATATAGGTGCTAAAGTGATTGGTCCTCAATTCGCAAGCTATAAAAGCTGCAAGACTAGAGAAATATTTGATTAGATAGATTTATGTGGGGGATGCATGGATAATGTTGTCTCCAAGAAGTGTTAACTTCTTTGGCATATGTCAACGCTCGTGTTTAGATAAAATATGATAAAAATAATAACGATAAACTAGATAATCTACATAATTTGAGGCACACAGAAATTGAAATACAAAAATGTAAGGCAGATATAAATAGACAGTAAATTAAATGGTACCTGACTAGGTGACGATGAGCTGGACTGTAGAGGTAGGTCGACGACAACTTGAATGTGTAGATCTGATCAAGAATGCAAATATGTAGATCTATGGGGATCTGGATGCCAACCGTAATCACGTCAGAGGCTATAAATTATGAAGGATGGCCTATAGAATGATCTCTAAGACAAAAAGTCATAGAAAGGGACATAAAGCAATGATTTGGATAGGTTGTTAGATGAACAGGGACCACAGTCGGTGGTGACCAGTGGGATCGACGACAACTATAGAAAATTTTGATAAGGTGAGGATAAATGGATGGAAAAGGAAACCTACAAGCAAAGGAGTTGTGATAGAAGGCTGCCAAGGGAGATCGAGTATTTTAGAAGCTACTATGTACATGTAAAATATTAGCTACAAGAAGAATGATGATAATATACTAAAAACTTGATTAAAGTGATAAAAACATAGATATTCTCACGAAGGATGATTGTGAGTGATGAAGGCATGTTGAAAGGAGCTCCATGAGATCTGTAGCTTTTGTTGGGATGCTCGGGCATGAGGATATGTTTGCGAGTTGTAGGAAAACTCTAATATGTGCATGCCTCGATGGGGAATAGAAATAAAGCACTTAGCTTTATAGGGTCAATGACGACTAGGATGGTCACCACCGATTGCGGGGAAAGTTTCCCCAATATGAGGATTTTTTTCTTTTGGCATGATTTTGTGTTTTTAAGGATGGGATTGAATGTTTTAAGCATTAAGAAGGAAGAGGATGTTTAGGGATGAGGTGTAGGTGAGTTGGCAGTGAAGATAGGTTAGGAAAAGCATAGAAAAGCATGGGGATATATATTTAGAATGAAAGCATCCTAAATAGAAGGTTTGATTAGGGCATGTGGATGTGGATACCAATTAATTAATTAATAAAAGGGAATTAATGTGAATTAATAAAGATTAAATGATTAATTAATTAATGGGGATTAATTAATTAATGGGGATTAATTAATTAATGTTGATTGATGAGGATTGGATAATGATAGGATAAATGGGCATTTAATTAAATAAGGGGGATGAATTAAATAAATATGTGCACGTGGGTGATAAGGGTATAGATACCAAATTTAGGTGTTTACACTTGGAAGTAAAAACAATATAAAATTTCATGTGAAAATACCATCTAGAGCTCTAGGAATTGTGTCATCAAGTACTCTCGTGTACTAGATATGCTTCTCATAGTTAGCCAAGTTTTTAGTGACACATGACACCTTCTAGCTTCGTAACACAATTTTGTGTCCCTCTTTTCCCTTTCCAAGGGAATAGAGGGGACATAAAATACACCACATCTCAGCCCTCCTCTCTGGTCCCCCATATGACCTATCTCATCTTGGTGGAGTGCTAACCAAGCTAAGCTCATCTCCCTCTCCTTACACCATGTACTGACAAGTGGCATGATCTGGTTAAGGGAATCCCCTCCTCATGTTCTCCGTACGACCCAAACTCAACTCTTAGGTTCTCAAGGATGTTTTCTCCATCTCCCTCATGATGCACCACACATCGACACTTGTCATGATCTAGTTGAGGAAAAAAATTTATCCCTATTGTCCGCATTTATAAGGGGACACAAATAATTTCCCCATACCCAATACATCAAAACCCTATTTTTCAAACATAAGCAACTTTCACACTCGTGAGCAAAACGTAGTTGTTGGGCTAGCTTAAAAATAAAGTAACTTGCTTCCAAGCTCTTTTTTTTTACAGTTCGACCTTGCTGCCATTTTTTATGCCATTAAACCTCCCAAAACACGAAAAACACCAACCATGTTGTCCAAAACATTCTAGACCAACCATGACTGTGAAACAAGATTTTTTCCCATAACTCCTCATCCCAAAACTAATTAAATTAATGTTTGAACTAATTTCTCTTCTCCCAGACATCATTATGATCACTAAAGCTTTAATCCTCCATTAATGTATGTCATCAAATAGTAGTAGGCCTAAAATTGTCCATCCCAAAATTTTCCTTATTGATTTGTAATAATTCCAAAGCAGTGAATCATGACAAAAATTGGAGTGCAGATATCAGTGAAGATTTGAATCTAATAATGGTGTTTTTGTTGCAAACCAATGCTAGAATAACCAATTACTAAAAATAAAATATTATCTATACACTCACATGCTAAAAATTAAACCTCTCAAAATTACAAGCTCTAGTTACTCAGTACATTTGGAAACAGTAAAGTGGCAAGCATTGTAAAACAAGTTCTTTTCCCAAAATAACACGTTTTGAATAAGCAACTTGCTAAAAATAAAAACTTCCTAAAATGGTAAATCATCATCAATGGAGGTGGAGTGAGTGTTCTAGAAGATTCATAAGATCACATTTGATCAAAAAGGTAAAAATTCCCAAATTATCTTGCAAGTTGGAGGAGGCAGAGAGTTTGTAGTGTTTCAATGATGCAAAGTGGGGACAAGAATATTGGACTCATTCTCATTTATTCCTTAAAAATCCATCTAGGATCAATCTTGATATCAAAAATTTCACTTAATTCCATGAGAAACATGTGCACAGGAGATGTATGAGTTGATCTTATTTAAGAAGTGCTCTAGAGTCAAAGAAGGAAAGAGGTATGATCTTCGTTCATTACGAAATGTCTAAGTACCATAATCATGCTTCCACCCAAGTGGCATCTTAGTCGAGGAAGTGAGTTGTGAAGTAGGAAAGGATGTCATCATGATCAAATTTTAAATGAGATATTCATGGATCAAGTTGGGGAAAACCTCTCTTGAAAGTAGGTAAAACTGAGATAATTGAGCTATCAAGGCACTCATGATCATCATGTGCAAATAATCAAGGAATCACCTCATTCCATTCCAACTAGTGGCCACTTCTTAAGAATCTCATTCGAGATGCAATCCTCTATCCAAAATGTGAGGGTATATTTCAGCGAGTGGATGCTAAAGAGTTTTGTACATCATGGAGTTTGTTTTTTTATCACTAATGTCAATTATGAAATCCCAAGGAGCAAGAGAGTGACCCTCACTCTCAATAAAAAAATCAAGAATGAATCATCATGATTGATACCTGTAATCATCTTAGGTTCACATTTTGAGGTCTCACAATAGTGTTCCTAAACATTCATTCAATTGTTTGAAGTATATGTGCATCTTACGAAAGGAGGAGATTGTGATCACCATGGTCCATGCCTCAAATCAAAAATTTATTTATTAGTAGTATATCAATCAATCCATTTCCTTTCTCTCTTCTCTTTCTCCATATTCTAATTTTCAATTGAGAATGTAATTTTTTCTATTTTTTCATATTCACTTAAGTGACAAAAAATATTTGTAAAATATAAAATTACTCTCTCAAATTATAAGAGAGGTACTTAATTTGTCTCTTCTAAGGGCAATTGAAAAGTCACAAGTGGTGGGATATGAAGATTCATGTGGGGGGTAGATGAGAAGAGAATTTTCAATGCTATAAATTGGAATGGCTTCTTCATTCCAAAGGAGATTGAAAATTTTGTTTTTTTTAGAAATTGCAGATTGTTGTAATTTATTGAGCTTGGTATCACCACTACACAAGAAATAAAAGCTACATTTCTTCCATTTCCTTTTCTAATGCTTTCCCTTCTTCTTCCTCTATTATGTAACTCTGCAAGTATAGTGATCTTGAATAACCAAGAAGGAACTTGGTTTCCTTGATTGATGAATCTAAAGAATTGTGTCTATGGTTTGTTAGTCTTACTAATTACCTCCAACAATAATACTAAATAGTTTTGAAGGGACCACATATAAGTTTCCTATATAAACATTATTTTTATTTTTAAAATGTCATAAGATCTTTCAAAAATATAGTGCATCATGAAATTTTGGTTGTATTCACCCTCCTAAAACATGATGTATTAAAGGGACTAAAAATATCGCCCTAATTAAAAATTTAAGGCCTCAAAATGGTATGTGAATTAAATTTTTTTATTAGGGGTAAATAGTTTTGAAAATACCATAAAAAAGGATCATCAAAATCCAAGATAAACATGAGTACAAAAACTATAGCTTAAACAAAAACTATAAAGAGGGAACAAAAAAGTCAAATCTA
Organism: Taxus wallichiana var. yunnanensis; assembly: GCA_018340775.1. NCBI lineage: Eukaryota > Viridiplantae > Streptophyta > Pinopsida > Cupressales > Taxaceae > Taxus > Taxus wallichiana. The sequence continues at coordinate 314,448,671 of CM031239.1, forward strand.
GCAACAAAGCAGTGGATAAAACCATCAAAAAAGCTGAAAACAACAACAACTATACAACATCAAAACAAGAATCTGAAAGCATCAAAACATGAATCAGTAACAGTCCACATTACTTGACTACTTTATCAATCTTAGTTTTTATCTTTTGAAGAGAGGTGAATAATGCCAAGGTCATGACATGGGAGGGGTCCTTTTTATCCAGCTGTGAGAGAACCAGGTCCCTTGCTTGAATTTGACTCCCAGATGGCAGAAGGAATGTCGCTGAGTATGCAAACACTTTTGACATGTTGCTCCATGAAGTTGTATATAGCCTTGAGTAAAGAAACAATAAATTCATGCCTGTCTTTTTTTAAACCCAGTCTATTTTCCATAGAATTAAGTTTTTTATAAATTTGCAAAGTCTTCTCATTATTCGTATCTCTGGGTCATCATTCATCTTCCTTTTACCTTCTCTCTTACCAATCTGTTTGAGCTCTTCTTTCAGGTCTCTAACTTCCTTTTCTAACTTGAAAATTTTGTTGAGAAGTCCTTCCTCCTTTTCATTAGAAAAATATCGTAGGGTTGCTAATATGGAGCAAATTTTTGCCGATTCAATCTCTTTATTACTGCGAAAGGACCCTTTGGGAGGGGAGGGGTTGATTGATGGGGTAAAGAGGATTTTTGGTTATGATTTTTCTACGCTCAGGAGCGGTGGTGGGGGTAGTGGAGTCAGGGAAAGGGGGTAGGGGTAGTTGGGATTGTACGAAGATGGGAAAGACAATGACGATGATGCAACAACATAGAATGAGACCTTGATGGAGGGGGTGGTGGGTGTGGTTTTGAAACTCAAGGATAGAATGCTCCAAGGAATTTAAAAGATAATGCATAAAACTAACCTGTAAATTCCTTCTAAAGTGATTCAGGAAAACTAGATGTTTAAGAGGAACCGTCACATATCTACCTTCCAAAGTTACATACCTAACAATCATCCTTGCAATTTCATCGAAGGGTTCAGGAATGGAGGCCACTTTTACACTGCTACAAAAATTCAATATTTTCTCCTTCTTGCAAGGAATTTCTTGGCTTCAACATTCTTGTCTAACCCTTTTACTGAAAAATCTAGCCCCATCTAGGCTCAGATCCATAACCTCTACAATAAGTTCTTTAGTAATTTTGATGCTATCTCCCATATTCAACCATCCTTTGTTTCCATCCAGCTGCAAATTGAATAGAGATGTCTTGATCATGACCCTACATTTTCTCAATGAGGTTAGAGACCCCACCCATTTGTAAATAATTCCATAAGATCACATCATCCTTCCAAGCCGGGTCGAAAATGGGTTTCATTTTGCATGGAGGTCCACCCATTTTGTTGTTATTTTTCTTTTGTTTCAAACTACAATGCTTCTTCCCCAAATCCACTTCTCAACAACTTCTTCACATACCCAAAAGCATGTGAAATGTGAGTGGTATTAATTACCCTACATGTAAAGGAGATAATCACTTTCAAATCAGTGGAGGGGGCTCATTAATGATGATTTTGAATATCATATTTATCCTTAATAATTTCATTGTGTACCATGCTAGGGAGAATGTCATCACTAAACCAATTTTGCATGTTATTACTAACACCATAGTTAGCAAGACTATCTGCCACTTTGTTTCCTTCACGGTAGGTGTGTGTGATTTGAAAGTTTGCAAAGGATTTACAAATCTCAATAGATTCATAAATGAAATCCCTAATAGTCCAACTAGGGGGTTGAACTTGATTTAGGAGGTTTATTATGTTCAAAGAGTCCCCTTTAATTATAATATTGGAAATGTTACAATCCCTAACTAGCCTTATCCCCCATAATGCTTGCTAGGGATTCAGAATAGTGGTTTGTTTGGTGGCCCATTTTACCTGCCAAAGTAGCAACAAGACAACCTCTGTGATCCTGATTATTCCACCTCCTCCTGATGCCCCAGGATTTCCTTTGGAAGCTCCATCAAAATTCAGCTTGTACCATAAATTGGGAGGATGAATCCAATGTATTTTCGATCTATCAATTCTATTTGGATCATTCCTATGAAGATTGTCTAGTGTCAATCTTCCAGAAGCAAGAATATGTTCTTCTGCCTTTGATAAGGTTTATTTTTAGGAGGCCTAAACCTTTCAATGTTATCCTTGACAACAATAGCAATTTCCTTAAAGATCTTATTGCATACACTGTCATTGTTCCTAAAAATTATACCATTTCTGGTTTTCCACAATCTCCATATGGTATGAGGTAGAACCAAATTCCATAATATTCTTATCATGATATGTTTATAAGGTGGATCCCATTGCTCCTAGGTCTGTAAGAAGGTGTTAGGAAGAACCCAGTGAAGATTGAAATTTGTAAAGATAAGACTCCAAATCTTTGAAGCATATTCACAATGCAAGAAAAGATGTTTGATGTCTTCACCTCTTTTTGCACATACAAAATCTTGTTGGGCATAATGAAACCCTTTTTAATTAGATTATCATTAGTAAGAATCTTTCCTTTTAACACAAGCCACAAAAAAAAATTAACTTTTGGGGTTAACTCAGGCATCCAATTTTACTCCAATTTAATCTAGTTTGATTGCTATCAAAAAAGGCATTGTATCTTGATTTAATATATAGTCCCCATCAAAATAATCAACCCAAAGGAGCTCATCTTTTCTATCCTTTTGATTAAGAGGAATGAGAGAAAGTTGTTGTTGCAAAGAGGAGATATCAAGTTGTAGGTTATCAACTTTAAGTTGTTTCCAATCTCTCTTATTACCAGCCTCTTCAATGTAATATTTTACTTTACTACCATATTTCTCACATAGAATATCTTTGAGGGAACCAAATTTATCACTCATCTTGAAATCAGTCCAATTTTCTTGCCAAAAAAAATATCCTGACCATTTCCCACTTTCCATCTACACCCTTTGACAAGAATATGTTTGATTTGAAGCAGGTTGTTCTAGAAAATGGAACCAGTGGGAAGTTGTTGTTCAAAAAGGAATGAATTCACATTTTGTTGTGCCAATATTTAATCCTAATAAGTTCAGTCCAAGGTTTTTTTCTTAAAAGTCTCCATCCAAGTTTGGAAATAAGAGCAACATTCATCTTTCTGATATCCTTAATTCCCAGTCCACCAATCTTTTTGGTATACAAACTTGATCCCAAGTCACTAAATGGTATCTAAATATTTCTTCAGTCCCATGCCATAGAAAGTGCTTTTGATTCTCTCAATGTTTTCCACTTTTTTTTTGGAATGTTGTACATTGACATGATATATATGGGCAAGTTTTGAAGTGTACTTTTGATTAATAAACATTTTCTAGCACTAGAAGAGAATAACCCCTTTCCATCCAGCCAATTTCCTATGAAATATATCTAATAGGGCATTCTAAATAGCATTAGAGACTCTATTAGTGCCCAACAAGTAATCCTAAATAGGTAGTGGGTAAGGAGCTGATTTTACATCCCAAAATGAGTGCATTCTTTCTGCCTATCATTAGGAGTATTGAAAAAATACACCAGCTTTATCAAAGTTGACTTTCTGCCAAGAAGTGCTTCATAGAATATGAGAATAGTCTTTATAGCTTTTGCCTCTAGAATAGAAGCCATCAGAAGTAGGATTGTGTCATCAACAAATTGTTGATGTGAAGTTGTATGATTAGTGGAAGTTGGTTTGAATCCTTTTAACATGCCATTATTCATAGCCTTAGTTATGGATCTACTAAGACTGTCATCACCATAATTATAAAAATTAAGGGGGATATGGGATCCCCTTGTCTTATACCTCTACTATGGAAAATAATCCCACTAGAGTACCATTCACAACTACTGAAAATCTTGAAGTGGTAATGCAGGCTTGAATGATTTTTCTAAATTTACTCTGAAACCAAATTTTGATAGGACTTTATCTAAAATTTCCAAGATACTCTATCAAAGGCCTTATGCATGTCTAATTTTATTGCCATACCTGATTTTTTGCTTTTATCCATGGAGTGAATGGTTTCATGAACCATGATTACCCCATCCTGAATTATCCTTCCTTTTATGAAGCCACTTTGTTGTTTAGAGATAAGATCAGCTAGTAAAGGTTGTAATCTAGTAGCTATAATTTTGGTAAAAATTATGTAAACAACATTAACCAGGCTGATAGGTTGAAAATCCTTGAAGTCTTTAGCATCCAATTTCTTTGGGGCAAGTATAATGTGAGTATTATTCAGTTCCTTTATAAGATTTCATTTCTATAGAATTCATTTACAACTTTCAAGTAGATCTTCCGAGCATATGTCCCAACATTTTTGAAAGAAATTCACAGAAAAACCATCAAGCCCTGGTGCCTTGTCACCTTCTAGTGCAAAAAAAAATCTTCTTCAGTTCCTCAATAGAAACGGCTTTTGTAAGATTTGTGAATCTCTCTTCAAGGAGATTATTACTTGGGATTGAGTCAAGAAGGAAAGAAGCCACTTCTTCATTACAAACATTACTTTCCATCAACAAATTCTCATAAAATTTTAGAGCTTCTGCTTTTATGTCATTTTGATCTTTGTAACCATACCATTTCCTTTGGATACCTCAGTGATTCTGTTACAGGCCCTATGCTTAAGGGTGGTCATATGAAATAATTTTGTGTTCCTATCACCAATTTTAGCCATATAGCTCGGGATTTCATTCTCCAAAAGGTTTCTTCTCTATTATTTATGTTATGCAAATTAGAGAGCACTTTTTTTCCAGTTATTGATCATGATAATTCATACCATTCATTGAGATTCTTATTTCAAGCTCTTCAAGTTGTTGTTTTAGCTCTTTCTTCTATTCAAAAATATTGCCAAAACCTCTTTGTTCTAGGTTCTAACTTGTTGCTTTACATTTTTTAGTTTTTGGATTAATCTAAATTTTCATGTACCTTCTCCATCCCAATGCCACCAATCTTTGATCTTGTCCAAGATGTCATCATGCTCTAGCCACATTTTTCAAATTGGAAAGATTTATGCGAAGGCTTAGCCCAGTTGTAAAGATTAAGAGCAATGGGATTATGATCTGAGCCAATCCTAGGTAACGAAGAGAGGTGAAAATCCTAACTCAAAATCCAATTAGCAAAGATAAGAGCTCTATCTAATCTAACCTATATCAGACTCTCACCAATTCTCCTATTAGACCAAGTAAATTGATTGCCATGAAGTTCAATATCCATGAGGTTAAGAGAAGAAACCAACTCAACAAAGTCACCCATACTAATTGAGAAATCAGAGTTACCCCCATATTTTTCTCTAGGGTTTAAAGGGGTGTTAAAATCACCCATGACCAACCAATTATAATCCTTAAAAAATTCTAAAGAGTTTTAACTCTTCCCATAATTTTCTTCTATCAAAGCAATGTTTGGGGCATATATGTTGGAAAGGATCCAGATTGAGTCATTTTTAACAACATGAAATTTAACGAAAAAGTTATTATGAGAAGCTAGAATCACATTACCATTTAGAAATTTGTTGTCCCAGAAAAATGAAGCACCTCCGTAAGCTCCTTGTGAGTCAACAACAAAGAAAATCAGAATTCTCCCAAAAATCTTTTTGTAATGCTTCAAAGTTTCTCGTCTTTATTATAGTTTCTTGCACTAATAGAATGTTAGGTCTCATTGCTACATTTTATAAGCTATTTAAGCATCCTTTGTTTAGGACCTCCATTCAAATCCTCCGACATTCCTAGATAAAATCTTCATCTTCACATAAAAGTGTTTTCTCATTTTAAAAAATATTTGGCTAATGTAAATTTCTAAATTTTCCTTAAATTTAGATAACAATTGTTTTCAAGAGTCATATTAAAGAAATGTGTTGCATGTGGTTCACGATTATGAGAACCGACTATTCTTTTTAGTATATCTCTTCTATTTGTAAAAACTTGTGTGTTCTCAATCCATAATTCTACAAGTAATTCCTTTAGATTATCATGTCTATCCTTATCTTTTTGTGGGAGTCTACTAGAAAATCTCTAGTAGTGAGTGGTATCGATGATTCAAAAATCTTGCGTATCCCAATTGATTTCATTAATGTTTTTTCATTTATTTTTAGTGATCTCATTGTTTTTCTAATAAATCATTTTTTTAGTGTTTTATCACTTACTATACAATTAGTGTGTGTGTTTCATGTAGCGTTACTATCTTTGGTGGGTTTGTTCACACCTACAATATGGTATGTTTTATGTATATTTTCAGCGATTCCCACATTTCGACTACCAACATTAGATGTTCTTAATCCCAGGGGATGCATTGTAGGTCTCATATTCATTATTTCCATTAGCGAAATAAAAAATTGACATCTTTGTGTATCATTTATTTTCTCAAAGTAATTTTTCTAAATTTCAATATCTTTTTCTTAAATTTCTACTGACATTTTGTCGGTGTTGGTTTTATAAATTTTCATTGAATTCAATTAAGTGAATAGGTTTTCTAGTTAAAATATAAGGAGGTGTTCTTAGTGGTAAGGATTCATTGTTAGGTTTACTTTCATCATTCGGTGTTTGCATATAATATTCAAAATTAACAATTAGTTGCTAGAGTAGAGGCTCATTATCATTATTCATGTCAACATCATTATCCATATCAAAATCATTATTCAATTCATTATCAATACTCATTTCAATATAACTATTCTCTTCATTTTTATTATGTATTTCATCATCATTATTTATTATATCATCATTGTATACACCATTTTGGTGCATTTGAGTTAGTAGATGTACCTTTCCCTCCACGAAGTTTTTGCATTCGCTTCAATTTTTTATTATAATCATTTCTAATTGCATTGGTGTATTGTTCATCATATTTTTCTTATCCTTACATTGTTTTGATCCCCCATAATGAGTACAACATAGATAGTGGGGATTGGAAAAAATTCAATCATAAAAATCATGCAAGAATGTGCAAAATGATGTAGAGAAGATAGTGTGGGGATATAATTCTTGAAAAAAGTGAAATATGGATGTTGGTGAGTGTAAGGCCACGGTTAACTATTTAGTATTTCTCGAATTTTGAAGTGTTTCTACAAGGAAAATCATAAAAAACAAATACTCACTAATTTTAAAAAATGTATCTCAAACTATATGATCCTAACTTTCCACCAAATGTTTTAAAACAAAACTAAACAATGATCAAAAAATGAGGGGGCATGACCAATTATCTACTATGTTTTTGGAAAAATTGGATCACCTCTTGGAATTTTAGCTCTTTGAATCACTTAAGTTTAACTATTTTCAGTAAAATTTAGTGGTTTAGCAACAAGAATAAAAACTACAATGTACAAGTTAAATTTTCTTACTTTTAAAAAAAACGTTTACTTAAGACCCCATCTCCATGCAATCACCCAACAACAAAAAGAACAATAAATTAAATTTATGTGAAGTGCAAATAGAAAAATAATTAAAATTGAAACTATATGTACTCATTCTTCCTTCCTTTCCTATCCTCTCTTTCACCTTTCTCCCTCTAATCTTCATTTTTCCATATTATTTCAAATTATAAACAGGTGCATAAATTAATAAACAAATTAATCTAGAACATTTATTGTTAAGATAAATTACAACTACTATTAAAAATAAACAAAAAAATAATATTTTAAAAAAAACTATAAAACTATTTAGAAAAATCAACATTAAATAATCACTTTTATCATTGTTAAGTGAGTGGATAATCATTTATTAACGTTAATGTAAAATTTATTAATGTTATTGAAAACTATAAGAAGATGCATAATGATTAATATTTAATTTTATTTATTGTTAAAAATTAAAATAAACACCCTCAAGAATGGCTATGGGTTTTGAGGGTGTTTTCAACCCTCCCTTTATTTATTAAGCATGTTCTACCAAATTTTACAACAAAGACAATAATATTGAGATATGTACATTCAATTTAAATTTGGATTAAACCTCTATACAACTCTTACTTTCAGTAGATTAAATATTTCTATTTTGAAAAATCTCATTTACAACATAAAGAACATATAATAAATGTCAATTTTATTATGCTTTCATCCTCCAAAACCCATAGATTCATTAGAAAGAAAAAGAAAACATTCGATCTAATAAATAAAATAGCATGGTTTTCTTTGTAGATCAAATCTTGGCAATATTTATTGTCTATTGATATCAAAAATTAAAAATATCAGTGATAATGCAAAAAATATTGTATGTAAGATGAATTTGAAAAATCTTGTGTCATGCATTACATCTATCCTGAAAAGTCCAATTAAAATGAAAAATTAGATTTGTACATTGCTCATCGGAATAATAGTTATACTTGAAACCGAAAATGTATGGCCACAAACAATTGATAAATAAACTCTAAAAAAGTGGAATATTAAGAAATGTAAAGCTTGAATAGTTTACAACATACTCACCATGTGACCACGACATATTGAAGCAATTGAATTGTATCGTCCAAGAGCCAATTCACAGAGGATTGTAATACTAATAGGGAGATATATAAGATAATTTACTATATGAGGGATATAGAGTGTGGTGCCCATCCCTCATTTAATTGGGAGAAATATAAGATAGTTTTCTATATGGGGGATGTAGAGAATGGTGTTTATCCCTCATGTTTGTTTACAATCAATAGATTGTCTACTTTCTATTGATTGTAAATATGCATAAAAAAAATTATCCCACTGCCTGCCCTGACCTCGAGCTCATAACCTCCATCTTTCTATGTCCACATCTTACCATTTTTCACATATTTCTCTTTGAAGATGTTTTTCACAAAATTGTTATAAATATAACAACACATTACATTATTACCTTTTTGTTAGTTTTAAGGAAAAGGTAACAACATAATGTGTTTTTACCTAAACCATTTTCATTAGTTTTAACGAAAATGGTAACAATATTATGCACTTTTACATTTTTAGGTAACAACATAATGTGTTGTTACATTTTCCATTAAAACTAACGACGAAGCTAATGGAAAGAAATTTTTGACCAAGAATCCCACTTTACACAAACTTACATGAGGGATAGGATCATCTGATGTAGAATCTTGTTGTGTGTCTAACAATTTTAACTATGTTACTGGTGCAAGTTGTCATGTTTTGTTCTAATTGGCATAATTGTTTGAATTTGTAATAGTATAATGCAGTATTATACAACATGAAAATGGCCGCTTAAAAAAATTCCATATTGGAAGACTTTATTGAATATAAAACTTTAATGAGACAATGATAGTCTACTCATCTTAATTTGATGAGTTAATTTGTCCACAAAATTTGTCATCACATGTTTACCATCCAACACCATTCACAAGGAGTTTTTAGTTGAATTAGAAAGTTCATGCATATGAATTTGGTCCTTAAGGACCTTTGGTTGATTTTTCCGACCAATGCCCTCTTTTATATATCCTCTCTAGTTTTTGTACCAGAAATCAACCTTACTCAACATATGAATCATAACTTACATAATTTATTCTATGAAAACTTTGTCATAGTTTCTATCAATCATTTGTGAAATACAGTTTGTTCCTTAACACATATATCTAATTCCTCCCCATTTCATGTCATTAACAATCATTATCCAAAACATGTGTATAATTTTCATTCAAATGTATACTTTATCATTCATAACCAATATAGATTATAAGAAAGACTAATAATTTTGAGTTTACACAACATCCTCTATACCCTGACTTCTCTAATAGAATGTTGTATCTATAAGGAAGTTCAAAATGTCTATCTTAAGCATCCATTGTCCAAATTCTGGAATATATAAACTTACTTCTCTCTAGGATTGTCCTTGACTATTTTGTATTGTGTTAGGACTGTGTAATGGACTGTTAAACCTGTATTCTCTCTTGTTTCCATAAGTTCTCATTCAAACCATAACCCTTCCTGATGTCAAGATGAACCTCCATACCTTTAGATCAACACATGTATCCAATCACTGTTTATAATATTTCTTAATTATGTAGACATAAAATCTATGCACTTGGGTATATTTCTAGGTCTTAAAGCATACTAATGTATACATGATTCCTAAGCAATAAAACTAGTGGTTGACAACTTCTTTTGGCCTTTTGATTTCTTTATCTCGCACATTACGGGATTTACACATCTTACGCTTTTAACAAAGACTTAACTAATTTATCATTTAATGGCCTTATACACTAACTCCCCATTAGGACAAAAGCACACAGCGCTCCCCGTCCCCCTAGGTGCTCATGTCCCTCTCTTTATTATTCTTACTCTTTTGGGTCCTTTTCACTTCTTGGGAACCTATTAACACTTTGGGTCATCCTTTCCATTGTCAATTATGAAATTCAAACAATGGAATCATATGTATACTTAGTTACTTCTTATAAATAGGGGGATAAGCACTATAAGCATTATCTATCTTCACCTAATCTTACATAAAGGCATGAGTGTACTACAAGGAATATGTCTAGCACATACATACAAGGGACAAGGACTGTATTGATCTATGTACACTACATAGAAGGGGAGTTCATTCAATTCCATCACACAAATTTTTCTTATTTGATAAAATATAGATCTATCTTACTATCATCATGCAAATTTCACAAGTGAAACCTAGGGCATGATGCATAGATACACAGACACAAAGAACTATATGGATAATGAGATTTAGTGTAACGTTCAGTCATAAGTTCACTCTTCGAGTGACCAGGTTAAGGTTTTTCTGACTCCACATTATACATATTTTTTATTAGATTTGATGTGGTTTATGGACATGTGTAGGTATTCGTTCATTTTTTAGGTTTCGTGTTCGATCAACGATCTAACAAAAACTAGAGTGATAAAGAGAAAGTAACAACGAAGACCTTATGACCCAAAAAAAGGCCAGATTCTGAGAATTCTAGTAGACACATACACACATATCAAACATTATCACCCGGGGCACTCCTTTCCTCCTACAGTACTTGTGTCATGTACATTCCTATGGTTCTAACACCTCATCGAGCCTTTACGATGTTATTTCCATCTTGTTCTAAAAGATATACCATCCCGATCATTTCTAGGTTGTATCAAATCAGCTAAGTCATCATACCTCTCTCATTTGCTTAGCTTTTTACATTGTTGAATGTTTATTTACAAAGATGTTATTGTACTTAATTATCATAATATTATTTATTACAATAATTTTCTCTGAAATAAGATTTAGTTCAATTTAGATTAAATCTTTTGGTGAACCCCAACTCGTGATCAACCACTCTGGATCTATTGTCTATCCTACATCTATTGAAATGTCTTCTCAATCTATTTTAGATAATGATCAACCCCTTTATATTCAAGTTCACATCCATAATATAGGGGTTAAATGAGATTTAGTTGATAATGGATCTGGTCTTAACATTTGTAATCTATCATTCCTTCACAAAATTGGCCTTTCTAAAGCCTCTTTAACTCCCTCATCTATTTGTATTCGTGGATTTGAAAATATTCCTAAAAGGGTCTTAGGTATAATCACACTTCCCATTACAAGGGCCATGTGTTTTTCTGTCCCATGCTATGTAATGCCTAACGATCTTAATTATAATATTTTTCTCTAACGACCTTAGATTCATGCCATCCATGTGGTCCCTTCAACCTTTTATGCATGTATTAAATTCCTATACCAGGGTGTGGTCTATGATACCTTATTAGATCCCTCCCCATTTTCCTTTTACAACACTATTGATCATTCACCCGAATCCCCTACTTCTGCCACATCTCCTCCTAATTTCACAAAGTTTGGTCTTGGGTATCAATATATGCTTCATTACAGATTTCACTGGCATCAGATTAGGAAAATATGGAAAGGGATTCACAGATCCTCTTTCCATTTCCATATGATCCACCAAACACGACATCAACTATCTCCGTCCACCCGCTTCTTTTATTCTGCCACATATTCTCTTGAGGTTTACACTACTTCACATACTCATAATCTTCTTATACTATACCCTGAGCTTATTGGTGATCCCACTTCTCCCACTTGGCTATTATTGGATACATTCCTTACTGATGATTCTCTATTAGAATACATGGGAACTTATGACCATTTCCCCCTTATCAAATTACAAACAAGTTGTTTTTTTTTGTTCTCAATGTTACAACTTACTTTGGCGAATATGATCCTCCTGATACCAATATCGATACTCTTGATACATTTCCACATCCACCACCATGGCATAGTCTCCATCCCATCATCAAATATATCTCCATCACCCACACACTTGTGGGGCATCACAATTCCCCTAGTCGCATGTTCTAATTATCATCCACCTATCCATACTACTCGCATACACACCTATACCTTACTTTTGCTTTGCACTTAAAGTCAATATTTCTAGCAACACTTTCTCTTATCTACACTATAAGCACACACTACATATATATATATATATATATATATGCTTATGGACTCCTTTCTACTCCTATGCCACTCCATACACACTTTGCTCCTCATGCTTACTTATGGATCCTTCTATTCATGATACACATACTACTTTATATATATGGTATACATCCTTTCGTTCACTATATATACTTTGGTTATTCTTGCTCATAATGATCACATCTATTTTCCAGCAGCTCCTGATATACACACCAAAGGGCTTCGACTTCCCCCTCCTCACTTGCTTCGTATACAATTACTTCTTATCTATACAACTCTACCTCCCTACCCGATGACACACTCTTGTTCTACAATTAATACTTGATTGTTAAGGGCACAATTCCTAAATGAACCTCACATCACACACATCCATTGGGGGAAATGCAACTCCCCTTATCTTCATATCTTTCATATCATAACACCCCATCACTTTCACACAACATTTGCACATCTTGAATGTCTTTATTCTTGTTAGCTTATATTGCTTACATGTTGTACTTTAATTCATATGATAGTTAGATACTTAGTATGTCATTATGTTTTCCTATACACACATGCATGTTCCCGTGGTGTCTTGAGGTGAATTTAGGACCTTTCCTAAAACTTACATGATGCATGATGCTCGACACCACTCTTTACCAGTCCCGCTGAGGCTCCTATGGGCATCTACCTTTCTACTCTCATACTCCACAATCACAGGTGCTATTGTTACGATATTTACTACTTCTTGTTACTATCACTTTACTTTTCATTGATATACACATGCTTTGACATACTACTTATCTTTCTAACATGCTCATGAGTGTTTCATGTGTAGCATTTTCCTTACAGGATACTATACAAACATGGTTATCATATACTTCTTGCTTGTTATTATTTTCCACTATTTGCATGAGCTATGCCCTATGTCATGCTTGATTATTATTTGATTATTTCAACTTTGACCTTGATTGTGTTGTGAAATTTTGAGTAATGTCCCATGTATGCAACCCAATTTTCCCAGCCCACTTATTTTCCTATTTTTTTTCTACAATTTATTCTATTGCATCCTAAATCGTTTACACTAACACTTGTTTGTTAGTCTATCTTTTTACATGTGCCTTGGTTTCTACCATGCACATCCCCTACCCCTTGCAGTATCCAATCTATGATATGCATATAAGTTTCAAGTCCTCTCATTTGGGTGGCATCGTCCTACATTCATCACATGCACCCCAAATGGGGGAAACTATTGGGTGAAAAATCACCCTTCCAAAAGCATAAAGCTTCAAAACAAAACAACATAGTACATAAATGGAAAAATCACATAGTTACATAATGGTCTAGAATCATACTTGGATCACAAACAAAAAGTAGATACTAGGGCCAAGTATTATATAGGAATGGTGAGCTCTTGTGTCTCGGGACAAAAACAAACATTTTATCAAATTAACATAGTTTCCAATAGGTTACAATATGGATCTATAGTATCAAGCACTTACATTCAGTTACAAAATTCATTTAACCGGGTTACAATTGGGTAAGTGCACCAAGTTGGGGGCAAAAGGGGGTTTTAAGTGGACGCATTTTTCTTAAAATTAAAAAATTTCAACTTGTATGAGTTTTTCAAAATAGTTACACTCAAAATTGGAAGATGTTGTAGATATATGAATCTTATAATTTTGAGTCTATCTAAGCTACTAAATTTTATTGAAAATGGATAAGTTTAAGTAGGTAAAATAACTAAAATACCAACAGCTGCTCCTTTTTTGTTAAAAAACATAATAGAGTGACTTTCATGCCCCCCACCATTCTTTGAGCACCATTTAGTATTTTTGAAAACCTTTTGGTAAAAAGATAGCTAGGAGCATCTAGTTTGTGTTAGATTTTTTTATAGATTTTTTTAGCATGTATTTTTTTTATTATTTCTCTAGTACATAAACTTTATGTTTTGAAAAATAACAAAGCTCCAACCGTGCCCCCCTAACTACCTAAAAAAATATCAAAAAATAGTTTTTTTTAATATGTATATAATTACACCTAGTTTGTGCCTAAAAAAATTATTCAATTTCAATGAGTAAAAAAAAAGATACACGACAAAAGATAGACATCTTTAAACTTTAAAAATAGCTATAAAAAGGCATAGTTATAAAATAAATAATATGGAAACCTTATATTTTTTAGAAAAATTAGAAAATAATATTTATACAAAGAAGAAACTCTACATGTTTTTAAATGAATCGATCATTTGATGTTGATTTATCATGGCAGAAGTTGGATTTTTGCATTTTTCTGCAAAAACACATGGTTTGTTGTGTTTGTGCAGGTCCATGCCTTAGGCTTGGGGATCCAAACCGAATCCCAAGCCTTGAGGCATCTGTTGGAAAAGGAAAAATCATAACATTTATGCGTTATAACGTGTACGCATTATGCTTTGTTTATATATTGTGGTCCCCCAACATCCCTTTCATCTCTTTCACGGGATTTCTGCATACATTCTGTTTGGTCTGTAATTTTCTGTACATTCTTGCACGATTTTTTAGTAGTTCATTATTTCTCCTACCCCACTAGTTGATTTTTTAATCATGGGTGATAAAAGTTGAGCTAAGGATGAGAGGAAATTCAAGAAAAAGACACTGGAGAAATTGGAAGAGATGAAAAAAAGAAATTGAAAAGAATGCAAAAATTCGTGCAGGAAATGTACATCTCGCTATATCAAATGTAGCTAATGTATTATTAAAAATAGGGATGAAATACATAATGAAAATTTAGAGAATAATCATTTTGCAATGAATAATGATATTGAATTGAATGATAATGTTTGTATGGATGAAGAGATTGATATGAATCCAATTGTTGAACCTTTACCCGAGAATCCAAATGTTAACTTGAGAAATTTGTATGAAAACACCGAATGAAGAAAGTAACCTTGTAAACGAATCTTCACCTCTAAGAATACCTCCTTCCATTTTGTGAAGAAAACCAATTTACTTAATTAAAATTGATGAAAACATCATAAAACCAATGTCTAACAAAATGTCTACAGAAATATGAGAAGAAAAGCTAGTGTAATTTGGGATAATTACTTTGAAAATTTAAATGGCACACAAAGATGTCATCTATTTATTACATTGATGAAATTAATTAAGATGAGACCTATAATGAATACCCTGAGGTTAAGAACATCTAATGTTGCTGATCAAAATGCGTCAATTGTTGAAAACATACATAAAGCATACCAAACTATAGGTGGAAAAAGATGCACCAAAGATATTAATACTACACGACATGCACTTACTAATTGTATAGTAAGTGATAAAATAGTTAATAAATGCTTGATTAGAAAAACAAGCAATGCTTTTACGCTAAACAAAAAAACACTAATGAAAACAATAGAGAGACGTAAACATCTTGAGTCAGTCCAATAACACCGACTATTGGGCTTTCTCTACCAGACTTCCATGGAAAGACAAGAATACATCCGATATTCTAAAATAATTAATTGTAAAATTTTGGAATGAGAACACAAGGGTGTCACCGAATAGAAGAGATACAATAAAAAGAATAATAGGTTCTCGTAATCGTGAATCACGTGCAAGATATTTCTTAGATATGACTCAAACACAATTGTTCTTTAAGTTTAAGAATGAAAATCCACAAATTAACATTAGCCAAAGATTCTTTGAAATGAGAAAACCCTTTTATGTGAAAATCAATCACTCACGTACCACTTTTTGTTGCAGGCATCATGTTGAATTCTCAATGCATTATGATTTTTTTGTCAAATATGTTGTGTTTTGCATACTAACATCATGTTGCAGGAGTGTGGATTAAATGTCCCACCAAAATCTTCAAGGGAATTTATTCCGAAAATATTTTGTGAAAAATCAACTAGACAATTTTTTTATAACAAAGCATGTTTGGATGGAACGTGCAATGTATATGGTGGTTTGCCAAATCTGAAAATTTGTATCGATGAGGAGAGTATAGATTCAATAGGAAAAAAATTGGTTGGTTTCAGCAAATATAAATCGCTGGCATATCAATTAAAATATGGAAAAGAATCTAAGAGGTGTGTCACTTGTTAAAACAATTACGTATATCGAATATATGGTCAAATTCGGAGGAAATTGGTTATGAGTATGCAAGGCACACACATAGAGCTCGATGGTTGGATGAAAAATTCAAGTTAAGAAAGGACACATCCCCACTTGGTACTATTGTTTTAGTAGTTGACTTGAGAGAATTACACATTGCAGCCACAAATGGAGGTTCAGTCTCAATACTATAACTCAATGCAAGTTGTTATTTTCGTGCATATAGCATTCATGCACTCTCCGAAAGCACCGAGCAAGATCGAAAATAATTAAGAGAGTAGAATTTCTACATTAGTGATGATTGAAAACATTCTACAAAATATGTACAAGGGTTTTTCCAGTGTTTTATGTTAGGAAATTTATTGTTTACATTGGCATCTAGGTTTTACCGTATAGTGAATTATTATTTACTTACGGTTATTATGTAGTTGCTTTAATATATTATTATAACAACAATATATTTAGATGTTGCACCCATGTATCTATACCGGGTAATTTTTTATTGTCACTTCGTATTTTATAGGAAGTTGTTTACCTATTCCTTTGGCTATATAATAAAGCCAGTGTAAGATTCCCAGTATATGTTGAATAGAATATCTTTCTGATTATTTTTCTCTACATTGATTTGATTCTCATGCTGTGATAATTCAACTCTAACCAAATTTAATATTTGGTATCAGAGCGACACAATTTGGTCCCACATAATGGAACTCTAAATAATTATACAAGGGGCGATCATATTGTAATATGCTCTTGTAGATGATCATATACAACAAATTATAGTCTTTGATAAATCCATGGATCTTTCTTGCAGAGTGTATATATTTTAGCAAAAGGATTATGCTTCAGCCATGCGAATATTAAAAAAATATAATATTCAGTATCATAAAACATTTGATGATCGGATTGTTTCTTCCTTCTACCATTCATCTTCTGCATTTTTTATCATCTTGTATATATTTTGGAAGTTGTAGTGACATTCACGAGTTGAAGTGTGTCAGGATTTGTGTGATTGGTAGTCTCCAATCACCATTTATATTGGTTGCTACATCAATCATTTAGACATTGTTTGAAGAAACATAACATAAGGGTTTTCAATCTCATTCTCGTCTTTCCTTGCATTGGTTTCATTTGGATTTGGTGTCTCATTTCTCACAATTTATTCAAAATTATCAATCTTGTAGCTAGACGTGTTCAACCTGTAAAGGCTTGCATCAACGTTTGACTGACATAACTTGGATTTTTGGGGTATTCTCTTGATTTGTGAAGAATTCCCTGATCTGGCACGTAGCTTGTGGTTCTTGTTTCTCATTTCTTTAAAGCTCACCATGTTGTATGCGTATTGATGCCTACATCATAAGTTATATGTCATCAATGATTTCCACATGGAGGTGTCCACAAGTAGAGTTGTTAAATGATGTGTCAAATTCTACCATTTTATAGCTTGTGTATGTGTTAAAAAGTAAAAAAGGAGGTCGAGTATCTATTTTTTATAAGTCTAATGTTTAATGTTGTTTTTTGTTACTTAGTGTGTCTCATAAGTCGTGTTAATTGGCCAAAACATATTGAGTATCCCGTATGAATTATTGATAGTCTTACTCTTTGTATTTGATCCAAGTATATTAGTATAGGGTGAGTATTATTACTTTGTCATTTTTTTCGTACCTTCAAATATCTAACATTTGGATATGTTATGTCTGTAAGTGTCATTAGCATTTATTTTGTGTCAACATAATTGTCTAATTTTTCATTCTTAAGTTTGTGTTAACAAGTCACATTTTCAAATTTGCCATGTCCATGTAATTGTCAATGTAAAGAGTTCAATCGTTGCCAAATAATGGCCATATGTATTGTTAGACTCTAAAGTCAAAGTTTGGTCAAATGTCATAAAATTATGTCATTTTGTTAACGTCTTTTCGAATATTATCCATGTCAGAGTCATTTTTAGAAAATTCAAAAGTCATGTCATTGTAATATATATATATATATGCCTCACGACGCATTTTGGTGTTACCCGATGTTTGAAAAATAAAGTGTTTCACATTGCGGGAGGGATATTGTATAATAAACAATGTGGAAATAGTTGAGTGGCATGATCATATTTGTTGAGTAATTAGCATCATTTAATGGAGGATGGAGGCACTGGAGGTTGGAGGAAAACCATCAACCTCTCGTCAGTCACCAACGATGAGGCCACATAGAGTTGTGGTTGCATATATATAGTGTGAGTATATGCTTTTCAGTGTGGTTTCATGCACTTCAGTTTTTACAGTTTGTAATTTACAATAAGTGGAAATTTCACATTGAGGGGGAAACATGATTCAATGTTCCATTTCTATTTTTTCAGTTATGTATGTGATTATTCCTACATAAATTCCCCAATGCAAAAACATAGTGAAGAACAGATAACATAGTAAAATGTAACATCATGAGTCTTGATGAGGTAGAACAATCAGATGTGTTCATGTCTGTACCTAGGCATGTGGTTTAGACTCCTGAAAACCATTTAAGGTTGCTCAGATGTGTTCCTGCTTGAGTTCCCACATTGTTAGGTCATATGTGCTCCTAGAGTGACTGGTTGATAAGAAGATGATTCTTGAGCGTGTTTCCATCCTCGTCGGTCATATGTGTTCCCGAAAGTGCATGGTCGATAAGAAGTTGATGTGTTCATTCTTCTACCTTTAGTTCGAGTGTGTGCCAAGATCATGAGCAAGCACGAGTGGAAATATACAGAGGAAGTGTGAAAGTTCTTTTGCTACCATGTAAACATTAAGGGGGGAATTTTAGGAAATTTATTGTTTACATTGGCATATGGATTTTACCGTATAGTGAATTATTATTTACTTACGGTTATTATGTAGTTAATTTAATATATTGTTATAACAAAAATATATTTAATTGTTACACCCATGTATCTATACCGGGTAATTTTTTATTGTCACTTCCTATTTTATAGGAAGTTGTTTACCTATTCCTTTGGCTATATAATAGCCATCATAATATTCAGTATATGTTGAATAGAATATCTTTCTAATTATTTTTCTGTGTTGATTTGATTCTCGTGTTGTGATAATTCAACTCTAACGAAATTTAATATTTTATGTGAACTTCAATGAGAGGAACATTAGATTCAATCAACATTACATTTGGTCGGACAACTACACATCACAATTAAGAATGCACGATGTTTTATTGGCTAAGCAAGATGTACAAAGAAACAAATGTAGAACATATCTAGAGTTTTACTTGAGGAAGGGCATGGAAAAGGAGAGCATTATGGTGCAGGAGCATGTGTGAAAATATCACTTGCAAGAGAAGAGTTAAAGGTCAAGGATGGTGCTAAATTTACAAATGCAAAAAACATTGTTGATTGGTGTGTCAAGAATATGGGGCCCCATGAATCTCAAGAGACATCAACAGTTCGTATATATTTTTGGTTAATAGAGGAGCAACATCTAGAAAACTTTGAAGATTGTATGACAGTTCTAGGATCAAGTGATATGCACTCATTCCGTAGTTCAGATGCAAATGCTTGGACTATTTATACTAGGTGCATGGCATGTTTTTGTATATCATGCATTGATTTTTCGTGGAATGAATGTGAGTCACAACAGTGGGTGGATGAATGGACTTGTGGAACTCTAATTCCACTCAACACACATCAAGTTCCACGAGCATTACAACTTGCAGGGTCTTCAGATCAAATGACAACGTCACCAGACTTTGACCAAGTCTCTGATTTAGTGCAACAAGGTACATATATATATGTACAAGCCATGTTTTATATTTATAAATTATTAAATGGTCAACTCTTAATGTATTTTAAATTTGACTTGAATTTTACTTTTTGATGTAGGGCACGTGTTTGTAGTAATTGGGACATAATTTAACGAAGAGGGAATAGACTATTTCTTGTCTCATTGTGTAGAGGGGAATTTTTTTGACTTCCATAGTCATTGATGGTGAAGACCTTGAGTATCCCACTGGGTCAGTGGTAGTCACTGGAACTTGGCTTCGACAATATCCTATCAAAAAATCAAACATTTGGTTGTTTGAAGACTATGAAGTACATCGAAAGATACTTCACTATTCACATTTGGTTCTTGCAACAAATATTAAATTGATCAAATATCGAGTTCTACCATTAAATAAGAATATGTGGAAGGTTTGTGAATCGATCATGAAACAATTACTACTCTTTTTATCAATAGTATAGTTTATACTTGTGG
This sequence comes from Taxus wallichiana var. yunnanensis, assembly GCA_018340775.1. NCBI lineage: Eukaryota > Viridiplantae > Streptophyta > Pinopsida > Cupressales > Taxaceae > Taxus > Taxus wallichiana. The sequence continues at coordinate 314,469,346 of CM031239.1, forward strand.
TTCATTGGATTGAATTTGCAAAGGTATGTTCTTCATGAATTTAATTTGAATATTTACTTTAATGATTTTGTTTAAATTTTGTATGATTTAAAATTCTATTTAATTTCTTACTAACATGTTTATGTAGGTTAGTGGTGCCAAAAAAGATTCCACCTTCATGTGGTTGGAATTGTCGATGAGAATTTTATTATTCTCGAGCCAAGTGAAGCTAAAAGAAATTAAATATTAGAAAGGAACAACAAAAAAAAATTCTCATTTCACCACCTATATTGTATGAACCACTTATATTATTTAGGTGATTGGCAATGGACAACCTTACACTGACTCAAACTACAATATTTTGTGTATTTACAAACAATAGGACAGTGAAAAAACTAAATGGAGATGGATGAAACCGCGAGATCCTTTCATAGAGGGCCCTAACGTGGAGGTTTTGGATCTGTGAGACATCTCTAGGTGCCATGGAGTGCGACAAATCACCTGTCAAAGATATAGCATGTTTTGGTCTCAAGGCTCTTAAGGGACTACACCTAGACGAGGTTTCCCAAAAGCATGGGGAGTTTAGGGAACCAAAAAAAAATTTCCACTAGCGTTCCCCAGGCCATCTGGACATGTTGGCATAGATGATTCGGTCCCACGAGCTACCAATTGCAAAATATAGCATCTGGCAACCTTACACTGACTCAAACTACCTTATTTCATGCGTTTGCAAATAATAAGACGGTGAGAACACCGAATGGAGATGGAAAAAAAAGCTGGCATAGGATTTCGTAGAGGCCCCGACATGGAGGTTTCGATCTAACGAGCCATCTCTAAGTGTCACGGAGTCCAAGAAATCACCCGTCGAAGATATAATATTTTTAGTCTCGGGGCTCTTAAGGAGTACACCGGATGAGGTAATCCGAAAGAACACCGGAGCTTGGCCCCAAAATGACACCTCCTTAGTGTTTACCTAGCCACCCCAACATGTTGGTGCGGTCGGCCGGTGCAAAGAGCTTCCTTTTGAAAAATATTGCATCGGACAACCTTACACTATTGTAGCATGCACTATTGTAGCATGTAAATGAGATGGGATAGAAAATTGTAGAACTATTCTTTTCTATAAATTATGGGAGATGATAGAGGAAGGTGTCATGATGTTTCCTACAAAATTTTAGGTCCAATTTAGGTCATTAGGTCAAATTCAGGTCATGAGTTTTTGTAAAATAGAATTTTGTTCAAGGTTGTCTAACCGAGAAAACATTATATCTTTGACAGGTTATTTCTTAGACTCTGTGGCACCTAGAGACATCTCGTTTGATCCAAAACCTCCATGTCGGGGCCTCTTCAAAAGTCTATTCTAGTTTTTCCCATCTCCTTTCGATGTTCTCAATGTCCTATTGTTTGTAAATACTTTAAATAGTGTAGTCTAATCCGAAACCTCCACATTGAGACCCTTTACGATAGCCTCTTACGGTTTTATCCATCTCCATCTGATTCTCTCACTGTCCTATTGTTTGCAAATGTACAAAATAGTGTAGTCGGAGTCAGTATAAGTATGTCAGATGCTATATGTTGCAAATGGTATCTTGTGGGACCAAAACTTCTACGTCAACACATCTGGATGTCCTATTGAATGCTAGTGGAGGCTTTGTTTTGGTTCTCTATGCTCCCAGTTCTTTCAGGGATACCTCATATGGGCATAGTCCCTACGAGACCTAAGACCAAAACCCGTTATATCTTCAACATGTGATTTCTCGAAATCCAAGGCACCTAGAGATGGCTTGTCATATATGAAACCTCCATGTCAAAACCTTCTCTACGAAAGCCTCACGTGGTTTTATACATATCCATTCGGTTCTCTCGTTGTCCTATTGTTTGCAAACACGCGAAATAGTGTAGTCTGAGTCAGTGTAAGGCTACTAAATACAGTATTTTGCAAATGGTAGCTCATGGCACCAAACTGTCTACGCTAACACATTTGGATAGCCTAGTGAACCCTAGTGGAGGATTTTTTTTGTTCCCTACACTCCCCGTGCTTTTAGGCTACCTCATCCGGGCGTAGTCCCTTAAGAGCCCTAAGACCAAAACATGTTATATCTTTGACAGGTGATTTATCAGACTCTGTGGCACCTAGAGACATCTCGTTAGATCCAAAACCTCCATTTAGTGACCCTTTACAAAATTCTCTCGTGGTTTTATCCATCTCCATTCGGTTATCTCGTTGTCCTATTATTTGCAAACACGTAAAATAGTGTAGTCTGAGTTAGTGTAAGGTTGTCATATGCTATATTTTGCAAACGGTAGCTCATGGGACCAAACCATTTGTGCCAACATGTTTGGATGGCCTGGTGAATGCTAGTGGAGGATTTTTTTGGTTCCCTATGCTCCTATGCTTTCGGGCTACCTCGTCCAGGCGTAGTCCTTTAAGAGCCCTAAGACCAAAACACACTATATCTTCGACAGGTGATTTCTCGAGACTCCATGGCACCTAGAGACGTATCTTCAAATCCAAAAATCCATGTTGAGAACCTCTATGAAATCCTCTCATGGTTTTATCCATATCCATTCGGTTCTCTCACGGTCCTATTGTTTACAAACACTCGAAATAGTGTAGTGTGAGTCAATATAAGGTTGTCATATGCTATATTTTGCAAATGGTAGCTCGTGGGACCAAAACATCTATGCCAACATATCCAAATAGCCTAGTGAATGCTAGTGGAGGATTTTTTTGTTCCTTACGCTCCCCGTGCTTTCGGGCTACCTCGTCCAGGCGTAGTCCCTTAAGAGCCCTAAGACCAAAACGTGTTATATCTTTAACCAAGTGATTTCTCGGACCAGGGCACCTAGAGACATCTCGTCAGATATAAAACCTCCACATTATGTCCCTATATGAAAGCCTCTTGTGGTTTTATCCATCTTTGTTTGGTTCTATCGATGTCCTATTGTTTGCAAACGCATGAAATAGTGTAGTACGAGTTAGTGTAAGGTCATCAAACGCAATACTTTGCAAGCGAAGCTCTTGGCATCAAACCAACTACGCCCACATGTTGGGGTGGCTAGGTAAATGCCAAGGGAGTATTTTTTTGGTTCCCTACACTCCCCGTGCTTCGGGTAACTCGTCCCAGGCGTAGTCCTTTAAGAGCCACCGAGATCAAAACATGATATATCTTCGAGAGGTGATTTCTCAGACTCCGTGGCACCTAGAGACGTCTCGTTAGATCCAAAACCTCCACATCGGGCTCTCTATGAAATCCTTTCCGGTTTTATTCATATCCATTTGCTTCTCTCATTGTTGTATTGTTTGTAAACGCGCGAAATACTACGGTTTGAGTCAATGTCAGTTGCTGACACAATACTTTGCAAACGAAAGCTCTTGGCACCAAACCAACTACGTCAAAACATTGGGGTGGCCAAGTTAACACTAGGGAGGATTTTTTTGGTTCCCTATGCTTTTCATGCTTTCGGGCTACCTCCCTGCAGGCGTAGTCCCTTTAGAGCCCCGAGACCAAAACACGTTATATCTTCGACAGGATATATTTCAAACTTCGTGGCACTTAGAGATGTCTCATTAGATGAAAAACCTCCATAGTGGGGCCCTCTAAATAATCCTCTCGCGGTTTTATTCATCTCCATTTGGTTCTCTTGTTGACCTATTTTTGTAAACGCTCGAAATATTGTAGTTTGAGTCGGTGTAAGGCCGCCAAATGCAATACTTTGCAAACGGAGTGTTGGAGCCAAACCGACTACACCAACATGTCGAGGTGGCCAGGTAAACATTGGGGTAGGATTTTTAGGTTCCCTACGCTCCCGTGCTTTCAGCTACCTCGTCAGCGTAGTCCCTTAAGAGTCGTGAGACCAAAACACGCTATATCTTTGACAGGTGATTTCTTGAGCTTCATGGCACCTAGAGACGTCTCGTCAAATCCTAAACCTCGTCTAGGAGTTATTTTTCAATGACTAGATTGGATTAAGAATGAATTTGATGGGGAATTTCTAAGAACACACTTTGGTGTTATAAATAGCCTAGTAAATCTTTTTGTTTAGTTACGAATGGGAGTGATCGGCCTACGGCTTAGTGATCTTCCATTCATTGATAATTATGTTATGATAAACCCATAAATGCTTTCAAAATCACCTTAAAAAAGATAGGGGTAGTCATCAAGCCTAGTGAAGGGTGTGATGTGATTTCTAAATAACTTGAAATTCCTACAAATTTAAAGGTAATAACATGAATTGGACAAGATTAGACAATCAAGAATCATTGAGTGTTTGAATCGAATGTCATTACATCTAGATACATTCTTGAGCATTAGAGTAATGCATATGGAGATACATTCTGAAAATATCAATAGATGAAAGACATCAAATTGTGACGACTCTCAAGTTTTTAACAGGGAGAAGACTAAGAAGCATTAAAGAATGTAGTAGGTGCGTGATAACATAGGAACCAAGATCTGAAGAGACCATGAGCGAAGAAGCACAAGTAAGGTAAATACACATATACACATTGATAAATTGAATGAATAATTACTCGAGATTAGGTAACTCTTTATATACATACATTACATAAATATTTATTTCCAAAGTTTGATGCATATTATACATTGAAAATGCTAGTACATGTACATCGCCAATAAATGAAAAAAATAATCCATAATGTCTTAAATATTGTCAAGTGCACATCATATTAGTTTCATGCAAAAATAATATCATAAATGTAAGGTCTCATACAAAAATATCAAGTTCCAAATAGTATTTTAATGTGCATAATAAATATAAAAATGCCTAAATAGGTCATATGCCATCAAGTTAAAATGCCATATAGGCGTACATACAATGCCATGCACATAGGCATATAAAAAAATGTCATGTAATACATATATATTTCCCAATCATCAAAATATATCCCTCTTTTGTCCTTGCTCGAATAAGACCCACCCTTAGACAAATATGGAGATATATGAGATGACTTTGGATCATCTGAGCCCATGTTATGAGTCCTCTTCCCCTGAATACTCACCTGGAGATGAACCTGTAAATGCATATAATTTTTTTTCTCAAAACTTAATTTATATATGTTTTCAACATTTATTTAAGACCATGCTAGAATGAAAGTATTAACATAAATACACAAAACAAGTTGTCGATCACGCCTAATTTACATCTCACACTCATATGAGTCATCGGGAACTCTTGGAGTATGAACGGGGGTATGAAGATGACAAGATGGAGGAGTGCAGGCCTCGAAGTCAAAATGGAGGGTTGAAGTTCCCTACATACACTTAAGATCAAAAATATAACATTAGAATTGCGAAAATAAAACAAGTACATGTATGTGTAAAGACAATATTTTAACTAATTTTATCAATAAATAACTATAAACAAGGTTCTTTACACTGTCACAGGTAACTCCTGCATATACACAATGGAGGACATTATTAACATAATTTAATAATTCTACAGTGAAATACATTACTAACATGTAATTTAACATAATATGAATTACACAAACAATTTAATGAAATTTACATGTTGTTTGAATACCTTTGTGAGTTGTTGCGCGAGATGAAATTGCAGCGGCAACACCTTGCTCTACTTATTCTGAGAGATAGTGGGGTGTCTAGTGAAGTCAACATCTTTATTAAACATGTATCGCGTGAGTTAGATGAACATACAATAACATACATATATTTGACTTCAATATATATATATATATATATATATATATTCATGTATGTGAAAATTTTACACAATTAACATTCTAAATTACCTCTGTGAATGTATTTGTATGTATGGTACTTGCCACCTATGGTTGGGATGAAGATGCACCTCTTGCGTCTATAATATCAATGCATGTACATGTACAAATACAATTATTTCAAAAATTTAACATACATAAGTAAATCAAGTTCTCTAAAAATTTTATAACACACATAATAAAACATAAAAAATATGTGTGAAGGTGATGCCGATGAGATATTGTAATCCAAATGCATCACTCAAAATTCATCGACATAGTGACATTATCATGTGCACCCCTAGCACCAATTACACCAAAATTAGTATCCATGAAAGTATCATCCTCCTCGGCCCCAAACATATGCTACCACATGATGAGCAAAGATGCGGTCTCATGTTAGTACTCCCTAAGGGAATACTCTATGTACCTCATGCCAAAGATTCGGCTCAGAAATATCCCTCGTATGTCAAACAAGGGTCGCATGTAGCCCCCCTAAAGTGCATGGAGTGTATTAATCTCTCTTGTCTCCTTCACTACTCTTGGAGGGAAAGTCTCGGGGTGAGGGGATTTTGTGTGGGGACTCTACCCTCGAATAGGTGCACATTGTGCACTGGTCGATCTGTGCGAGATCCATTTCCTCAATTACTGAAATCTCGAAATCAAAATAAATTGGGATCTCGTTGAGGATAAACTCACAATAGAGTTTCCTCATAAAGTATAGTGGCACCTCGTTGTTATTGCAAGGTGGAAAATGAAACACCATCCACCATCGGTCCAAAAACTATTGTTAATCAAATTATTATTGCACCATGGATGGGAAACCATTTACATGACAACGAATAGGAAAATTAGTGTGGGGGTCTGCATGAATAAGGTGCATATGAGGTATTTTGTATATTCTTTTTCTTTACATCCACATATGACAATTTGTTGGAATAATAAACCCTACAACCCTCTCTCGTAAGTTTTCCAACAATCAATTTGCCCCATTTCCACACCAACTTGAGTAAGTAATGTCTCCATGTGTTTTGCAAGAGAGGCATGGTGGGGGTTTGTAGATTGTGAGTCCATCATTCTTTTGATTAAATCCTCACTTTCAATTTTTTTTTTTAACTATGTGGGTTGTAAAATCTTCTTGACTACCCGAGGGGATGTTGAGTAACTATGGGAGGGTTGGGAGAGATGACAAGAATAACAGGGGTTTGGTTATGGTTGATTCCTTGACCTCAAACCGTAAACAAAAAAATGTATTCAATGCAAATTCTATAATTATCATATTTCAATGTAATTTTGAGAAAATAATTGTGCCTACCTCTTCTCCATGGTGCCATTGTCGATTCAAATCTTCTTGGAAATCCAAATACGATTGTTTGAGCTTGAGATCCGATGAATGACAAAACGCAAGGGCATGGTTATGCTCAAACTCGTGTTTGAGGAAGATAAAATGATAGAGGCTTGGGCCTCTTGTTTTATTATAGTAGACCTAACACATACGCGTTATGTTTTGGTAAATTCCAAACCTAAGAAATTAAAATGGGATCTGTTATAATAGAATGCGTACACATTTTGATTTTTTTGTCCACTTTTTTACCCCCCACTTCATGCACTTACCCAATTCGGTTACAAGTTGGGAAGTTCCAATCTGCATTAGCACTTATTATTTGAGAAAAATCATGGAAGGAGACAAAAATAGACCTTTATCCCCAACAATCTTTTCTTGGCATGATATTACCAAAAAAATCACGCTTCGCATGATATCACCCAAAAAAACTCACCCTTCGCATGAGATCACCCAAAACCTCACTCTTGGTGTGAGATTTCCCAAAAAAACTCATTGTTGGCAACATGACGCTCAAATCTGTGTCTCAACATTTTCTTGGTTAGTAATTTATCATTCCCAACCCATACAACAACATTTCCAAGACAAACAAGATAAATTTCTATTATATAATCTCCCATGCATTAGGTACACTCCATCCTTAGCTACTACTTTTAGACACTTTTTACTTACTTATACATGTGTTAATTTTATTTTTCATATATGAAACTTTGACTACTCTTTTTCTCTTCTTTTGAAGCTTTTTGCTTACAAGCAACAAGAAGTAGCTCACATCAACAACCACAAGCTCCAAAATTATGCTACTACACATATGATTCCCCTTAGGGTGTACCTCAATTTCCTAGTTGTCACACTCCACATTATGATCCTTCACTATTTATATGGCTAATTTTCCACTCATCACACTATCATCTACACTCCTCTCCAGATTATAAGGTACACATATTCTATCTACTTTATGCTATAAAGTATTCACTCAATAACATAAAGTGGGGGATAGACACAAAATCTATGCACTTGGGTACGTTTCTAGGTTCTAAAGCATACTAATGTATACATTATTCTAAGAAATAAAATAGTGGTTGACAACTCCTTTTGGCATTTTGGTTGCTTTATCTCTTGCACTTTATTGGCTTTACACATCTTACAGATTATGTTGGCACTTGATTGATTTATCTCTTGATGGCCTCTGACACTAGTGCCTAGTTAAGACAAACACCATGGCACTCATGTCTCTCCTATGCGCTTTTTTTACTCTCTTTCCTCTTCTTACTCTTTTGGGTCCTTTTTGCTTCTTGGTCACCTTTTAACACTTTGGGTCAGCCTTTCATTTTTCAATTACAAAATTCAAACAAGGGAATCATATATATACTTAGTTACTTCTTCTAAATAAGGTGTCAAGAACTATAAGCATTATCTATCATCACCTAAGCTTTCACAAAGGCATAAGACCACTACAAGACATATGTCTATCACATCCATAGAAGGGACAAGGGTTGCATTGATTTTCATACACTACATGGGAGGTAATTTCAATTTATTCCATTACACACATTTTACATATTTGGGACAATTTAGATCCAGCCTAATATCATTGTGCAATATACACAAGGGAAACCTATGGCACATGACACGAGATACACACACACAAAGAACTACATGGACCCTAAGATGTAGTGTAGCATTTGGTCATAAGTTAACTCTTTAGGTGACTACTTTGGGGTCATTCGACTCCACATTCTACATCATTTTATTGGAATTGATATGGGTTGTGGACATGTGTAGGTAGTCATTCATTTTCTAGGTTAAAGGTGTGATCAATGATCTACCAACAAAAACTAGAGAAATAAAGATCAAGTAACAACGAAGACCTTTCAACCCATAAAAGGCCATATTTTAAGCATTTTAACATACACAGGTTCCTAGATTAGTCATTAAAACCTGGGGTATTCATGTCCTCCTATGGTTGCTTCATGCTTATACATTCCTAGGGTTCCAAACCCTTATCAATCCTTTGCGATGTCGTTTCCATCATGTTCTAGAAAATACATAGTCCCAATCATTCCCGGTGGGGTGGGGCACCTATGGGTGCCCACTAAGGCTAAAATGATGAGAAAGTGCCAAAATAGACTAGGCATGTACATAAAAATGTACAATAATGATGAAATAAAAGTAAAATAAGATGGCCAAAATATGGGTTTAATTAGTACTTTCTTCACTCAAGAACCTTCTAAATATTAGTATGAGACCGGGATAAATATTGTCTAAAGTGCGTGATTTTGTGACTACATTTTTCCCCACTCTATGTTGGTGAGTTAAAATCTCGGTAACATAAAGTAGATAGAAGTGCATACCTTATATTCATGAAGAGTGTAGTAGAAACATGCCAAAGGACTAGACATAATCATAGAATGACAAAAATAAAATGGAGGAGTGTGAAAACTAAAGATGAAAAATTCACAAAAAAGGTGATGAGAGTGAACCTAGGGAGGAATGTGTGTGTAGTTGTTGCAATGTGTAGTGTACATACATGGTTAGTAAAGCATGTGTTGTCACGGAATGTTGTTGTTGTTGTTGCCCTAATTTGACTACTTATTTCTAATACAACCAGACCCACAAGGGAAAAACGATCAAGTAGTCAAATATGTATGTATGTAAAAACGCTATGTGAAATAAGCATGTATATGTAAAGTACGCAAATGTAAAATATGTGAAATAAAAGAGTGTAAATGGAACATGTGCACCTAATCCATGTCAAGATAAAGAGTGTAGAAGGATATCTTGTACTATGAGTTTTTTGGCAATATCACGCAACCACCTGGTGAAGAAGTGTAGGGAGGAAATGATCTATGTCCTCCAAGCTCTAACCGCTTTAGTTTAAATGTGTGTTGAAATGTGTGTACCATGTCTAGTGCATTGTGATGAGTGTGTAAGTGTGGTGATGAAATGTGACCTATAGAAATGATGTGCGTGAACCCTATAGCCGAAGCATATATCATGACTTAATGAATGGATGAGTGATGATTTATCCTAAGCATATATCACTATATGATGAATGGACAAGTGATGATTTATCCCTAAGCGTATATCACTATAAGATGAATGGTAAAGAGTGGTGATGTAACCTAAGGTGTATACCACTACAAGATGATAGAATGGGGGTGGTGATCTATCCTAAAGTGTATACCACTACTAGATAGAACAAGTGAGTGACGATTTAGCCTAAAGTGTATGTCACTAGCCTAGGAATGTCATAGGATGAAATGTCGCATGGTGAATGTAAGGTCCATTTGATTTGTAAACCCTCAACAATCGAGTATGGATCAAGGAACTAAAGTACATAGTAGGGTAGTAAGTGCAATGCGTAGAAGACAATGTAGCATATGTAATGATAAAACACACGACCATGTGATGAAGAGAATATGCAAAAATATGGTGTGTAAAACATGATGGTAGATGTGTAGAAAGTATAAAATGTAATGTATAACGTGTAGTTTAGTACATGTGGACGAGATGAGTAATGCGGATATGCGTAATATATGATGTATGGTAAATGCATATGTATACGATGTAAGGAATTATGTGTAATTAGCCTAATAGTGTATGTAATGTATAGGATTAATAGTATATGATAGTAAACGTGTGGATGATATAAGTATGGTGTATGTAAGATGAAAACTACTATGATGTATGATGTATGATGTATGATGTATGAATGTGTAAATGTGAAAAATTTTGTCGATTAAATGTTGAATGTATGGTGTATGACACACGACATGTGATGAAACACAATGTATAATGCCTATACTATAGTGTGTTGGTTTCAATGTAGCAATAATCCCTCAATAGTCAAGTGTGAATCGAAGCAGAAGAGTGTGTCATCGGGTAATGACAATGCTAAAATGCATGATGAATGTGCAAATATGATAGAGGTATAAATATTATAATGATCGATGGGGGTGTGTTAGGTGTTATGCCCCCCAAGTATATAGATAATGAGTAAACTAACCAATGATAGTGAAGGATGAAGGTCCTCCACCCGATGTCTATGGGGATGAAAGTGTAGGGCCATGTTCTAATAGTGGTGGTATGGTAGACAAACATTGTTTCTGTGAATGAGTTCTATCTGCATGTGAGAGATGAATATAAGATGAATATCATGGTGTAGTAAAATGTGTTGGCAATGGAGATCTCGGTTGGCGATGGTGTGTGCGAAGGTGATAGGGTTATCATAATTTGACAAGGTGAAGTGATTGGCCTCTCATGAATAGGAAATAGTGAACTAATACTAGTAGATGATTGACTTGATGATTTCGTGGATGATCAAATAGAAAGATATGGTGAGCTACTTGCAAGAGGTCATTTCTTAGGAGGTGGTTGAGTAACACTAGCCTGATGCTCATGAGAGATAAGAACCCGATGGGATTTATTTTTTACATTAAAAGGTTATGTAATAAACAAAAGAATGCCTAGATGCTCAACATGTTTGATGATTCATGACAAAGTGTGGCAATCATTATCATGATGTCCATTAATTAGATGATAATGGCAATATGGATGACCTTGGTATTTTTCATCCAATAAGGAGGATAGTGATGAGTAGGTGGTAGAATGGTCAATTGGCAGCTAAGGATTTAAATAAAAATTTCATGTTGTGTAGCATTGTGTTCAAATATGAAAAGTTTAGGAAACTGCATGCTTTGAGGTTTAGTTATATGGCATGTAGTGGACATAAATCACATATAAGATGTAGAATGAGCACAATCATGTGATTGAGAAGCATCCTTAAGTTGTTGAATTTTAGATCTAAGGGAGGTGATAGTGGATTCCATATCCTGAAACTTATCTTGAGATAAAGTATACATAGTGTGGATTGAGTCTAATAGGGATGTATTAGATAGATGATGATGTGGGTCAGATTTGTGAGCTAAACATTTGAATATAGGAATTATTTGGTATGGTGGTGTATTGTCATCAATAGAGGGAGGCAATGGATAAGTAAAATAGTCTAAAAGATCATCATTATCACTGTCAAAATCATATTGAATAACGTGGGAGACTTGATCAACAATGGTGTGTTGTTATTCATTCAAATAACCGTGAATACGCAAGTTATACATTTCTATGGCTTATTATTCATCAATAAAGGGAGGAAATGGACACCCCTGAGCATACCAAATAGTAAAGTTAGGTGAGTAATAGGGAAAGGAGCTATTGCAAAGTTGTGCAGTACCAAATGGCATGGGAAATGCTAAATCAATATGGTCGGGATCGATGTGCCTCCAATATAAGCTAACCAAGATTGGCCAAGAGTAAGTAGAGAGTGAGTATGATAACGTGAAAGGTGAACAACAAGATGAAAAACATGAAGTCCATATGCAATAGTGAGAATAATAGCTCCATGATACAAATGTGGATTGTGGAAAGGAGAATAGAGGTCCTCGAAGGCAAATCCAAGTAAAGGAGACCGTCATGTGAACATACGGTGGTTTTGCATGAAGTATCAAGTGGTATATGCTCCCAATAAGAATAATTCATGAAGAGAGTGTAAGTGAATGGTGGTTGTACTAGTGGTGTTGGTGAAGGTGTGGAAGATATAGTGATGTTTGTGGATTAGACATGCCCGTGATGTGGAATGAGAGCACTAGTTGTAACAAGTGGCAAGGAAGGAACTACCACTACCATGTGAATATCACCCTCAAATGGTGATAAGGGTTGTTATTCATCCATAAGAAGAGGTAGTGGAGGGGTAGGTAAAGCAAGAGGCCATTGAGGAATAGACCTTGTATAAAGTATCATAGCATTTTTAACATCAGGAGTCATGGACAATGTAGGAGGATCCATATCAACCATACAAATAGTAGGGACCAAATCATGTGGAGCTTTGAGAGATTGTGGTCCAAAAGTAGAAGATGGAGAGGTAGGGACAAATAATGTATCCAGAGAATCGGCTATGTCTAATGTGGTAGAACTAACGAGTGGATGTGAATCATCTTGTGGTTCAACAATGGAAAAATATGCAATGGTGGGATCAGGTGGAGGAGCTTGTGCCTCTTCCAGGATTTGTGTTAAAATAGCAAGGTCAATAGTACATAGATAAGCAATAACAGTGTTAGCTATAGCTTTAGGATCCATATCAAAAGATGGAAGTTGAATAAACAAAGGGCAAGGTCTATAACCAGAAGGATCAACAGGGGTATCAACAAAGGCATGACCAAAGCTATCAAATTATAGAATGAGTGGAGATTTAGAAGGATTATGTTTAGCCATGATGAGAGATTGGGTTCACCAAAATGATTAACTAAATTTTTTTAATGTGGGGTAGCTAATCTAATTCAGAGGACATAAATGTTATAAATAAACATAATAAAGTAACATAGAAATTACTAAATGATAAAACTAATAAAATAAAACCCTAATATACAAGAAGGAGGTGAGGAAATAACTCAACTGATTGCAAATTTCTATCACAGAGTGTCACAGAGATGACTAGAGAAACAGAGGTAGGAGTGACTATGTAGAGGTACTGTAAAGATTGGATCTGGAGGATCTGAGTGGACTAGGGCATCTAGAATAGGACTAGGGTACCCATGAGCACTCTGGTATGCAATTTGGGTGCCCTGGTCTATGAAAAAGCTTTTGAATTGGTTCTCATAGGCTCACAAGGTGGTCTAAAATCCTCCTGTGTATTTCATTAGGTTCACTTTCCCGTATTGTATGTCACCAATAATCAAAGTTGATGTGGAGACTTACATGAAAATAAGGACTATCACAACCCTAAAAATAAAGATGCAGAATGAATGGGTCTGATTGACCTCATCTGCCACAATAATGGGCTTACTACTCTGAGTGTTGCACTAAATTTCAGACCCAAAAGTATTTATAGTGTTTGTGTGTGTATGTCGTTCCATAAGTGCCCTCGTGTTAGTCGCACTATGTGAAATAGTGAGAAATAACTAAATGTATAAAATTTAATAGCATGTGTGCATGGAATAGAATAGAATTCTCCCCTATGAAGTGTGATGCAGACTTCCTAGCTTGTGCCTTGATGATGGAGCTATGTGGATGCAAATGTAATAGATGGATGCAACTCTAGATGAGTGATAGTAGTAGATGATGCTAGGTCCCTCATTATGGTCTCATAACTTTATATTTATAGGGTTCTCTTGATCTAATTTCATAATTAACCCCAACATGGCCAACTACGAAAAAGATAAGGATGAAAAACGGCTAGAAAGAGCCCAAAAAGTGGCAGGAAAGTAGAAAAATGATTGGGCACCCTAGGTGGGACAAGGGTGCCCATGGGCACCCCAGGATACCATAGATGCAACAGCTAAGGCTAAAATGATGGGAAAGTGTTGAAATAGACTAGGTGTGTAGATAAAAATGTGCGGGAATGACGAAATAAAAGTAAAATAAGATGGCCAAAAGATGGGGTTAATTAGTACTTTATTCACTCAAGAACCTTCTAAATAGTAGTATGAGACCGGGATAGATGTTGTCTAAAGTTCATGATTTTGAGACTACATGATTAGTATTTAACCTCCTCAAATGATTGGAATAATTCCAAATTATACTCATAAGATTTTAGGACTTTTGACCTCATCAAAATTTCAAATTTTACATATTGGAGTAAAAATCAAGTATAACTTGCTTAAGAACAAATTGAGCTTCAGGGGCTCCTTATTGACTCTGAAAAACCTCCTAAAACACCCTCAAACCATGAATATGCACAAATTATTATATTTACATCACTAGAATGAAGCATGTCTTAATGCTCCTACATCGACAAACTAGAGGACTTAATTAGGGATGCACTTTTCAACATAAAACTAAACCATGTACAAGAACAATTCAACCACAAATTTCACTTGTCATTACCAGGTAGATCATATAATTGTATCATCATAATCAAAACTCGAGAATAATAGCTTTGATTAATAAACAAGATAACTATTCATTTAATTTTTTAGATGAAATAAAAATGAAATTACAATTACTTTTCAATTTAGGAAAACAAGTCACAAACTCGTAATTATTATTTGAAGATTATTGTTATACAAAACCAAATCCTAATGTATAAAATTTAGATCTCGGTGGAAATTTTTGGCGATGGAAATAATTAACTTATCTTTGTTTTAATTTCTCTAACAATATTTTTTCCAGACATAACACATACAATTCATATCGAGATAAAGCTTGCATTGAATGTTTTATTATCGACACAAATGTGGGAAAGAAAAAGAGATATAAACTCCTAAATAATTCCAACCTTTGATATACTTCTAGCATGCACAAATAATTAATTTATCTTTTCTATTATATATAAAATAAACCTTAATCAACATAATTACGTGCATAAAGAACCTTCTCGGACCTATGAGCAAGAAGAACCATCCTCACTAGTCCGCATGAAAGTATATACTTGAGGAAAAGTCTACTCATTGCCATATCTATAACTATAAACGAAAGATAAGATATATAAGTGGGGGTAGGGGCACTCTCTATATATAACCTTGGCCTTAGCAAGCCCTTCCTCCTACCCCAATTGAAGTGGTCTTGAACTATCTAGATACCTTGTCGTTGTATGAACTATTCCAAAGTCATCCATTGTTACAACATCAAGAATTACAGACTAAAAAATAAAATTATAATAATCAATTTCACCATTGTTGCAAATAAATACTATTTTAGTTTAGGTGTATGTTATTTGAGCAATGATAAATGCCTTTTCTACCAACCATCTAATTAAACACATTTAACCAATACAGATCATTCCCAAAAATAAATAAGAATGTAATCTAAGCCTAGGAAAAAATAATTTACATGGAAAATTATACTTTGAATTCCAAACACCAACCATCCTTCTAAAAAATCAAAATAGCTAGATGCGGGTCTAACAAATATAATCTACCAATACTTGATAGAAACATTTATGCTCCATTTTCAAGGAGTCTATGACATGAAAGTAAACATTTTACAGCCAATTTGGTTTTCTTTTTGAATGAGAATCATAAGAATTGTAACCTCTCCTACTTGACGAACATAGGGATAGCTTGAGTGTGATAGGATAATACATTAAAATATTTTATTATATGATAAAAAATGATGCCCATCTCTTTGGGGAGACAAACTATGCCTAGATTGGAACCTAGGTGAGCATAATTAAATTTTACCAAACTCGTCCACTAAACCATGACCTTGTTATGATAAAGACAAAAGACTATGTTTTCACATGACATTATTGTCTTTGAGGGATTGTAAAGTATCTTTGTTTATCTTTGTTAGATAATCTACCCAAAAAATTCAAACTTTGTTATTCAACAAACGTTTGAAACTTTACGTATTGTTCACTTTGAAGTTCTCTTGTGACTGTTTTCACAAAATATCTCAATCTTCCACCCTATCATGAGGTCCAGGTTGATACAGGCAACCTTTTTCTTTTTCTTTTTCTCAATTTTCTTAAAATTTGTGAAGAGAATTTTGGAGCAAAAACATTGTCCTCCATTCGAATAAAAAACGAAGGCTAATATATTTTAATAACAAACTCTACTCAACACTAATTAAGTTAATTAACTAAAATGTATTAAAAATGGAAGGAGAATTGTTATATCAATGTTTGTACCAAAAGGTCAGTGTTATTCACAAATTATGTTGAATTAATATTAGATATACCCAAAAACCTTAACTTGATCTATATATATATATATATATATCTTCCGAGTCATATATGTGGTCGTATTAAACAAACATTAAGGATTAGACATAATGACTAGCACAACTTTTTAATAAAGAAAGGTGGGTATGGTTTCGACACATTGTCTATTTAGGAATTAAATATCTATCTCTAATAAAAAGAATTAAACATATATTCTGGTGATAGCAAATAATAATAACATTTGAAAATACTTTGTAGAAATATTCAATTGAATCCCACTAACACTTTGATTAAAATCCACATGACTCACACTCGATACAGAAAGAATTCATGTTAATAAAACCATGCAATCCAATAATAATAACAAGTTGGTATATTTGTTAAATTGAACATGTGACATTTTTTATGCCAAAAAATAAGGAAAATTCCTTAAACAACAAAATAATCTATTGCTCCCTCCACACAAACCCTAAATTGAATTAAAATACCTTGTAGAAAACACTCGAAAAATATGGCAGCAAATACTTGGGGCACCTTGTTCTCTTCTATCACATTTCTCATCCACAATAGAAAAGAGACGATGGCCTTTGTCTCTTTTATAATGAAAACCCCTAACATGATGGAAATGGTTGTAGCAGAACATCCAAACCTAATAACATCCATTAAAATGGAATGGCTCTACCACCTTTTGCACAAAGGTAGCCATTGTTTTCACCAAAAAGACCTCATACTAAATGGCTACACATAGAGCAATAAATATGGGAAAAAACCTTATAGCTCCAAGTTAAATGAAAAGATTAGTTTTCTTTAATAATATCTCAAACGATCAATATCATTCTCATGGTTTCACTTTGTACAAAATGAATGATAATTGTTGATATGGTCTCCATTGTTTTCACCAAAACCAGACGTTGTGCCAAATGGTTTCACACAAAGCATAACATGGAAAATGAAAACCCTTGTAGCTCTAAGTTAAATGAAAAGAGTGGTTTTCTACAATAATAAATCAAATAGTCAATATCAGTTCCATTGTTACTCTTTGTACAAAATTATTTTGTGTTTGTGTTATATTGAATTCTTGTGCTTAATGTATGTACTTAATAAATTTAATTGATATGTATGTTGGAGGGAAAATGTTAGAGAGGAAGTAGAAATAATTACACATAATTTTTATTATTTGTCCATTTGCACTTTGTATTAATTTTTTAAAAGTTCTAAGTATTTTTATGTTTTATTAAAGGGAGCGAAATGGAGGTCAAGAGGTTGAAGTTCTCTATTTTTTGTTATGATATAGAATATGGAGGAGTATGTTTGTTAAAATGTATGATACTATGTATTTGTAATTTGGTATTCATTATTTTTTCTTATTCATTTATTGATATTTATGTGTTTGTTTTGATTGAGAAGAAATATGGAGGAATGGAGGTTGAAAGAAGAGGGAAAATCAAATTTTTCTTTAATTTTTCAATCTTCTAATTGTATGTGTTTGTTTAGAGTTATGTGGGGGCATGGACAATTGGAGGGGGGCTTAGGTTGAGCTTCCACCTCCACATGGTTGGCCATGTGAGTAGAGAATAAAATTCTCAAAAGGAAGAGAATCTCGTGTATTAAAAATATTGTTTGTCCACTTACACTTTGCATTAATTTATAAAACCTTGTTTTTGGTGTTTCATTAAGGGGAGCAAATTGGAGATTGAAGAGGTTGAAGTTTCGTATACATTTTGATTGAGAAGTAATAAAAAGGAATGCATGATGAGAGAAAGGGAGGATGAATGCTTTTTATGTTTGTTAAAATGCATGATATGATATTTGAAATTATGAATTATTTTTTTCCTTAGTTGTGTATTTTATGGTTATGTGTTTGTTTTTATTGAGAAAAAAACTATGAAGGAATGGATCTTGAAAGAAGGAGAAGATCAAATTTGTCTTTGTTTTTATCTTTTGTCTATATATGTGATTATTTGAAATAATATGGGGGCATGAAGAAACAAAGTGGGGGAGCGGGGCCCTGGGAGACAAGGCAGTTGAACTTCCACCTTCACATGGTTGGCTCTATTAGCATTTAGAATACAATTCTCGAAGCTAAGAGAAGCTCATACATTAAATAATAATGTGAATTTTTATAGAATTTAATAATACACGTTTTCATTTCAACATTATTATTATATATTCATGTTCCATTAATTTGTTTGATTAATTTATGTCCCTATTGATAAACAGGGAATAATATTGAGGAATCAAGGTTGGAGGTAGAACGGTATATTTGAGGAAGATAACATTATCACACACTTTTATTTGTTTGACCATTTTCACTTTGTATCAATTTTATAAAACTAATTCTTTTGGTGTTTCATTGGAGTGAAATTAGTGTTTAAAAACTTTTTTTTATGTTTTAATTTGTGATTGTAATTTATCACTACAAAATCATACCGATAAACAATTGGTGTATTATCATTGAAGTTTAGTGTTTGTTGTAATGATATAGTATCTAGTTTCTTGTAGTGGGTCTTGCAATATCCTACCAATTTGTTAATAGAACTCTACTTTGTATTAATCCTAAAAGTGATACATTCTAAATGGGCTCTCCATATCATACATTTTGACAAAAAAATCATGAGATTTGTAAATTACAAAATTGTTTCCACTTTTTTAATACAAGTCTATTGTGACGTTTATAGCTATTAAACTCTCATTTTTTGAATTATATGATTGCCAAAAACAAATCAATTGAGTAAAAATTTGCATCATTATCTTCTTGTTGTGTTTGTGTTAATATAATATATTAAAAGGGAATTTTAAGAGTCATACACATCGCAAATCCATCATAGAACTTTACAAATATTTGATGAATTGTGAGATTCATTGAGATTATTGGAAGGCATATACTATCACATAATAACAAAATTATCAACAAAAAAATTATAAAAATAGATACTTACCAATTTTATCATTATGATAATGTTAATAGCAATCATGAAGTTGAAAGTCAATGCTATTTTTGGAGTATAATTTTTTTGAGCAATACAATGCAATAGAAGCAATGAACATATCAAGAAGTTGAATGGTGGAAGAACCACCATGTAGTTCACTCTCAATTAACACTTACGTTACAACCACAAGTGATTAGAAATCCATCCTAAATGAGCATGAATGCCAAAAGAGGATGCCTATATATGATTCAGTGTAAAGTACACAACTAGAGCATGTGAGGAAACATCTAAATGTGTGTCAATTTGATCATGTCTTACAACTAAAATATTTGGTTTTAAGGCCTGAGTGAAGATGTAAAAAAACTCATGTAGAGCTCATGATCCTCACAAAGATTCAAGTGAACAAACATGAGCTTTGTCAACAAGTGATCCCTATGAATTATCTGCATTAAAACCAATGTTGTGGTGAAAATGTCACTTAACATGTTGAATAGGGAAAATAATACCATGTGAATTTCTACCAATACCTTTTCCAAAAATCTCATAGACTAAATA
Organism: Taxus wallichiana var. yunnanensis; assembly: GCA_018340775.1. Lineage (NCBI taxonomy): Eukaryota > Viridiplantae > Streptophyta > Pinopsida > Cupressales > Taxaceae > Taxus > Taxus wallichiana. Next base: position 314,489,550 of record CM031239.1, read on the forward strand.
ATGCAAGAACCAAAATCATAATTATGCCTCTCAAAGGATCCAAACAGTGAGTAGGAGTTGAAGTGGGATACACATAGTGTGTAATTACAATTGGCATATATACAAAATAAAAAGGTGGAACAAGTTTAACATGATTATTAGCAAAAGTTGTAATAGGATAATCGAGAGTATGATCAAGCCCTAAAATAATGAAAACTCATGGAAACTATGTGCGAGAGTAATAGGTGGACTAAGAGTAAATGTTTGAATGTCCATAGTGAGAGAGGGATTTTATAAAATAGGTATGTTACAAGCTCACAATTGTTGTAGGGAAAAAAATTAGATCATCCTTATTGTGTAGTCTAGGGAGAGAAGAAAAGAAAGTTGCCTCTTTAATTTGTTGTTATTTTCCACAAATTTGATCATGTCCACTTGAATGGCACCAATTTTAGAAATATCATCTCATTACCATATTAGAGGGCAGAAAATTCATGGCAGAAAGCCATGATGAAGAGAAATAAAAGGAAGACAACAAAAAGCAAGGCATAGAGTGTAAGGAGTAAGCAAGAAAAGATAGAATGTTTCCCTATGAGGAGGTTTGACCTCCTATCGAACAAACCTCACCCTCCAATGTTTGATACATGGAACAATTTTCCACTAAGTAGAGAGGGAATCCCATTAGTACTTAACAATGGATTGGGAAGTGTGGGTTTGGGGGTGATAGTACCTAACGGGGTTGAGGGGCAACACCCCTAACAAGGTCTAGTGGTAATGTCTTTAAAATAAAAAAATCCCCAATTTAGAAATATTTTTGCCCACATTTTTGAAATATCGCTCTATTATATAGTATTTTACTTCCACATAAAAGGCCCTCCCCTTTTACAAAAATGTACCCAAAAACAAATTACCCACTTATTTACTTTCATAAATTTTCTTTTAAGGAAATTTGTGATAAATAAATTATATGGGGATTGACCCTTCTAAATTCCCCTAACTTTAATGCCTCCTCGGTATCTTCAAAAATAGATCACTATGAGAGCGGAATCAACATGTTAGCTCAAGCAATTGGAGGAGTTAAGATAGCATTTTAACCATTATTTAAATATGGTCGTTGAGGGTTGGAAACAATAACCTAATAAGACAAAGTACCAAGTTGTAAGTTGGGGAGGGTGGAAAGTTAGGGGTGATAAATGGGTATTTAACATAGCATGCCAAGTGGTGAGTCAAATTTGTGATGGGTCAACCATTATACCAAAGATCGAGAGCTCAAGTAAAACCTACGAGCAGACTGGATTGAGTGAGAGGAGCCACAATGGAGGGTCAACCCACATGGAAGTCAGGCAAGCAGGGTTAACATCTTAGTCACCAATCATGTGTAGATTAAAGCCTAGATCCGATGTCAATGAGCCTAGATTAACTGGAATCTATATGGGAGTGGTATGTCAATATTAATATCAACCCAATGAAGCAATGAAAAGGCTCTTTCTTATATACCAAAATGAATCACTCCCACAACCTTCCTTTTCCATAGAAGATCTAAAAGAAATATATGGATACGTAAGGTGAATAATCTACGAGCTACCCAAATAATTGATTGCGTGAATCATTGTCACATAACATATCACTCAAGTAATGAATGGAGTTATGCTAAATTTTGTAATGATGATGGCGAAAATAAAAATATCTTAAAATGAACATGTTTCTAGATAGTATTATAACAATCAATCTTTTTATTCATTTTCACTCCTCAACTCAAAGATATGGATCCTATATAATATCCCCTTTTTTAATTAATTCCAAATGGATACTTCTTGACATTATCTTCTAATGGCTAAGAAGGATAAGTGAACAGGGGTAGTAATTGAGCTTCGTTTTGTTTTATTTTATTATTTTAATGTTTTTATTTGGTATTTTACTCCCTAAGGCAAAGTCAGTGGGATTATGAGATTCCCAACAAGGAATTAAAATTAAAATCAAGCTTGTATGTCAATTTTCACCTATTTGACCTTTGGTTCCAAGTAAGGGATATAAAAGAAGGTCATTTGGCTGCAATTAGATCATCTTTGGCATATATACACTTACTATTTTGGTTTTTGGGTTGATTTCTCAATACCTTTCCACTTGAGGATGAAAACCCTTTTGTGTGGCATCCAAGGAGGACGAAACCCTTCCTTTTGCATAGTGTAGAATGAAAGCTCTCCATGTTGGCGAATTGAACGAATTTATTGAAGACTCTCTTGTTGATTTGGATTGAGGGCATCAAGAAGAATACCTACAAAGAGATTTGGCATATTTTGGATCCCCTCTCCCATGGAGCAACTAGGTATTGAGTGTGATTTTGTGTCTTCTAGGGTACATAACTCATTTATTCTTTTATATTCAGACTTTTCATAATTTATAGGGCTAGAATATATCATCTTTAGTAATTATAGAGATTTGGAGACCTCCACTTTGATCATTTCTATCAAGGTTATACCTTTGTTATTCTAAATTAAATTTCTAGTTGAGTATTTGATCAAGTTTCATGGTGAAAAGTGGCTTAAAATCTTTTTGACATGTTTTCCTATGTTATTAACAAGTTCTTTGATGATATTTTGGTGATTTATCACTAATTATAAGCTATTATTATGAAAATCAGACGGTTGATTTACATTTGTCTTAAAAACTAGTTGGCTGATATAAAATTTGAGTTTAATCATTTTGGGTTTGTGTGATTTTCTGATTTTTAGTTTCAGCCCTAGAAAGGAACATTACAGTGGTATCATAGCTTTGGTATTCCTATCATGAGGGTTTATGGTGAGGAAGAAATATGGATCGAATGATGAAGATGCAAAAATACTAGTACACACCTTAGACTCTCTTTCCTTCACCATGCAAAACATATAGAGGGGAAGGTCATTCAAGGAAGAGCTTAGGGTTTCAAAGGATAACAAGACTGTATCTAGCTTTGAGGAGTATCAAGCCCTTCTGGAATTTATTCATGATACCCTATCATTTTCTCGAGTTTGTAGGATGGAGAAAAGATAGAGTGGGCATTGGAACTTGGTCCAAATATCGAGTTATGTACAAGGGTCATAGGAAGGATATACCAACCCTAGAGGAAAAGAGCCCCATCTTGTTGACAAAGCAAAAAGAGACTATGAAACTTGAGGAATAAGGAACCAAACTCCCAAGTTCGTTATGCAAGGATGGACATGCCTATCCCTCTAAGGTTAAGAAGGAGGAAGATATATTGCAACATCTAGTTACTTAGAGGTAACAACCTTTGTGAGTCTTAGAATCCCCTAACACTCATGCCAAAGTGGAGATCTTGGTTGATTTTCCAAATGAAATTATAAAAACATAAGAGTTTGGTGAAATAGTGGAGTACGAGCCAAGAAAGGAGAAAGAGATCAATGATCACACAACTCAAGGTCAAAATATTTCAATGTTTGACGATAGGTTTTGGTGCCTAATGATTGCATAGGGTTGAATATTCATAGAAAAAAATCAGATTTGGGAAAGGAAGAAGGGAATAAAATTGTTGGAGATCATAGCTATGAAGAAAGGGTGATTCTGGGTGCCCATAATCACTCTCATCCTACTGGAATTATCCTAATAGTAGTTAATGTGGAAAAAATTTATGATGGTAAGAGCCACAAAGACATACCAAACACATATGAAAACAACCAAAGGTATGAAGATAATTCAGATTTTTTATTTTCTATAGTGTCATCTCATATTTGTATTCATGAGAAAATAATTTAAAATGATGACCATGGGGAAAGTTTGATGCTTCATAATAAATCACGACAAATAGGTCCTCATCATAGTTTCAGGAATGAAGAAAAATCATATTTGCAAGGAATTCATGGGGCGATAATTCCGAGTGACCTTATTGGGAGGAATTCATATGGAATAAGGGTCTCTTTTGATGCTCATGTTAATCCTCAATTCACTGGAAATTCCAGGAAAACAACATATGGTAAGAAATTTCATCATCTTCTAATAAATGATTGGATACATCACCTTCATACTACGTCTTTGTAATATTTTGGTTATCCTAAGAAATATGCTAACAAGTTTGTAAAGATGAAGAGTACCAAATGTGAAGAGGAATCTAATTCAGCTCTGGGGAGTGGACTTTTTAAAAAATCTTAAACATGACCCACATATTTAGTACTTATGGGTTCCTCTTATATCACTTCCATATTTTCATCATGGAGTGCAACACAGTCAATTTGATAAGAGGAATGTCACGTTGAGGGACAAGGGGGACATAGATTCTTCCTTGTAATTTTTGGATTGTTTACACCTAGAAGTTTGGGATCCGGGGAACCTTTTTAAGGATGTTGATACAAACTTGAGGAATATTGTCTATATCTTTAAGGAAGCCAAAAGGAAATTGGAAACCACAAGAAATGTGCATTTCTCACCTACGGTGAAAGATATAGTGTTTGCATCGGATGTTAGATGGTCTTCACTACCATCATACAAATTTTTCATGAGACAACACAATGCTACTTTCATGGTAAGATGCTCTACCTAAATTCACATTTTGGATGGATAGTACTCTCCTTAGATAGATGTAGGTTGACATTTATGATGAAGTTTTTTGGGTTTAATATGATGTGTGGAAGGGATTTCAAGTATTATAGTTGTTGCACCCTTCCTATGTCAATAACATCCAAGAATTTTGAGTTAAAAATGCTATACTACAACCATGATGGGATGTCCTCTTTAAAATTATGCATGGGGTTGTGCATACCTTCCATGGACAATGAGAAAGAGGCATGTTTGGAGCCACTCTTTCCATTTAATATGATGGGTAATAGGGTTTACACATAGAGATTGAGAAAATCCAATATCCCAACTTCTTTGGCATTGTTTAGGAAGAAATTTAGAGTTGTACATGGACACAAAGCACCCACTCATCCATACTTTTATGCTCTGAACCTAACCCAACGTTGAATAAAATTCAGTGGGGCAACTTCAAATAAACAATTAGAAACCCAAATCAGCAAGGTAACAACCATCCAAATGAGTTTAGCATTATTTTTAGTATGCGTTGTTTGCATCTTATGATAAAATGCATGATAAAGGGAAGAAGACAATGCTTCCAAGTGTGGCTAGCATGAATAAGGAAGAGGAATAACTTTAGGGCATTTAATGTATAGATACTAGCAAGGTCTACTCTTGGGTAAGGTGCTTCATGGTGATAATTTTTGGTTGGTTTCAAGTATGTACAATACTACCTCCATGTAGGGAACACTTGAAGAATTAAGAGTAAATTGGATCTTTTTTGTTGAAAGACATATTTTACACCAAGTTATGACAAGGATGGGTTACAAGAATATTGAGTTAAGGGCCAATATTTCTGCTAATTTCAACCATAGAGTTGTTGATCTTCATTTTCCATCTTATGTAAGACAATTTTTAGTCCCTACACCACTACTCATGAATTTTCCTTTTTCCATAAGATTTCAGTTTGATTGTTGTTATACCATTTAATTAAGGTTGAACATGCAAGAATCAAATTTGGGACTGTCATTTGTAGTCATGAACAACTATAAACTTATATTTTAAAAGGAATTTCCATCATGGGTTGATATGGGGAAAAGGCTACGACTGAAAGGAAGAAACAAATCATATTTGATAGCATTGAATTGCATAATATTTCATGATATTTATGGTTTTTATGAATTGTTTCCATCCTATTCACAATCTAATTTGACTCTTTTGATAAGAGGAATAGTTGGTCCAATTGACTATTCATTCGTCACTTACTCTAGAATGGAAACTACAACAATTTGGAAGGATTTTAACACATCTAAGCATGCCAAGTAGGAGACGTCATTGTTGTTTTTGAAAAGGAAGATAAAGAGTATTTTAAGGAAGAGGAGGGAAACCGAGGTGTGATTTTGTTTGGGTTTAAGCTCCATCATTTAAAAGGCATGAGATCCAAATTATGGGAACACTACAACATGTTCTTTCACCTTGACATGATGATACTTAGACATATGAGCTTACATTGATTGAGGATGAGTAATTTTGGGAAGGGAGGATTGTAATGTCCCCTTTTTTGAATTAATGCCAAATGGAGACTTCTTGTCATTCTTTTCACATGGCCAAGAAGGATAAGTGAACAGGGAAGTAATTGAGCTTCGTTTCAGTTTTCTTTTATTATTTTTAATGTTTTTCTTTGGTGTTTTACTCCCTAAGGCAGGTCGGTTGGGATTATGAGATTCCCAACAAGGAATTAAAAGATAAAGTGAAGCTTGGAGGTCAGTTTTCACCTATTTGGCCTTTGGTGCCAACCAAGGGATATAAAAGGAGGTCATTTGGATCATATTTGGTGCATATACACTGACTGATTTGGTTTTTGGGTTGATTGTTGAATACCTTTCCATGTAAGGATGAAAACTCTATTATGTGGCATCTAAGGAGGATGAAACCCTTCCTTGTGGCATAATGGAGAATGAAAATTGTCCATATTGGCAAATTGAAGGCATTTATTGAAGACTCTCTTGTTGATTTGGATCTAGGGCATCAAAAAGAAGACCTACAAAGAGATTTGGCATATTTTGGAGCCCCTCTCCTAGGGAGCGACCAGTCTTTGAGTGTGATTCGGTGTCTTCTAGGGCACATAGCTCATTTATTCTTTGATATTCAGACTTGCAGGAATAATTTATAGGGTTGGAATCTATCATCTTTTATAACTATCGGGGTTTGGAGACATCTATTTTGATCATTTCTATTAATTGTACCTCTGTTTTTCTAAATTAATTTTCCGTTGAGTGTTTGATTAAATTTCATAGTGAAAAACGTCTTAAAATCGGCTTAAAGTGTTTTCTTATGTTTTTGATGAGTTCTTTGATGATGTTTGGGTGATTTCTCACTAATTACAAGTTATTATAAAAATCAAACTATTGATTTACATTTTTCATAAAAAACCAATTAGATAATACAAAATTTGAGTTCAATCATTTGGGGTTTGTGTGATTTCCTCATTTTTAGTTTCAGCTCTAGAAAGAAACATTACATCTTAATCCTTATAATTACACAAAAGGGTAGGTGTGTCTCAGTGAGTGAAAGACCACAGGGATTTTTGTTTGAATATCCCGAGCTAAATATGTAAACAATTATTTTCAAGGGTGGTGAGAGTTGTATATCCCTTATTCAGTTTTCCTCTATACTTTGAGTCAAACTAAAAACATTCAATTCAAAGAAGACGACCCCCAAATATACATACAAATAGGATTCCTCAACATTATCACATTTGTAAGTATCATTCAACTTTCCTTATTTATAGAAATATTAAAAGTCATGTTTTTGTTCTACCTAAATTAACTTAGAACTCGTGAGTATCGCAAAAGGAAAACTAAGATATCAATTTGTTTCTAAAGACATCTTACTCAGTGAGACATCAAAATAGTGTCGTCTTAAAAAAAATTACAATAGAGATTTTGAAGAGTAACTAACCATCGATTACACCTAATGTATTTGAAATTATTTCTTCAAACTCATCAATATATAGTCTAAAAAAATATAAATAAAATAAACAACTTCATATTATATATATAGAAAATTACATTAAAAATAATGATTAAAGGCTCTTACCAATACTATGATTAACACAAACTCCCTAGTGACACATCTTTTTGCAAAAATGGATGCAAGTAACAATTTAAAAATATACAAAGTTAGTTATGGAAAAGTACATATGCCTTTGTTCAACACTAACATAGTTACCTCTGCTAATAATTGACCTTTGTCATTTTGGAGACAATCTCATTAGTCCAAACTACACGGTACCAAACCCAATACTCACTAGTGGTCTCTTCGCATCTGTGATACTCATGTGCATATGCCACATAATCACTATCAAGGTAGATAATTCATAGGTGGTGGGACCAAAAACATACAACTTTAAAAACAACCAATGGATAGAACTAACATCAACCAAATCAAAAAACCATGCTATAAGAACACCTTCCTCAAGAAGCCCGATTCTACTCATAACACAAAAATGCATCAAATAACTAAAACCAAAGCTATAAACACCTTTCACATTCTTAAATACATCTATCTAACATTTTCTTGTACCCCAAGAAGTTTCAAATCATCAATTTTCATCAATCTCCTTTTAGACCTCTCTTACTTGGTCGTAGCCCTCCAAAAAGGAATTTTTTGAAGAAAATGAAAAATTATAAGTATTCATGCTTCACTATAAAGTTTTATAGATACCAATTTTACTCATTAATATTCCTATAAAGTTTCATATCTCAAATTTTTTCCAAACAATTTTTATTTCCTTTTATTATTTTCCACTAGCTTTGAGTTTACGGCCTTCTTGACTCCACAGAGCTTGTTGTCTGGACCAAAATATAAAATTTATAGGAAAATAATTAATGTTTAATATACCCTTTATTCTCCTCTTTATTTTTTCAAAATTGCATTATTGACTCATCGTATAATTCACCCAACAACAACCTCTCCTTTTTAGGCTAGTTCAAGTTAGGTGTCCTAGGGTTTCACGAGCTTTCTAGGTTCTAACACTTCCCAACTGTTTTACACCTCTTAATCACTTTAATCCACTTATATTCACCTTTTTCATGCCATTTTCAATTTTCCTTCACTCTCTTGTCATCAATCAAGCCATTTTCCATGTTTTAGCCTTCTCAAGGCTTCTTGTTTTCTCTCTGAACACTTTTTGTCCTCTAACTTTGTTTTTATGTCCTTTCTTCTTCTGGGATTTGGATAAGTTACTTAACCACCTTCTTAATATCTTTAAAATTATCTTAATAATTAATTAAAATATCTCTACTCTTTCTCTCTCTCTAACAAAAGCTTTCGTGTTCTTCTCTAGCCTCTCATTGTGCCTATAGTAGAAAAATCTTCTTTGTTTATGATTTTGGTCTATTAAAACTTCTTTATACTATCCAAAAGGCTTATGTAATATTCATTTACCTTCTTAAACATTATAATTTTCTCTCTTATGCATCAAACATCTTTAGGTATACATTTCATGTCACTTGATGCCCTTAAACTTGATCAAAAATGTCACATTTTTGCTTTGTTGACCTATTTATGCATGCAATTTCCTTGTCTCCCGACACTTGAAGACTATGAGTCAATGGTTATTAATCCTCTTTTACACCTTTATAATTACTTATAACATATAAAATACCCCATGCAACCTTCAAAACCATGGAAATAAAATTATTACTCTAAAGTTTCTTCCTTTTAAGCCCTCAAAACTAAGCAGCTCACACTTTAGACCGATCGATCAAGATTCCACCCACCAAAAATATTATTTATCCTTGAAAATTCATCAACATGTTACTCATGTCCCAAACACAGTTACTTAAAATTTTCTTGAGTTTTCAGTGGTGTTAAAGAAATTTACACCAAATTTTTCCTTCAAACCCTAGTCACACCGAGAAAGGGCGGTTTAGATCTATTAACACTTTTATGCATTTTCAAGATTGTAAAATGATTAAACTAACTTCCCTATCCTCCTTACAACATTTCTCATGACCTTCAAGGTTAATTATTCTCCCCTTTAATCTTTCAAGAATCAAATCACTTGATAAATTCCTTCAAAGTTACTTGACCTCAACTATGTGACCTTATCAGAGTTCTTGTTAACTTATATTGCTCGTATTTGATCTTCCTCTACCATTAAAGATGCAAAACCCTTTTCCATACATGTTTCATCACCATTCACAACACTATATATAGAAATTACACAAAATCAATGATCATTTCAAGAACACATCTCAAAACATATGCCACACCTATCATGCCAAACATTGTTACCATTATGAACTCATCGGTATTCAATCATTATCACAATTCCTATACACAAATACATGTACATTATTATTTCCTTATCTCTTAATAATTAAAATAATTCAATAATACAAATGTATTTTGAAAACTCTCTTCTTATTCATGAAGTACCTATCATATTAATTACTCCCTTTAATTACACAAATCAGTTTGAGCCTCTAGGGCTCTTTTCTAAATTCCTCCTCATTGTATTTTCCTCCTACAACACAATGAATCCCCATACATAAAACTACATATTATTTTTTATCACTAAGATAGTCGTTACATTGATTTTCAATAACCTAACCCAAGTAATACTTAACTAGAACTCAAGAGCTCAAGTTAGGAGGACATGATAACCTTAATAACATCATATGAGGACCCTAGAACTATGTGTCACATTTATTTACACAACACTAACATCTAGACTACAAATTACAACCTAATATTTTCAAATATTTGAAAGGGCCATTTTGGAGGGAAAAATCAAAATGGTCACTTATTACATGTCCATGAATCCAAATGGACCAAAAACACTCTATGAACATCCAAATGGACTTAAGACACCCTATGAAACTTAATCAAAGCCAAAATTTAATATGTACAAGTGATGCTCCTACATCATACTACCCTAGTGGAGATAATTGAGATCCATACATTTGTGTATTTTTTTCCTTTTATTCCAATCATGTTGTAATTGTAAGCTCATATTTTCATTTGTTGATCTCTTCTCATCTTCATTAGCAACAAGTCTTCTTAGTTCTTTATACTATTCATTCATCTTCTTCTTCATATCTTTGTCCTCTAAATTGAAGATTTATTTCCTTTTCCTCTTTATTTGTGCTATTTCAAGAGATTCCTCTTCAAATTACTTTTTTCTTCACCAAGTAAACCTAAAAAACACATTTACACAAAACATTATTTAGAAAACAAAGAGATTTTTGTGTCTCTTTGCATGCTTATTTCACTTTTCCTTTTTCTCGTCCATTTTGTGTTTTGTTTCCTCAACTGATTTGCCTTTTATTTTTCATTTTCAATCCTTCCATCCATCATTTCAACTCGTTCATCCTCATTCTTCACTTCATCACTATTCAAATCACTTTCAAGTGCTTAAATCTCAGCCTTTAGTTGTTCTTTACTCTCATGTATAAACTGAAATTTTGATTATTCTTGTTTATTCTCAATTTCTTATTCACAAATGAACACATTCTTCAGCATTTTTATAATTTTATTTTCCTCTTTTTTCATGTCTTCTTATCCATCCTCCTTTTCCTTCTTTCATCTTCTCTTATCCATGTTCTCGGTTGTATTTTATTCTTCCTATCTGTGAGTGACCTTATAGGCCTCTTAACCACCTTCTACATCACTAATTCAATTCCTTGATTTTGTATTGCTTCCACTTTTTCCATCAACACCAACATTCTTTGTGTACCCTTCCTTGACTATCTGATTTCTAGTTCCATCCATAGCTATCTCTTCTTTTCTAATTCTCTCATTATCTGTTCTTTTCTCATTTCTTGTGAACTTAAGTAATTCATTTACTATACTCACTTTCTCTTCCTCCGTATTCTCTCAACAAGTATTTTCCACCTTACTAAAGCATCGCCTAGGTTCTTTTTCACACCAGGTCTTTTGACTCTTCTTTCTTCAATTTTCCTTCTCTTCTTTTGGGATTCTTTTCACTTTTTCTTTTCCTCTTTCTTTCATTGTTCTCTTTATTACTTATTTCTCTCAAGGTTAAAATTTTCCACTACACACAACTCTCAAAATAAGGTAAATTATTAGTTCAAAAAACTTTAATTCAATTCATCAAACAACTAAAATCACTTCTATACAATTATTTGTAACAAAGATATCTTATTACTAATCAATAACTTCTTCCTTTGGATCAAAAAAATTAAAACCTCAAATTCCTTGATATTACAAATCTGATACCAAAATGATCCAGAGGTGGTGGGACCAAAACATACAACTTCAACAACAACCAATGGTTAGAACTATTATCAACCAAATCATCAAACCATGTTATAAGAACACCTTCCTCAAGAAGCCTAATTCTACTAAAAACATAAAAATGCATCAAATAAGTGAAACCAATGCTATAAAAACCTTTCACATGCTCAAATACATCTATCTAACACATGCATGCACCCAAATAAGTTTCAAATTATCAATTTTCATAAATCTCCTTTTAGATTTGTCTTACTTGCTTGAAGCCCTCCAAAAGGAAAAAATTGAAGAAAATGACAAATTATAAGGATTCATGCTTCATTGTCAATTTTTCTAGATACCCATTTTCCTCATTAGAGTTTTTACAAGTTTCAAGTCTTAAGCCTTTGCCAAACAATTTTTATTCCCTTTTTACCATTTTCTGTTAGCCCTAGTTTCTAGCTTTCTTGACTCCCTGAGCTTGTTGTCTGGACCAAACTATAAACTTTCAAAAAAATATTTATTGTTTGAGATACCATTCATGATACTCTTTCTTCATGCCAAATTTCATGCACTAAATCCTTGTACAATTCACCCAACACCAACATCTCCTTTTTAACCTAGTTCAAGTTATGTCTCCTATGGTTTCATGAACTCATTAGGGTTTTAACACTTACCCACCTCTTAATCAATTTAATCCACCTATATTCAACTTTTTCATGCCATTTTCAATTTTTCTTCACTCTCTTGTCATCAATCAAGCCATTTTCCATGCTTTAGCCTTCTCAAGGCTTCTTGTTTGCTCTTAACACTTCTTGTTCTCTAACTTTGTCTTTTTGTCATTTCTTCTTATAAATTTGGCTAAGTTCCTTAACAACTTTATTAATATCCTTTTACATATCCTAACAATCAATGTAAATCTCTCAGCTTCCCTCTTCAAGACTCTCTCTCTAATAAAAGCTTGCTTGTTCTTCTCTATCCTCTCACTGTGCCTACAACAAGATAATCTTGTTTGCTTCTAGTTTTAGTATATTTAAAATTATTTATACTCTCCAAAAGGCTTATGAAATTTTAATTGACCTTTTAAAAAATTATAGTGCACTCTCTTATGCATCAAACATCTGTATGTATTCATTGCATGCCACTTTATGCCCTTAAACATGATTGTCACAGTTTTTGCTTTGATGAGGACTATGCACGCAATTTCCTTGTCTCCTTAACATTTGAACACTATGAGTCAATGGTTCTTAAGAATATTTTACAAATTTTTAATTCCTTATAACCTATAAAATACTCCACAACCTTCAACACCATGGAAATAATATTATTACTCTAAAGTTTCTTCCTTCTAAGCCTTCAAAATCTGGCGAGTCACACATTGGACTAATCTAATCAATATTTTACCTATAAAATTCCTTATTTATCTTTAAAACTTCATCATCATGTTACTCATTCCCAAAAAAACTTCCTACAAATTTTCTTGATTTTTCCCCTATGTAAAAAGAAAGTTACACTAAACTTTGCTTTTAAACCCTAGTCATGAGAGTTCATCGAGATAGGGTAGTTTAGATTTATTAACACTTTTATGAATTTTCAAGCTTCTAAAAGGATTAAACCACCTTACCTATCCTCCTAAGAATATTTATCATGACATTCAAGGTGGATTAAACCACCTTCTCTCCTTTGAGCTTCCAAGCATCAAATCACTTAAGAAATGCCTTGAAAGTTACTCACCTCAATTGTGTGACCTTATCATGGTTCTTGATAACTTTTACTACTTTTATTCAATCTTCCTCTATCTTCAAAGATGTAAAAACCTTATCCATACCCATTTCATCACCATTCACAAAAAAATATACATAAATTATACAAAATCAATGATCATTTCAAAAACAAAACTCAAAACATATGCCACACCATCATGCCAAACATTGTTATCATTCTCAACTCATCATTATTCAATCATTATCACAATTCCTATACACAAAGACATGTACATTCTTATTTCCTTGTCTCTTAATCATTCAAAGAATTCAATAATACAAATATACTTAAAAATATATATTCTTATTCATGAAGGATATGTCATATTAATTGCTTCCTTGAATTACACATATCAGTTTGAGCCTCTAGGGCTCTTTTCCAAATTTCTCCTCATTGTATTTTCCTCTTAAAACACAATGAATCCCCCTCCATTTGAGTACATATTCTTTTTATCACTAATAAAGTGGTTACATTGAGTTTCACTTACCTAAACCAAGTAAGACTTAACTAGAACTAAAGAGCTCAAGTTAGGAGGACATGAGAACTTTAATAGCATCATAAGAGGACCCTAGAAGTATGTCTCACACTTATTTACACAATGCTAACATCTAAGCTAAGAATTTCAAATATTTGAAATGGCCATTTTAGAGGGAAAAATCGAAATGGTCACTTATTACATGTGCACGAGTCCAAATGGACTAGAAACACCCTATGAACATCCAAATGGACTTAAGACACCCTATGATACTTAATAAAAGCCAAATTATAGTATGTACAAGAAATTCTCCTGCATTAGTAGCGCAATATGTTATATTTATGGTTAACCTTTAATCTAATATATCTTTGGTCACATGGGCAAAAATATGACCTGCTCTTGGTACCCATTGTCTATAACCAAACTAGTGCAACACTGTATCATAAAAGATATCTCTCAACAAAAATTCATACATGCCTACTAAGTAGCACTCAATGTGTTTATAAGCTAGCTCCAAAATGTCTCGACTAGGTCATCATTGCTAAATAGGGTCTCCATGTGATGTTCATTGAGACAAGATCATCCAATGCTCACCTATACACCAACATTTCTTTGTACCCCGGCTACCTCTACCTAAATAGATCCATCCAAAGGCTTTGGATCCTCATCTTAGAGTGGATTGAATCCCCCACTCATTTTCTAATTGTGGTATGATCTTAGGCCCTTATATATAAGAGGGTTGTGTGCCCTATATTTTGGCCACCCCTATAAACCACCAAGTGTATAAATTTATATAGTTGTGTAGGGATGTGAGGTCCCCAACAAAATCTTTGTTGTTTCTCTACCATATTTGTTATAACACTCATGTACCCTATTGATAGGTAGCAGCCAATATTTTTCGAGTAACAAGATGTCGTTGAAAAAAACATCAATACTAAGGAAGACCCTAAATCATATCCCTATCAAATATCTCTATGAAAAGGATGTTGGTTCTCCTCTGTTTGAAGTAGATCATACTTGACATATGGCTTGCATCATTTCACTAAGGATATTTTTGTATCAAAGTAGATCAAATCCCATGTGATTAATAACCTCAAAATCTTATGGACTTCCTCTAAAGTGATGTTCATCTCCCTGTTAGGAGCTAAGAAATTCTAGTCTTTGGATGTCATCTCTCAATTAGGGCTGTCAATAGTGATCCATCCACCTACATCATTGGCACCAATACTATGAAGTATAGTCCCAACTCCTCCAAAATGGCCCAATCATGTGGGTTCACCATATGAAGCTAATGTAAAGATCTACATCGAGGCTCTCAAAACTGGATCATAGTCATCCTCACATGCGACCATCGATAACACAAGTTTATACTTAGCCATGTTTGCAAACTTTTGTAAATTCATCATTCAAACTTATATTTTTTCGAAAATTTGTGAATTTGTTATTAGTAGTGGTGAATGCGCTATAACATTTCATGAATTCTGATACAACATCCCACAAATTTGCTATAAATGGTGAATCTACTATGATATAACACACATCTGCTATCCTAAGAAAAATCCACCATGACATAACATTATGCCATCCTAAGAAAATACACCACAACCATTACCGCATTCGCTAGACCCATGGAAAAATTGCTAAAATTTCTACATGCCCACTACAATGTAGCACGTAACTACTAAAATTGACATTTATCAATTTGAATAGCTTACGCACCACAACTTTTGGGACATTTATTGCACTCCAACTACAAAATTTCCAAAACATAAATGACATCATCTACCAAATCCATGTGTCTCGAAGTATGTTGGTAGTCCACTGAACAACTCTTTTTGTGTGTAAACATTGGGATGGCCATCTCTTATTCTCGCAATTTCCCATAGTTCCTTTTCTCCAATTTATGGTGGTGAAAATGAGTTGTTTTTACCCCTCCTTCCCTATATGTATACCTTATCATGGTGATTTCAAACATCGTGATGGCATGTTGGCCACTATAATGGCCTCTTCTTCCATAGTGATATTTTTTCTTCTCTTTTCAAGCATTAATTGCCTTCTTCTATCACCCCATTGATGCTCGAGGGGGCATCGTCCATCCTACTAATTTTTCTTCCTCGCACACAAAATAAAATTGTCTACTTTCTTTGAAATGACATCACCTGTACAACACCACTTCAAAGAGGGGAAAATGTAGATATCTACTTTCCACTATGAAAAAATTGCACTAGCTTCGCTCTTTCCAATCATCACAATTTAATTAATAACCTTTTGTTACTTAACTTCTCTCTTCTTCTTGAAACAAATTATTAACACTTTGTTAATTAAAATCTCTTTTAATTAATTAACTATCCATAATTAATTAATTATTCAAATCTCTATATTTTATTTAATTAATAATCATTTATTAATTAATTCTCGCTCTAAAAACCCTTTAAACCCACTAAATTTCCTCTATTATTTCATCTACATAGCTTCTACAAGCTAAGCTCGGCATATCAATATCCCAAGTGATTAATTAAGCCTCTTCTAACTCATATGGGTCATCGATCTTAATTATTTACCTTTAATCATACTTATTCGTTCCCGATTCTACATCTCCATTATCCCACATTCATCGTTATTTGCACTTCTCCCAAAGAGGAAAGCTATACAAGCAACCTAGTACTACCTTCCCAAAACACACCATGTCCTTGCAAGACATATACATAAATTTTCTCATAGGAACATTTTATCACTAGAAAGCTTGCAAAAGTGAGAAAACCCTTTCCTTTTTGAAGTAGTGTTGTCCAAAATAGCACCTATGTCATTTAGACAACTTCATTTGAGTCATAGACTCGTGTAGCTTCAAGAAAGACATCTGAAAAATGAAAGAACTTAGTGTTCTACAGAAGTCATAATTTAGTGTTCCACGGGTTTTCCTAACCCACGTAACAAAGGGACATCACTACGGGATATATGTCATGGGACAAAGGATAAGTAACATACAACACTATGAAGGAAAGAGAATGAAGCACAAGATTGCAAGAAGGGTTCGCGGGTTAAAAAAACCCTCCATTGTTTAAAAGGTCTGCGCAAGAAAGGAAAAAAACCATGGATTTATATACCGTGGAGCAAGGAAAAGGAATACGTGCAACATTGTGAAGAAAAATAAAGAGAGTTAAACGTAAAATAATTTTAAAAGGTTTACAAAAAGCAAGTTGTGCAAGGTTGAAATCTCGTGGAGTGAAGAAGAAAAGAGAAAATGTTGTATAAATAAAATTTGTGGAACAAATAAATTCCGTACAATAAATGAAATACACACAATAAAGAAAAATTTGTAGAGAAAAGAAAGTCCGCACAACAAAGAAAAAACTACACAACAAAGAAAAAGCTACAAAACAAAGAAAATCAACGTCTTAAAAGAAACCCACGGAATAAGAGAACAATCATCCACGGAACAAGAAAGTTAAAATCCACATAATAAAGAAGTTACACAAAGTATTTAGACAACTGCGGAAAGGGGGTGGAGGGTGAAGTAAAAAAATACTTGAGTAGAAGACCCATGGTACAAGAAGAGGTCATGGAAAGTAAAAGTATGTTTGCAGATCAAGAGAAGAAAGGAAACAAGTATGCGAGATCAAAATCAAAAAAAAAGCTGTTAAAAGCCGTGAAAGACCATGGAATTCAAAATAAGGACATGAACTATAATAGAAACAATAGAAAGCCGTGGGAAATAGAAGAAGAGAGAAGATCATCTAAATCTCATGGATTGTAACAAAGTCATGCCTAACCAATTCAAAAGTATGAACCAGTCCCAACCACTAACATTAAATCCTGCACATTAAATTCCACATTCTCAAACGATTTGATATTATTCTTTGTAAACAACCTATTTTAGCCATACCTATCTACAAGCATTGAATCATGATTGGTCCTTAGTGGGTGGTGGGTGGTTAGCTCTTTTTGTTTATGGTGTGATCTGATTTTCTCCGTCTCTCTTTTATTCCTTCTCTATAAAAGGTAATTTGATATTATTAAAAAGAATCCTCCCTTGATTGTAAAGTCACCATGTCAAAATGGTGGTTGAGATTTCATGAGTTGTAGACCTCTGATTTGGTCACATGTAACGCACTCATACCATTCGCTAGTAATGTAATGGATGTGTATTTCTTTATTTAAATAATCATGTTATTGTGGCATGTATCTGCCATTTACTCGTATTTATTGTGTCACTTACCTCTTTCCTCATTTATAGTATACCATGTGTGGGTTTAAATTGTTTGTTTTCATTTCTCTATATCTAAAATGTGTGGAATGGAATCATTTGCACTAGATTGATCTATGGTATTTATCGAGCTCTTATCATTGTGTTTTCTTTCTTTTCCTTCCCATCATGGAGAGAGATCCCATTTCTATTCTTGTGTCATTTCCCTTTCCTTAGCTTAGTTTTACTTTCATGAATTCATTCTCTCTTTTCCCCATATAGTTCAATATCATAGCTTAGCTTAGTAGTAGTGTTAGCGTTAGGTTAGATAGGTAGAGGAAGTCTACCTTCTTCGGAGGTCTGTCCCAAGCAACAAGGTTCCACACCTTAGGGAAATTCTCATCTTTTACTAAGGTGTTGAATCTGGTATATTCAACAAGGGTTTAATCTCAGGTGACAATAGTTTTTGGAATGCCAAATGGGACTTATTGAGTCAATTATAACTCATTTCACTAAGATTGATTTGTTTCTTAGTGATCTCTAGCCTTCAGGGCATTATCCCAACACATTTAGTAACTCCACTAATCCAACAACCCATTTATTTCATTCACAAGATCATTTCCATTCATCATTTCCTATCTTTCATGAAGTTACGCAATCATGACTTCATTTCCTCATTGGGATCCTCATTTTCAATAGAAATACCATTACACTCCATCTATTTTCTTTAAAAACTCCCCTCCAAATCAGTTTTATGAAACCTATCATGATGAATATGCCTATGATCCAACCCCCACTGATCCATATGGTTATCTTATTAACCATGATGTTTTTCAAGGAAAAGGATATGCAAATAATGGAGGCATTTTCATATTCAGTGATTATTTTTTGTTGCGAGTTCAACACATAAATAAGAACATACAAATAGCTAAACAGTTGTGTGAGAGCATGACAAATAAGCTCCATATAACCAAGTTGTTTTATTCCTCAACAAAAATTAGAGGTAATGACAAATAAGTTAAATGACATGATATTATTAATTGATGAAATGGAAGCTAACAAATTTGGTTTTAAGGATCCTTATCAATGGGGAAATCCTTCACCACAATCATACAACCCCTTACTCATCCATCTGAATCCATACAATCTCAGCCTAAATTCCATGTTCCTAGCTTTCTCTCACCTCCTCTTGAGATTTATTCTCCTCCCAAAGGAGATAATATACCTCCTCCACCATTAAAAAAATCCAAAATCATCCAAAAGCCCAATCCTTCCCCCATTCCATAGATCCAAATTCATTTGTGTATGAACCTCATGTTCAAACACTTGAGAGGTTTCATCTAGCTTTCATCACTCTCCCACTCTCAACAAAGGTACTACCCAATCCACAAGATATTTATGTAGAACCATGTTCAAGTGAACCAAAACTAGCTAAAGAAAGCTCCATCATTATTGAAAATCATGAGATATCTATCTCAGATTGGGTTGACTCTAAAAGTGTGGATGAAGAGATGACTCAAATCTTTCATTTTGAGCTTCTTATTGTTTATTATGATTAGTATTTAAGTGAAATTGAATTTGTTTAGAACAAAGTGGAAGGAGCGTAGTTTTCCAATTCTAAGGAGGATCATTTGGAATTAAATGGTGAACAAGATGTTGTTGATTTTCCTAGGGTTTGTGTTCCTGATCATGTAGAGGAGAAATCAGATCCCAGGGATGAGGAAGAGATCATAGAGAGATTCTCCCTCTTCTTTGAAGGTGAATATTCTGATCAACCTTTGTCTTCACGCATAGGATCAGATTTGGAGACATATTTGGACTAGGAAACACCATGTTTCAGTCTAAGATAGAGGAGACTGGACCAAACATTCAAGAGGAAATGGTTGAGGAAAGAATTAACCAAGAAAATGAGATCAAAATGGAGTTTCACCCAAGCGTGGAAAGTGAATAGGTAAAGGTGTTATCTGATCTAGAATATTTGAATGATGAAGAAAAACTGTTAATTGAACTTATAAGTATTCCATTCAAATCATTTCTCTTCTTCGACAAGAACCCTCTTATTGTTGGAGTTTCCCTTGAACCTGAGATAGAGCAAGAAATTCCAATAAATTTTGATCATGGTCAAACAAAGATACATAAGAGTGAAAAGGAAAGTGTGCATGATAGCTTTATTTATGGATTTGAATGTGAAAGAGATGGGAAAATCAGAAAAATCAGTGCACTAGTTTTGAAAGATGGGTGTCCAATCAGATACCTAGCTAGATCGAGATATTCATTCACAATTGCCACCAGTCATGTTCACTTGAGCATGAGGAATATTTTCAAAGTACCAAATATCAACCAATGCACCTATCTAAACAAAATGCAAAACAACCAGAGGAGGTGTTTGTTCTTTTTTAGGCTGATATTTTGAGAAAAAGGGAGGTGTGGACCATGTTTTCACTTCCACCACTTGATCTAGTTATAAAATTGATCTCATGGCTACATTTTATAAGAAAGGGAAGTTATTTTTCCCATATGGTATTTCTTTTCTCTTGGTTATAGTAGGAGTAGTTTAGTTATTTTTGTGCAAAACAAGTGCTTTGCACACTTTGCATGTCTCTATTTGGATCATGTATGATTTCTTTATGTACATAGTTTTTATCCTCTTTACAGCATGAACAATCTAGATCACTCACCATGGTGTGCGAGAATCAAATATTTTGATGCATTTTCCAAGTATAGTGTTCTTTCAAAGATCCAAAACTCAATTTAAAGCTAGTGTTAAGTGTAATGCTTCATGCAAATTCAGGGTTAGTTTTAAAAGTTTGGGATCATTTTTCAAGATGTATGTTTGACTCCATGCCCAATGGATATGCCAAGCTATTGGTTAGTTCATCTAGCAGGTAGATGTCCCTTGAAATTCACCAAATTATTGTCCAAAATAACACCCATGTTATTTGGAAAACTTCATTTGAGTCATAGAATCACACGACTTCAAGAAATACATCCACAAAATGAAGGAAGTTAGTATTATGTGAAAGTCAAAACTTATTGTTCCATGAAGTTTTCCTAACCCACGTAACAAAGGGACATCATCGTAGGGATATATGCCTTAGAATAAAGGCTAAATAACATGTGGTACTATGAAGGAAAGAGAGTGAAGAATAGGAGTGCTAAAAGGGTTCATGGGATAAAAACCCACATATGTTTAAAAGATTTGCATAGAAAAAGGTAAAGCCATGGGGCAAGGAAAATGAAGTCGCATAACACCGTGAAGCAAAAGAAATGGATTTGAGCATGGAATAAAGTTAAAAATTCCACAAGAAGTAATCCGCGCAAGGTTGAAATCTTATGGAGAAAAAAACAAAGAGAATCCACGGTATAAAGAAAAGTTACAAAACAAAGAAAGTTTGCGTAACAAAAAAATCGTGGAACAAAGAAAGTTAGCACAACAAAGAAAAATCCACATAAAAATACAATATACATATCAAAAGAGACCCATAAAACATGAGAATAGTCATCCACAAAACAAGAAAAGTTAAAATCCACACAATAAATAAGTAAAGATTCAAATACCACAACAACGTGGTGGAGGGTGAAGTAAAAGAAGAATATTTGAGTAGAAGACCCACGGTATGAGAAGAGGCCATGGAAAGTAAAATTATGGTTGTGGATCATGAGAAGAAAGGAAATAAGTCTGCAGATAATTCAAAAGCTAATAAAATCCACAAAAGACCATGGAATTCAAAACAAGGCTACATATTACAATAGAAACATCAGAAATTTACAAAAAATAGAAGAAGATAGTCGATCATCTAAAATCCACGAATTATAACAAAACCTTGCCTAACTCATTTAGAAAGTGCAAATCAATCATGATCATGGTGCATAAAATCATACACATCCAAGTCCATATTCTTAGATGATCTGATAGAGTTATTTTCAACCAACCTTTGTGAGCCATACATGTCTGCAAGCATTGAATCACAATTGGTCCTTGGTGGGCAGCGGGTGGTTGGCTATGTTCATTTTTGGTATGATATAATTTTCTCCCTCTCTCTTATCTTCCTTATTTATAAAAGGAAACTTGATATTATTAAAAAATAATCCTCCCCCGAATGTAAAGTCACCATATCAAAATGATGGTTGAGCTTTCACGAGTTATAGAACTTTGATCTGGTCACATATAACGCACTTAGTGCCCTTCCCCAGTAAGGTAATAGACTGCGTGTATTTATTTATCAATAGAATCTTGTTATTGTAACTTGTATCTACCCTTTACTTGTGTTTATTGTGTCTCTTACCTCTCTGTTCATTTTTGGCATATCATGTGTGGGTTATACTTGCATGTTTTCATTTCTTTGTGTCTAAAATGTGTGGAATGGAATCATTTGTGCAAGATTGATCTATGACATCTATCTTCCCTCTCATCGTTGTGTTTTCTTTCATGTTCTTCCCCTCACAGAGAGATCCCCTTTCTATTCTAGTTTCATTTTCATTCCCTTAGCTTAGTTTCATTTCATGTATTCCTCCTTCCCCATTTCCCTGTAGATTAGTAGCTTAGCTTATGAGTAGTGTTAGCGTTAGGTTAGATAGGTAGAGGAAGTCATCCTTTTCTAGATGTCTATCCTAAGGAGCAAGGTTCCACACCTTAGAACATTCCCATGTTCCACCGAGGTTTTGAATATGGTAGATTCAAAAGGGTGTTATCTCAAAGCGACAACACTAGTAAGAGGAGACACAAACATGGCTTTTGGGACATTTTTAGGATATCTCTTCCTTCACTAAGCTCCTTCATTGGATCAAAATTGGTCGTGGCTTGCCCTTGGCTCATAAGGATACCCATATTCTAAATAAAATTGACACATCGAAGGGAGGTTTATGTTTACGATGTTTATGTTTATGCAATTTATTTTTATTTTTAGCTTTATCTTGATGTATTTGCAATGGAAATAGATTAAAATTTAATTGGTGTTAGATCCCAGCTTAGTTTTATCTAATTTCATTTTTATGCATACAGGTTCCTTGCTCCTTCTAAAAGATGCTTTGAGGTATTATCACTTTGCGATCCCACCCATACTCGGATAAGAATTAAAACTGGGTGTTAAACATGGAGATGAGCTATTGACAAGTGGTCCAAGTGTAATCATGGATAATTTAGACAAATAAAAACTTAAACTTCATCTTAGGGTAAGTGCAACAAGTTGGTGGGCAAAAAAGGGGTCATAAGTGGATGTTATATTGCAAAAATAGCGAAATCTCAACTTGTAGGGATTATAACCAATATGCGTACTCAAAATTAGAAAAATTTATATAAATATGAATCGTAGCATCCGGAATCTAGTTTCTAAACTACTATAAAAATTTAAAAATGGAAAAGTGAAGCTGTATTAAACACTCAAAATTATATGACTTGGTTTTTTTGTTGAGAAAACCTATAAGATTGTAGTCCGTTTGCCCACGATTTGGATGACCAAATCTTTTTTTTTTTTTTTTTTCATTTGATGAAAAGTTAGATGTCATTGTCTATCTTGGGATGGATTTTATTTTGTATTTTTTCAGGCAATTTTTTTATGATTTTGTCCGTGAAAGTGGTCTGAAAATTTTTAGAAAATAGAGCATTTTCTGTTTTCCCACCATTATAACTATATCAAAAAATATCGAAATCAAATATTTTTTTAACGTGTATAGAATTTCTCCACGTTTGGGATGGTATAAGTTTTATCACATTTTGATAAGTGAAACAAAAGTTGCAGTCTTAAACGTAGACATGAACATTCACAAGAAAAAATGTCTTAAAGACCTATTGTTAGTAAAAATTATAAAATGATATTTATCTTATTCTATTCACTTTAAAATCAATATTTCTACAAAGCTAACATCTCCTATGTGATGGCATCATTTTTGTGAAATGTTTTCAATTTTTCAGCATGGTTCAAGTCTGCGGAAGAGAAAATTTGAAGTTTTTTTACCTTTTACATGCCATAATGACCTCCCATAGCTTTGGTTGGGGAAAAAAAAAGATTTCCCGAGCCTTAGGGTCGACTTGATGATACAGATATAACTGCAATCATGGTTTTGATAACAAGCACTGTGATCGCGCTTTATAAACCGTGATCACGCTTTATAAAGTGCGATCGTGGTTATTAAATCATATTTACACACATCCCAATGTTCAAATTACCATGTGATTTTTATTGTTTGACCTTACCGCATTTGCATTATCATAAAAATTATGTCATTTTCTGCGTTTTTCTTATCACCGGAAGCAAAACATCATGGGAGACAAGAAACGAAGTCAAAAAAGGAAGTCATTAAGTAAAACAATGTCGATGAATTAGAAGAAAACATATTTCAAAATGTTAGCGAATGTGAAATCATCATGAATCAAGAAGAGGTTCATCTTCAACCCCTACTATTGTAAGCAATGAGGAACCAAGTAATGTTTCTACTGTCAATGTTGAAGTTGAATTAAATACTCGTGATGAAGATGTTTTTATTGTCAATGTTGAAGAAGAATTAAATACTCGTGATGTAGCTGATGTTGAAATTGAAGGAGACAATGAAAATGTGAATAAGGAAATTCAGGTTGAAATTGTAGACAAACAAAATTTGACAAAACAACCTCTTAGGATTTTACATAAGAAACCTAATTATTTTATTGAAATTGATGAAAACATTTTGAAACCAATGTCGACAAACTTTCTCGGATAGAAAATCAAAAGAAAAGCCATTTGAAATTTGGGATGATCATTTTGAAATTTTAAATGATTCCCAAAGATGTCATTTGGTTGTTAGTTTGATGAAATTAATTAAAATGAGACCAACATTAAACACCTAAGGATTGACAACATCTAATATACGTGGTCAAACCTGTACAATTGTTGAAAACCCTCATGATGCATATCACACTGTTGGTGTCAAGAGATGCACTAGGGATATTAATATTGTATGTCGCGTACTTGCTACTTGTTGTAAGTGAATAAAAATAGCATCTGATTACGTAAACAAGTCAAATGTTGAAAGTTAATCGAAAAACTCTAATGAAAGTAATTAAAAGACATAATATCCTTCAATCACTCAATAACACCGATTTTTGGGCATTTTCTACTAGAGCACCGCGTAAGGACAAAGATAAATTTGATTCTATAAGAGAATTTGTTATTCAATTTTAGCATGATAACACTTGATTTTCACCTAATATAAGAGATGTTGTAAAACAGAGAGTTGGTTCTACTAATCACGAACCACATCCAAAGCATTTCTTAGATATGATTTAAACTCAATTTTTTCGTAAGTTTGAACAAGAGCATCTAGAAAAAAAAATTAGTCAACGTTTTTTGAAATGTTGAAACCATTCTATGTGAAAATCAACCACGTTCGTAACACTTTTTGTTGTAGCAACATGTTTAATTTGTGATGTATTATGCTAAATTTTTACGTATTCGTTCTAATACTCATTTTGAAACTATGTTATCAAAATGTGGTGTTCAATTTCCACCAATATCTTCCAGGGATTTCATTCCTATGATATTTTGTGAAAGAGAAGTTGGACAATTTTTTTATAGTTAGGATTGTTTAGATGGAAGTTGTGGTACATGCGGCGGATTACCTAAATTAGAAATTTGCATCCATGAGAAAATTGAAGGTGCAATAAGACATAATTTAGTTGATTTTGATAAATATAAATCAGTACCATACCAATTAAAAGATGGAAATGAGTCTAAACGGTGTGAGCTAGTTATAGAACATATGCCTATTTTTCAATTTATGAGAAAATTTAAGGATGAAATTGTTTATGAGTATGCTAGGCATACACACAGAGCTCAATGGTTAGATGAACAGTTCAAGATATGCAAGGACACATTTCCTATTGGTACTATTGTTTCAGTGGTCGATTTTATAGAGAATTACACATTGCAACCATAAATGGAGGTTCAATCACAATATTACAACTCAGTACAAGTTGTCATTTTTGTGCATATAACATTTATACATTCTCTTGACAGTACAAAGAATGATCAATTTTTTTCAAGAGAGTGCTTCTTTTATATCAGTGATGATCATACTCATTCTACTGAATTTTTGCAAGGGTGTTTCCAGTTATTTTATGGAAACTTGTCTGATAGGGATATCCACTTCAAACAATATTATATATGGTCAGATAATTACACGTCTCAATTTAAGAATACACGAATGTTTTATTGGATGAGCAGGATGCACGTCCAAGATGTGTGTGCAACATATTTGGAGTTTCACTAAGGCCGGACATGGAAAAGGAAAACATGACGGTGCATGTGCATGTGTGAAAAGAGATCTTTCAAGAGAAGAGTTGAAGTACAAAAATGGTGCTCGGTTGAAAGATGCAAAAGAGCATAGTGGAATGGTGTATTGAAAAACATGGCACGAGGTTCTCAAGAAAATTCCACAGGATTAGCATATATTTTTGGTTGATAGAGGAACAACGAATTTCTAGCTACGAGGATTGTATCACACTTACGAGGTCGAGTGATATGCACTCATTTTGTAGCTTAGATGCTACTGTGGGCCACATGGACAAGAAAGTTGGCAATTTTTGTGCATCTTGTATCGAATTTGTCATTATTGAGTGTGATTCACAAGAATGGGTGGATGGATGGATTTGTAGGCCTCTAACTCCTCTTCCCAATTATTAACCTCCACAGGCATTATGACTTGTTTCTGCAGATGAAGTTGCAACATCCAAGGACTTTGACAAGATTTTGATTTTGGTGCGACAAGGTAAATGGCTATTTAAAAATTTTGTATTGAGTTATGTCCATTGAAATTTTAATATGTAATTTAAATTTGAGTTGAAACCTTTATTTTTTTGTAGGACATGTGAATGTAATTATTGTGACAAAAGACAATGAAGAAGGAATAGACTATTTCTTATGTCGTTGCATCGAGGAAAGAAAGAAGTTGACTTCTCCTGTTATAGATGGCGAAGATATTTAGTACCCTACGGGGTCGGTGGTAGTTCTTGGAACTTAGCTTTGACGACATCCATTAAAAAAATCCTATGTTTGGGTGTTTGAAGACATTGAGACGCATAGGAAAATACTCTTATATTCGCATCTAGTTCTAATGACAAATATTCAGTGTATAGATATCGAGGAAGGCCCAATAACAAGATTCTTTGTAAGGTTTGAGAGTAAGATCATGAAGCAATCTTATCTACTATTCGAGCAGCATCCGATCCCGATAGTTCATTGAAATGAATTTACATGCTCACATCTAGTATATATAATTTCTTTGAAGTGTTTAAATTTCTCAACCATATAATTTGTGTATTTTGTATATATCTAGTATACATGGTTTTAATTCAACTTAAAATTCTTTGATCGGTTCATTTTTATGCAGGTTAGTGGTGCCAAAAACATGGACACTTTCACATACGATGGTGAGCATTGGAATGAATTTACCCGAGCTCGTTTGATATATAATTTTTCTTTGAATTCTTTAAATTTGTTAGTTCTAGATTCAAGTTTATATATTTTATTAAATTTGTGTATTTTGTATATATCTGGTATGGTTTTGATTTGAAACTTAAATTTCTTTGACTAACACTTTTATGTAGGTTAGTGGTGCCAAAAAATCTTCCACCTTCATGTGTTTGGCACTGTTTGTACAAAATTTTATATTCTCGAAGCTAAGAGAATCTTTCATTGTTTTACAAGAAAAGAGAAGCAATTAACAACGATTTATGTACCTGTGGAGGGGGTTCTGGGCTCCAAAGGAGGTATCCCAGAAGCATTGGGAGCTTAGAAAACCAAAATGACGCATACCAAAGTGTTTACAATACCATCCCTACACGTGTGTGTAGTCGGTTCGGTGCCACGACCCACTGTTTACAAAATATAGCATTTGACAGCCTTACACTGGCTCAAACTGCACTATTTCATGCATTTGCAAACAATAGGGCAATGAGAGCACCATTTGGATACGGAAAAACTGATACATGATATTGTATAGGGTCCCTATGCCAAGGTGTAGGATATGACGAGACGTCTGTAGGTGCCACGGAGTCTAACTAGTCACATGTCGAAGTTGAATGGTTTTTGGTCTCATGGCTCTTAAGGGACTACACCCGAACGAAGTAGCCCAGAAGTAATGATGTTTTTACACACCAAAATGATGCCTCCTCTAGCATTCACCTAGCCACCCAGACGTTTTGGTGCAGTTGGTTTGGTGCCATGACCCACCGTTTACAAAATATAGCGTTTGACAACCTTACACTAGCTCAAACTACATTATTTCACATGTATTCAAATAATAGGAAACAAGAGAACCTATTAGAGACAGAAAAAAATTGAGACATTCTACTATATAGAGTCCCTATGCCAAGGTTTAGGATCCAACGAGACATCTCTAGGTGCCATGGAGTCTGATTAGTCACTGTCGAAGTTGAACGGTTTTTTGGTCTCATGGCTCTTAAGGGACTATGCCCAAACGAAGTAGCCCAAAAGAAACGACATTGTCATGCACCAAAAAGACACCTCCTCTAGCGTTCACCTAAACACCTAAACGTGTTGGCGTAGTCGGTTCGGTGCCACGACCCACTATTTACAAAATATAGCATTTAACAGCCTTACACTAGCTCAAAATGCACTATTTTGCGCATATTCAAACAATAGGGAAGCGAGAGCACCGATTGGAGAAAGCAAAAACCAAGACAAGATATTGTCCAACGAGACATATCTAGGTGTCATGGAGTCTGACTAGTCACCCGTCAAAGTTGAACGATTTTTTGGTCTCAAGGCTCTTAAGGGACTATGCCTGAATGAAGTAGCTCGGAAGCAACGATGTTGTCGTGCACCAAAATGATGCCTCCTCTAGTGTTCACCTGGCCACCTGGACATGTTTGCGCAGTGGGTTTTGTGCCACAACCCACCGTTTGCAAATTATAGAATTTAACAGCCTTACATTGGCTCAAACTACACTATTTTGCGCTCATTCAAACAATAGGGCAGCAAGAGCACCAATTGGAGATGGAAAAACTCGAGACAAATTATTATAAAGGGTCCTGTACGATGGAAAAGTGACAAGTGAGCATGGGAATCTGCAGGTAACTCTTTTCGCGCACTACCCGACCTCCCGAGGTGGGGATGGAATATGTGTGGGATGCGAGACAAATTAGTTAGGTAGTCTAATGTCTTCGACACACACTAACGGAATTTGCGAATCTAAGGCAAAGAAGGACCTTCTAACTTGGACTAGTGTGATAGATCGATCGGCAAGGATGATTACTCGAAGGCTCCAATCAATATCGAGCTCTGGCGTGATTCGATCTATGGGTTGTGGAATACGTGGAAAATGACCTGGGATAGTTTCGTGTATGTCCCCAGATAAGGTCATATGGTGGATGGTGAATACAATTGACTCTACGGGCGATTCTCTGGCCTAGTCCAGAATTCTCTAGCTTTGTTAGCCACTATATCCAGTAAAGAAAATTGTTCGATGATGGCGGGTGGAAGTGGCATAGATCTGAATACTAATGTGCGTAGGCCGGTGTCTATATCTGATTGACTTATGGATTCGTTAGGCTGTGGGATTCATGGATCACAACCGTAGACTCTTGGTCATTGCGGTCCTGCTATGGTCATGTACGAAATCAAGTCCTAATCCCTAATATCCAGTAATCGTATGCTTTCTCAGCTTCTATATTCAAGACCAATAACTGTGTGATTTTCTCGGAATATCTCACAGGTGTTCGTGCAACCTGGATCCTTAAACTGGTATCTATGTCCGTGAGGGTATCTCCTGCACCTGGCTGTGGGACCAAAGGATCACAACCAAAGGTTTGTTCTCTTTCTAATCCTCCTACAGTCATATGAATGTTTGCCTAGGGTAATCTGTAGTTCGGTTGATTTGACCAAAACGTGTATGCTTGGTCGCTTTCTCTCGTTTAACCCGCTCAACCGAGAATCGATTTGTTGCAAGCTTACCATTGTTCGGAAAACTTGATCCTAAGATTTTGATCTATGTCGGTTATTGCTTGTGATGAGATTGGGCCGAGGCACGATTGGCTCGAAAATGTATTCTCTGGGCTCCCTAGGTCCCGTGATGGTCATGCAAAAGCAACAATATAAATGAACTGTAACAAAATGAAATTAACTATTTGCAATATATCTATAGCATATATGATTTCTCTATTTTTGTATTTTCTGACGAACTATATGAATTTAAGAAAGCAACTATTTAAAATATCTAGAAATGACAACTAAACTAATAATTTAAAACAAACAAAATAACCGAGTGTAGCTATTTGTCTCATGAATTTGTAGATCTATTCTAAACAATGAAATAACTTTCCTAATCTATTTGCAAGATTCTCGATCCTACCTCAGAAGTGAGGAGTGAATCATAGTTTCTTAAACTATCAATCCTCACAGCTTCCCTGGCAATATCGAGAATAGAATTTAATTGAAATAAAGCAATTAACTACTCTATTTGATATGATTCTAACTAGAACTTTGAAAGCTAGAACCTGGATTCCGCATAAAAAAGCATGGCGAATCCGATGGTGTGTGTGATCTTGTCCCCTCAGTGTGATCTCCTCGTTCTTTCGTGTTCACGTGGATCCAGAAAAGTGTGTAATGCTAGCATCAACAGAAGTAGATATTGGGATAAAGGCATCTCAGAATACACACCGAATACAATGCAAGTAGGAGAGGGATAGCGCAAGAGTACAGAGCTTGGCTTATGTAATTCCTAGTGGGATTTATCATGAGTCATGCAACATAAAGCGTCCGTAACTCCGAAACTATCATGTTTTGAGGAGAAAACCCGCAACTTTAATGGCTTCCTAAGCTATTCTACTCCAATGGATTGCATAAAACAACAACACTCTTGCCATATCTTACAATGGAAAACAATGAACTAAACAACAACACTGCTTGCACAAGATGGATTTGTGGCTTACCAACAGTAAAACAATGCTAACTAAGCATGCAATGAACTAAACTAAGAACTCTAAGCAAAATGAACGCTAAATCTATTGCAAAGAGGAAATTCAGAGGCAAACTTGAGGGCCTGAAGCAATGACAGCACTTGCACAAGATGGATATGTGGCTTACTAACTGCAAAACAATGCTAAATAGGCATGCAATGAAAGAAACTAAACTATGAATCCTAATAAAAGTACTGAACTACTGAAATGAGAAGATGAGAAGTGAATGAGGGGCCATTTGCTTGAGCACAAGCCATTCATTTATAGCTTTTCATTCACCCAAAGATCAAAACCAAATCGAACTCTAAAACTATAAACAATGGCCAAACACTATTCCAGGGGACCAAAAACATAAATGCAAGCCCAAGTCGGCAAGGAAAGTGGTGAAATGTTGATTTTTACGTGAGTCGCGTTAAACGCTTCTGGAAAATGCGCTAAAGGACCGCCGCTGCGAGCGGGCGGCGAAGACCGCCGCCCCTGCCAGCGGCGGTCTTGGACTAGCCACGCAGGCGGCGGTTTCATATCTTGAAGAGCAAAAGGCCAAGAAAAGAGGGGAAAAAGGAAAAACAAAGGACGCGGGGGCTAAGCGGGGCATGCGAGATGTTAACGGACACTTGGAGATCTTTTCCGATTCCGAACACCTTATGCGAGGAGACTTGTATCATCATTGGGGCACTTGTTACGTTGTTCCGGCAAGATGATAAGACCTTACAATTTTGGGTACGTACATATTGCCCCCTCGGAGAAGCGTTTTAGCCATGAAGAGGCATAAAACGGTGGGTCCGAGTATGGCAGTCCCAAAATGGGAAGTTAGAAGTTATACCTTACACGTCCGTGTGTTGAAATGATGCCATCCAAAATTCCCGCTACCTGCAAAATGAAAAGAGAACTCAAGTGTAGATAGATACAATAGTTCGAAAAATAAACGCTAAGAATAACAGGGAATGAGAACGTACCATTCGTGCGGGGATAGGAACTTACCTCCATCAGCGCTCCAAACCTGTGAAAAGTCATTTTAAAATGAAACAGAGTGCTATATATATGAAAGTGGGCCCATTTTCCTATTCATTTGCGCGAGTTGATTTGATTGTTTTTGAGCTCTGGGACCCACGGTGATGGTTTCTTGCATGAGTATAGTCGAAACGTCCGCAGCGAGATCGTGATCATGCCTCCACGTGCGGAACACCGCCCCGCTAGATCACAGGTTGGTTTTCTTCAATTTTGTGTTTTTCCCCCCTTTAATTTGAAATGCTAAATTTGTTGCAATGGGGGGTTATTTTTGAAAATGCTAGTGTTAAAAGGTTCATCTAGGGGGCGCTCTTGGGTAGGCTCCATTTTTAGGTTAAATGGTCGTTTTGGGACTTTTTAGGTGTTTTTAGGTTAAAAACCTCACGTGGGTTTTCGGACCCGCCGCCCCGCCGCCTGTTACAGGACCGCGGTGATTACCGCCACCGCCTTTACGCCTTTAAGGCGGTGGCGGTTCAAAACCGCCTCCCTACGCGGGCGGTGGTTTTGCACAGAATGCAAAAGGAGCCTGTTTTTGAGATTGTGTTTGTATTTTTAGCATTTCTACATATTTTTATGACTTTCTCAGTATTGTTCGGATACTAACTTGCTCTGTTTTGTGTGTTTTTGGGTGTATGCAGGCGAGAGAGGAGTACATCAGATGGAGCAGAGAGAGAGAGTGTGATTGGCTCTCAGGGGTACTAGATGCCCTCTCACAGGACGAGGAGGACATACTTCAGAGGGCTGGTATACTACGCATATCGTGCGTGCCCCATGTTGCACCATCTAGTCACATCCTTTGTGACTTATTCTCATACTGGGATGCAGATCGAACACCTTCCGACTTCCAGGGGTCCGTGGTGAGTGGACCATTACATTAGAGGACGTCTACCATATTCTGGGGGTCCCGATCATCGGGAGGCGACTTACATTAGAGACAACAGGCTCACGGGCATAGATTGCACAGTGGGCAGCATATATGGGAGATGCAGTCATCTCCACGGGGTCGAAGAAGGGGGTGAGAGTTCGATCCATTCCTTCTTTGCCTATCCCCTTACTTCGTCAGGCCATCATGGGGATCCTTGCCTCGAGACTGATCGGGGACAAGGGAGGGGACACATTGTTATACTGTTGGGCCCCTATTATTACACAGATAGAGGGGCATGGCCGGATATACGCCTGGGGCTCAGACATTCTTGAGACCACCTACCACGATCTATACAGGGTGGTCCGTTTACAGGGGCAGTCACTGAGCCACCCAACTCTAGTCATGAGTTGGGTCTACGAGCATTTTATTCCTTATGGCAGGGGTGTGGAGGTGGCAGATCCTGGGGCTGTGAGGGCAGCCAGATGGATGGACATGTTGGTGCTCAGAGCACCTCATCAGCCAGTTGCCTCCCTTACTACTGCAGACATGGAGGCAACACCGTACCAGCTTATGGCCGGTATATGGGGCGAGGAGACTCTTACCCTGATCTCCTGCTCCACCACAGGGCAGCTCATTGATCGAGTGGGACGAGTGGAGGTGCATCCTTTTGGCCGAGTTCCTCAGCAGTTTGGCCTACCATACATAGGTATGCTTCCCCCAGTGGCGCCGGTTTACGATGATCGCCGCGAGGCCGAGGGGGCCTAGGGGCCGAGGTTGGATACAGTGGTCACTCCTGGCATTCCTATTGCAGCCAGGAGGATAGTTCGTGCTAGAGGGAGAGCTGGTGCACCTCAGGCACCTTTACTTCGGATTGCCATGGGTCCTACCCACAGCAGCGATGACCCTATAGATATTGACTCCGAGTCTGAGGAGTTCACAGAGGGAGGGTCAGAGGAGGAGACTGATGATAGTGATCCTGAGTGGCATGACACTCAGGACATTATGCAGGTAGAGAGGGCCGAGCAGAGCGCAGAGAGGGTGACTCTAGTTTCAGAGGAGCCACTCTCCCAGGGCCATGGTGGAGAGGATGAGTCCGTTGTAGGGCGACACGTTGCTCCCGCCACAGGAGCAGCCCCTCAGTCGGCAGCGGCATCCGCGGCAGGTGCTGGCCCCAGCGATCCATCCTGGAGGCTTGGTGATCCGAGTAAGTTACCCTTTCTCCCTTTTACGTTTATATGTAGGCTCTTTTTAGTTGCTATTTTTGTATCTTTTAGCCTCTTGCTTAGTTTCTAATTCGTTTTCTTCTTTGTTTGCAGAGACTGTTGACGAGTGGCGGATTTGATTCGTAGGGTATGTACCGATTCCCTGATGATCCCCATGGATAGGACCCGCGCAGAGCTGTCCGTAGACGCTGGGGAGCCTTCAGCAGCCGGTAGGCATACCGATGTCTTCGCTCCCATTTGGCACGTGGCTAGGATGGTATCGAC
Source organism: Taxus wallichiana var. yunnanensis (assembly GCA_018340775.1). NCBI lineage: Eukaryota > Viridiplantae > Streptophyta > Pinopsida > Cupressales > Taxaceae > Taxus > Taxus wallichiana. The sequence goes on from CM031239.1 coordinate 314,524,005, forward strand.
CCTCCGCACAGAGTTAGCGGGCTATAGGACGGCTGAGCGCCTTATGAGGAGCCATTCTCGTGGTGAGACTGCGGCTGCTCCTCGAGACCCTGAGCCCTCCATACATTCAGAGCGCCGGCGTAGCCGGAGTCCTAGGCGAGGGCGCGCACCTTCGGAGGGGTCGCGTAGGGATTGAGAAGCCACTTGGCTCTCATGTATTTTGTACTATATATTCTTTTGTATATCACGGGCTCTTTGAGCGTTTTGACCATGCCTAGTGCATGATGGCATTGTATATAAACATTGATTATTTATATATATGCATTCGTTTTGGATCAAAATCTTGGCACTCATGTTTTCCTTTCTATTTCCAGTTTCCATGTATACTACGATGTATGTTTTATATGCTTTCTAGAATATATGCAATGGTGAACAAATGATGTAAATGCTTGTTTTCTTTTGTATATTTCATGATGCTGATACATGATAATGTAGATATATTGTGATTTTGAATCTTAGCTTCTGTGAGCAATTTGGATACCTCATGTTTGTTTTGGAAAAGTGATGAAAATAACCAATATGATGAACAAATTATCTTGCCCCACTCCTAACTCCACGCAACCAGTAAGATGCGAGGGCTTATCACCAAGAGCCAAGAAGGGCGCAAGTTATGAAATGTGGTGAAATGATAGTGATGAAAGACAGACAAAGCTTTGGCGGAACCAAATTGGAAGCTACAAGCCAACTCCACTTGAGTGACTTCATAGTTTTGGATGCAACTTGCTTTGTGGTTTATCCAGACTTAGACCCGTAGATGGCCACATAGTAGACAAAATCTGGGTTTTTAGGATTTTAACTCTTTTGGATTTTGAACATCTGTTTCATTTGTTTTTGACTCAAAGTTTGAAAGTTTGAATTGTTTGCGTATGACCATTTGCATTTATTTGTCAAGAGGACCCCCTACACTTTGCCCCACGCTACTAGTAAGAAGCGTGGGTTTATCACCGTGGGCAAGGCATAGGTGAGTAAGGGCATTTCCATCCTTTTCCAACCCTACGTCACTAGTAAGAGACGCAAGCTCATCACCGAAGGTTGGTGGGGCAAGGAAATGTGTAAAATTAAAATTTTCTGTTTGATCAACGTTTGATTTGTTTATTTGAGTAAAATGTCAGTATGTGCTTATTTCCAAAGAGATATGCATATGGGATAGATGTGACACCATGAAGCTTCTAGAAGAGACCATAGGCAAGACACCTACCCTAAGAAGAAATCAAAGCGAGAATAAACTTGCAGATCTTGGTATGGTTACCGTTAAGACTTCGTCATGTCTGATTTTATTTGATAAAAGATTCTGAGATATTTTGATGATATCATGAAAATGGAGAGGTACGATTAAAGAGTTTATGCCAACAACATCATGAGTTTGTAATGAATTGCTTTGAGAATAGATTCCTTGATCACAATTTGTGTAAGAAACGAGTGGACAACATGATCCTAATCTATATGAAAATGCAATGTAGATAGTTATATAAGTAGTGCTAGCTGCTTACGCGTAGAAACACTTGAGGTGCAGGGAATTGACTGTTTCTCCAAACTCCTCACCTTCTAGCGTACATAAGAGGTATGCACCATTTCCATAGTCCTTCATGACTTGGTATGGGCCCAACCATTTGGGCCGGAATTTCCTTCCTTCGCCGGTCTTCTTGTCAATCCGATTATCTAGCCTTAGAACTAGATCACCTTCGTATATGTCACGTTCATAGACCTTCTTGTTGTACTACCGGCACATCCGGTCAGCATAGACTCTATGTCATTGTTCAGCATCTAACCTAGTTTCATCTAGGCTTTCAAGTTGGGAAAGACGTGCTTCTCTGTAAGCATCTTCATCCATAATCCCTTGTAATGAAATGCGGAGACTGGGTATTTCAACCTCGAGTGGGAGAACTGCCTCTACCCCGAACACTAGTGAAAAAGGAGTTGCTCCCGTTGGTGTTCTTATTGAGGTTCGGTGGGCCCATAAGGCCGGATATAACTTCAAATGCCAATCTCGTTTGTTTTCTTTCACCGTTTTAAGGAGAATGGATTTTAGCGTTTTGTTTGTCGCTTCAGCCTGTCCGTTGGCTTGAGGGTAATATAAGGAAGCCGTATGATGGCTTATCTTAAATTTATTGCATAGCTCGCGAACCTCTTCATTCTTAAAAGAAGTTCCATTATCGGAGATAATGATTTGCGGGATACCATACCTGCAAATGATTTGGTTCAAAATGAACTTGGCGACTACAGAACCAGGTATAGTGGTAAGAGGCATAGCCTCTACCCATTTGGTGAAATATTCAGTGGCCGTGATTATGAAATTATGGCCATCTGTGGATGAGGGAGAGAATTTCCCTATTAAGTCTAGACCCCATGTAGAAAAGGGCCATGGAGTAGCGATTGGTTGCAGAGCTTGTGCCGGCATGTGAATCTCATGGGAGAATTCTTGGCACTTATGACACCTGCGTGCAAACTCTATTGCGTCATGTTCTAAAGTGGGCCAAAAATAGCCCATTCGATGTATTTTTCGAGCGGTGGCATGGCCACCGAAGTGGCCTCCACATATTCCACTGTGTGATTCATGGAGAATCCTCTTGGACTCTTCTGTGTCGACGCATCTTAGGAGCATTCCATCGAACGCTTTTCGATAGAGCACTTGCTCTATAATGACGTATTTAGCTACGATAATACGTAACCACCTTTTTGTTGTGGTGTAGCTCCTTCTGGATATGTATGGTCCATGATATAGTTAATGATATCAGCGTACCAGGGACACTCAGAGATAGCGGGTCGGTTTTCAATGTAGTATACGCACTCATCTGGAAAATCCAAATCTACTAGATCACCTCCATCTAATGGGTTATCAGCTAACCAATCTGCGATAATTTGTCCTTTAACCGACTTTTGATTTACAAACGTTAATTCGAATTCTCCCATTAAGGTTATAAAACGTCCAGCCTTTTTAGACAAGGACCCTTGTGTGAGGAAAGTTCGTAAATGGTCCGTTTTTACCATGACCCTTGTTTCTTGATTTAACATATAATGTCTTAGGCGTTTGGTTGCAAAGACTATGGCGAGGCATTCTTGTTCTGCTTGTGTATAGCGTGTTTCATAGTCGAGCAGTGTTCGGCTAATGAAATAAATCACACGTTCTCTCTTGTCATCGTCCTCTTGGGCCAACATACAAGCTAACGAGACATTGGTAGCTCATGAATATAAAATTAACGGCGATCTAGCTTAGGTGGCATTAGCGTAGGTGGTGACAACAAGAAACGCTTAACGCATCAAAAGCTTCATTATAGGTCTTCGGTCCAATCAATGCTATAGTCTTTCTTGAGTAAATTGTTGATTGGATGAATGGCAAAGCTTAAGTCCGGGATGAATCTTCGGATTGCACCTAGCTTTCCGAGAAATGACCTGATTCCAGATTCATCCGAAGGTGGAACCATTTCGAGGACAGCCCGAATTTTGGTTGGGTCAACATCTATCCCTCGTGACGATATGATATAACCTAGGAGCTTCCCTCCCGTTACACCAAAGACGCATTTTCTAGATTTAGCGTGACTCCGTATTCTATCAGACGTGAGAGAATGACACGGAGTACTTCCGGATGGTCACAACGCTTCTTGGCCTTAGCCAACAAGTCATCTACGTAGGATTCCACGATTTTATGAATTAGATCGTGAAATATATATGTCATAGCCCGCTGGTATGTAGCACCAGTGTTTTTGAGACCGAATGGCATAACAACATAGCAATAGGTTCCCCAAGGAGTTATAAACGTGGTTTTAGCTTGATCTTGCTCAGATATTTTAATTTGATTATATCCCAAAATCCATCCATGAGAGATAAAAGTTCAAACCCAGCTGTTGCATCAACAATGACATCAATGGATGGCAACGGGAAATCGTCCTTAGGACATGCTTTGTTGATGTCTCAGAAATCTATGCAGATGCGTATCTTTCCATTCTTTTTGAGAACGGGAACAATGTTAGATACCCATTGGGAGTAGTCGACTGGTTTGATGAATCCTACTTGGAGGAGTTTTATTACTTCCTCCTTTACCATAAGAGCTACCTTGGGTTTCATGGGTCTTGATTTTTGTTTGACTGGCTTTGCATCAGACTTGGTGATGAGGTTGTGTACCACGATGTGGGGTGCGACGCTTGTCATCTCCTTATAATTAAATGCAAATGCCTTCTGATGTTCTTTGAGGATCCGAGTATGTATTTCTACCTCTTCTGGGGTTAACGAGGATCCTAGTTTCAAGATTCTTGGTTCATCTTCCGTTCCGATGTTGACATCGATTGTTTCTTCGATCAAAGAGGCATTACCCTCTTCAAACTCAGGCGGTGCTAGGGGTAAATCCAAATCATCCCCATTTTCTACTGCGTATATGCTAGGTTCCATTTGTGAGGGAAAACTCATCATGGGATTTCCGAAATAGGAAGACGAATGTGGAATTAAGGACAAATCTAGCATATGATAGGAGAGATGTAATGCCGCATAGGCGTTTAAGTATTCCAAAGTGGCCATATCATTATCAACATGGTCTGGGGTGGTAGATTCACTTCCGCTTGAAAGGGGATTTGTCATTGTTTTTATCAATGGTTCATCACGAATGGACACCGTGAAATGGGTATCTTCTAACTCATTGCTTGGAGTAAAACGTGATGCTGAAGTTGCTATTGAATCGGCGAGAAGATTTTTCTCTCACGGGATTGCTTCAATGGATATGAAGTTAAATGCCTTGCTTAAATCTAATACGGCATTTTTGTAAAGCTGCAAGTGTTCGGCTTTAGTTTCATATACCTCAGAAACTTGGTTTGCCACTAATTGCGAGTCTCCTAAGACTCTGATGTTATCAACACCAATTCTCTTGGCTAAGGTGAGGCCAAGGAGGAGGGCTTCGTACTCAGTGCCGTTGTTTGTGCATTTGAAATTTAGTTTAAAGGCAAATGGCATGACTTTCCCCTCGGGCGAAGTAAGAATTATACCTGCCCCCGCTCCATAACGGCACCTAGCCCCATCAAAATGGAGAGTCCAATACTTAGCTGGGAATATAGATGTTGGGGTATTTGTTGTGTTTGCGCACTCTACTTCCACCATGCAGAGATCCTCTGCTGGAAGAGAACCAACCCCTAGGGAATATCCTATGCCTACTGAATCAAATGGTAAGAACATTGGTAAATCTTGTTCTATTAACTCAACGATTTTTGCAGTAGTCCCTAATGATACCGTTTCTATAGTGTTAGCCTTATCTTTGGGGGTTGGGGTTGTCTTGGTTATGCTGATAGTTTCAAGATCCGTTGTAGGTACCAACTTCTCCTCTGGTTTTGCGTCAGTGGGTTTATTAAGTTGGTTTGTTGGAAGTTCAAATTCCGAGTGCACACCTGGTCTTTTCTTTAAGTCGGCTAGGTGTATATCGAAAGGTTTTGGATCACCTTTGGCTACAAATACCTTTCCTAGATGCAGAATCTTACTTCTTGGAATAAAGTAGAAGGGATTGCCTTCATTCGGTGTATCCATGGTCGGCCGAGGATCATATTATAATTAGTTTCCCGATCTATAATATAAAACTCAATCAGATTGTTTTGGGTCCTAAGGTGACCGGTAGTATTATGGTTCCTATCGAAGTGGCTTTAAGGCTATCATAGCCTCTCAATGTATTTCGAGTGGTGGAACAGTTTGTTTCCCCATATCCTAGTTTTTGGAGGAAAGAGAAGGGGACTATGTTAATCGCGGCCCCATCGTCAACCATTACCCATTTTTACGTAGTTATTATAAACCCATACTTGTAAGTGTAAGGTTGGATCACCTTGGCGTGCGATCTCAGCATCTGTAGGCATTTTACTTATTTCGAATATGAATTCGACATCCTTGTCTGGCTGCCCTGGAGGATGAACATCAAAGTCTACATGATTTACCTGTGTTTCAGGAGGTGGAGTGATGTTAATTAAATGACCTAAACCCAATGCTTCTAAAAGAGCAGCCCTGTGGGTAGGAGAGTTCTTTAGTAAGTCTAAAAATGAGATATGCGAGAAGGTTTTTGTTAGATCATTAATTAAATCATAAGCACCCACTGGCTTTGCTACGATTTGTTGGATGTTATCCGTTTCTGGCAGGTGGCTTGGACTTGGCTGAGAGAAATATTCTCGTGTCCTTGTTATAGCTTCGATGGGTAATTCAGTGTCTAACTCCACCAAACTGACTATCTTGGGTCTCGGCTGATTTCCTAATTGTGGCGCAACTGATGAGTTTAGTGAAGTCGAGGCTTCATGATCATTGTTTCCCGTCATTGCACCCTTGTTTGTCCCAGTTGGATTTAGTCTGTTGTTATCGTGATTTGGGAGTGGATCATTAAAGATCTTTAGGGGTGCGTTTTGAGGGGAAACTGCCCCTGAAAAAGTATTTGACGTTGGTGACGTAGGATCTGCTAAGAACATATCCATAAACAGTTGTTTTTGTTCATTTGGCAAGCGTTGTATGAATTTATTATAATCACGGCACGTTCTAGTGTCATGACCTCGAATTTTATGGAAACCACAATATGAGTTAGGATTGTAATTCCTAGTTTGTTGGTTTGATGTGTATTGTGGCCCAAAATTTTGATCAAACCGTTGTCTATTAAAATTTTGCGTTTGTTGTCTTTGGTTTGAATTCTGGTCTTGATACCTAGTTGAATTTTGGCTTGGCCCTTGTATGGGATTTCACCGTTGTTGTTGTTGTGGATGGTTAAAATCCACTGTGTTGATTGTCGGGGTAAAGTTGTTGTTTCGTTGGTTGTTTGTTTGTGATGGAGTATTGACAACATTTACCTTCTTGGGCTGGTCGGTTACTCCATCGGTTGTTACACCCCGATTTTTGTTAAGGATTTTAGGTCCTTGATTAATGTTTGTGGTAGTGGGATAATTTGTAGTGTTTTGATTGGGAGCGATTAACTTCCCGTTTGCTCCATATGTTTTGCGACCACTATCAATCGTTGCTTGATCTATTCGAAGGGCACTCTCCAATACCTCATCGTAAGTTCGTAATGGGAACTTCTGAACTTCTTCCTTTACTTCTCTGCTAAGCGAATGAAGGAATAAATCACATAGTTCCATTTGATCCATGTTTGGAGCGCTTGCCGAGGAATAAAGGACTGTACGCCACCTTTGGATGAAATGGGCGACAGATTCGTTATGTTCTTGTTTGATGTGTAAGAACTCCCTGATTCCTGTCCTTAACAGTTTGTTCATGTCGAAGGCCTTGATGAACTCAGACACAAGTTGTTTGAATGAATGTATGGAAGCCTCAGGTATTCTATAATACCAATCGAGAGCAATGCCTTCCAAGGTTTTTGGGAATATTTTAGCAACAACCCCATCCCATGGGAGTAGCTCTCGAATGGCTGTAGCGTAAGCTTTGATATGCGCATTCGGATCTCCCTCACCTTTATATTTGGGCAAATCGGGAAGAGGTCTTGGAAGCATGATGCTTCGTATAGTGAAATCTAAGGGCTCTTTCAAATATTCTGAATAAGTCCCTATTGCATATGTTTCGACCATTGATGGTGTCTGCTGAGGGAGTAGCGTTGGAACGGGTTGTTGATATGGCGTAACGTACGCGTTGGCAGGGGCGTAAGGAAGCCCCTGTGTTTGAGAAAACATGCCGGGAGAGGAGAACATATCCCCTTGTGGTGATTTGGAGTACATGTTTAAGTATGACGGGGTTATGTCTAGGAATGGATTGTTCTGTACTAGACCGGGAGGAATAGTGTTAGAGATGGTGGGTCTAGTTGGCATTTGTTGTGAATACTGAGGAGTCATGCCTAACGTGCCTACTCCTATGAGGAGATCTACTTGGCTAGGATGGTGTGGAGGATTGGAACTCCCTGTTTGCACGAATTGCGAATTTTGACTTGCTTGGGCAAGTTCTAACCCTCTAACCTTTTCTATTAGAGTTGAAATGACTTCATTTGGTGAAGTCACAATATTCTGCCTTGGTGGCGTTTGTTGTATACTATAGTTTTGTATAGGCATGTGATATCCTGCTATGAACTGATCGCTATCTTGCCAAGTTTCTCTCGAGAGTATTTCCTATATGCAGTGGCATAGAGGTATTTTCTTGAAAAGAGACCTCGGGTTGTGGTTGTAAACCTCCTACAGGTGGATACATACTTCGAGAACGTTGGTCGTTCCTGGCATAACGTGCTGAATATTCATCGTCTAGACCTTGGTATGAATCTGATTGTTTACTAATTTGTGGTCTAAGCAATACCTGAGGAGATGATCCAGATTCTCCGGTGAACGTCATATTATTCGAGCCTGAAGGCTCTGTTTGTTGCGTTTGAGCAAGTTGTTCCAACCCTTCTGTTTGGAAGGACGAGCTATATCTGATCCTTGGAGTTTGTGTTGACAACTGATTAGTTGAATAGTTGTCGCCCCATATTGAGAGCGAGGGTGATGATTGTCTATTCTGTTGGGCATAGTATGCCTCAAGTCCCAAGAGGGGTCTGCCATATGCATCAAATCCCGACATATTCGGGGGTATATGAATACCCGCAGAATAATGGGAAGGAGCGAAGGTGATTTGTGAAAGCTAATGAGGCGGAGAAGAGTGTACTAAACTTGGAAGAACACGTAATACTATGACTCCGGATGAGAAAGTAGGAAATTCACGTTAGCTTTACTAATTTTGTTTGTTTCACGTCGGGTTCACCAATTTTGTACGCTGGAAAAGAGACAAGCGAGCGTGGGAATCTGCAGTAACTCTTCACGTGCCCGACCTCCCGAGGTCGTGAGAGAGACAAACCATGGGGATGGAATATGCATGGGATGAAGAAAATTAGTTAGGTAGTCTAATGTCTTCAACACACACTAACGGAATCTGTAAATCTAAGGCAAAGAAGGACCTTCTAACTTGGACTGGTGTGATAGATCGATCGGCAAGGATGATTGCTCGAAGGCTCCAATCAATATCGAGCTTTGGCGTGATTCGATCTATGGGTTGTGGAATACGTGGAAAATGACCTAGGGATAGTTTTGTGTATGTCCCCGATAAGGTCATATGGTGGATGGTGAATACAATTGACTCTACGGGCGATTCTCTAGCCCTAGTCCGAAATTCTCTAGCTTTGTTAGCCATATATCCAAGAAAGACAATTGTTCGATGATGGCGGGTGGAAGTGGCGTAGATCGAATACTAACGTGCGTAGGCCGGTGTCTATATCTATTGACTTATGGATTCGTTGGGGTCATGGATTTGTGGATCACAACCGTAGACTCTTGTCGTTGGGGTCTTCTTTATGGTCATGTACGAAATCAAGTCCTAATCCCTAATATCCAAAAATCGTATTTTCTCAAACCTTCTATATTCAAGACCAATAACTGTGATTTTCTCGGAATATCTCACAGCTGCTCGTCGTGCAACCTGGATCCTTAAACTGGTATCTATGTCCGTGAGGGTATCTCCTGCACCTGGCTATGGGACCAAAGGATCACAGCCAAAGGTTTGTTCTCTTTCTAATCCTCCTACAGTCATATGAATGTTTGCCTAGGGTAATCTGTAGTTTGGCTGATTTGACCAAAACGTGTATGCTTGGTCGTCTTCTCTGTTTAACCCATTCAACTGAGAATCGATTTGTTGCAAGCTTACCATTGTTTAGAAAACTTGAATCCTAATATTTTGATCTATGTTAGTTATTGCCATGATGAGATTGGGCTGAGGCAAGATTGGCTCAAAAATGTATTCTCTGGGCTCCTTAGGTCTCGTGATGGTCATGCAAAAGCAACAATATAAACGAATCAGTAACAAAATGAAAACTCCTAACTAACTATTTGCAATATATCTATAAAGATATATGATTTCTCTATTTTTGTATTTTCTGACGAACTATATGAATTTTAAGAAAGCAACTATTAAAAATATCTAGAAATGACAACTAAATAATAATTTAAAACAAACAAAATAACCGAGTGTAGCTATTTGTCTGTGTAATTTGTAGATCTATTCTAAACAATGAAATAACTTATCTAATCTATTTGCAAGATTCTCGATCCTACCTCAGAAGTGAGGAGTGAATCATAGTTTCTCGAAACTATCAATCCCCACAGCTTCCCTGGCAATATCGAGAATAGAATTTACTGAAATAAAGCAATTAACTACTCTATTTGATATGATTCTAACTAGAACTTTGAAAGCTAGAACCTGGATTCCGCATAACAGTGGTGAATCCAATGGTGTGTGTGATCTTGTCCCCTCAGTGTGATCTCCTCGTTCTTTCATATTCACGTGATCCGTAAAAGCGTAATGCTAAGCATCAACATAAGTAGATATTGGGATAAAGGCAGCTCAGAATACACACCGAATACAATACAAGTAGGAGAGGGATAGCGTAAGAGTACAGAGCTTGGCTTATGTAATTCCTAGCGGGATTTATTGCATGAGTCATGCAACATAAAGCGTCCCGTAACTCGAAACTATCCTGTTTTGAGGAGAAAACCTGCGGCAACTTTAATGGCTTCCTAAGCTATTCTACTCCAATGGATTGGATAAAACAACAACACTACACAATTTTTTGCCGGATATGTGGCTTACCAACAAGAAAACAATGAACTAAACAACAACACTTTGACAAGATGGATTTGTGGCTTACCAACAAAAACAATGCTAACTCGAGCATGCAATGAACTAAACTAAGAACTCTAAGCAAGATGAACGCTAAATCTATTGCAAACAGAAATTCGTAAACTTGAGGGCTGAAGCAGCAATGACAACACTTGACAAGATGGATATGTGGCGTACTAACTGCAAAACAATGCTAAATAGGCATCGCAATGAAAGAAACTAAACTATGAATCCTAATAAAAGTAATTTGAACTACTATGAAGTGAGAAGATGAGAAGTGAATGAGGGGCCAGACCATTTGTTTGAGCACAAGCCATTTATTTATAGCTTTTCATTCACCCAAAGATCAAAACCAAACTGAACTCTAAAACTATAAACAATGGCCAAACACTATTCCAGGGGACCAAAAACATAAATGCAAGCCCAAGTCGGCAAGGAAAGCTGGTGAAACGTTGATTTTTACGTGAGTCGCGTTAAAACGCTTTTTGGAAAATGCGTAAAGGACCGCCGCTCTGAGTAGGGCGGCGGTTACAGGACCGCCGCCCAGGTAGGGCGGCGGTTTCATCACTGAAGAGCAAAAGGCCAAGAAAAGAGGGGAAAAAGGAAAAACAAAGGACGCGGGGGCTAAGCGGGGCATGCGGGATGTTAACGCACACTTGGAGATCTTTTCCGGATTCTCGAACACCTTGCGAGGAGACCTGTATCATCATTGGGGCACTTGTTACGTTGTTCCAGCAGTACAGTACCTTACAATTTTGGGTACGTACAGGGTCCCTATGCTTTGAGTTTTAATATTTAACAAGATGTCTCTAGGTGCCATGGAGTCCGATTAGTCACCCGTCGAAGTTGAACAATTTTTTGGTCTCATGGCTCTTAAGGGACTACGCCGGAACGAAGTAGCTTGAAAGAAATGACATTGTCACTCACCAAAATGACACCTCCTCTAGCATTCACCTGCAACCCATGTGTTGGCGCATCGGTTTTGTGCCACAACCCACCATTTGCAAAATATAGTGTTTGACATCCTTACACTGGCTCAAACTGCACTATTTCGCATGTATTCAAAAAATAGGGCAGTGAGAGCACCGATTGGAGATGGAAAAAACTGATATAATATATTCTAGAGGATCCTTATGCCAAGGTGTAGGATCCAACGAGACATCTCTAGGTGCCATGGAGTCCAACTAGTCATCCGTCAAAGTTGAACAATTTTTTGGTCTCAGGGCTCTTAAGGGACTACGCCCGAATGAAGTAGCCCGGAAGCAATGACGTGTCCCACACCAAAAATGTCTCCTCTAGTGTTCACCTGGCCACTTGGATGTGTTGGCATAGTCGGTTTGGTGCCACGACCCATCATTTGTAAAATATAGTGTTTAATGACCTTACACCGGCTCAAACCGAACTATTTCGTGTGTATTCAAACAATATGGCAGCGAGAGCACCGATTGGAGACAGAAAAAACTGAGATAAGATATTGTAGAGGGTCCCTACACCGAGGTTTAGGATCGGCGACGAGACATCTCTAGGCTGCCACGGAGTCCAATTAGTCACTCGTCGAAGTTGAACGATTTTTTGGTCTCATGGCTCTTAAGGAACTACTCCCGAACAAAGTAGCTCGAAGCAATGACGTTGTCGTGCACACCGAATGACACCTCCTCTAGCATTCACCTGCCACCTGGACATGTTGGCGTAGTTTTTTGGTGCACGACGTCCCGAGACATGATTTCTCACTACTCACCTCTGTTCATTTCCTAGGATTGCCTAAAAAAGGTAGTTTGTAAACATTTATGCCACAAAGGCTCAAGGAATGCCAGGAAGGCTCTAGATCGGGTGGTCTCGACTCCAAATCAAGCCTCCCAGAGCCCTCCATAGCACCGGAAGGAAGATACCCCCAATTGAACGCATTGGCGGTGACAATTTCTTTGGACCACGACCTCCTGGGGCATGACTTCTCGTCTACTCGATGCACATCAATGAGATTGCAATAAGGTTAACACATTACCATGTAAATACTCTAATGATTGTTTAATGATCTCTTTTTAAAGCATTTTAATACACAATAGAGTCTTAAGAATATTTTTTTCATATCTTATGACAACTAAGTTCAACAATGTTTCTGTATTTTTTTACAAGTGAATTCAAATTAGGACCTTATTGTTACACACATCAATAACAAGTTTAATTTGGACTAATACTTAACAAATAAATTGTAAGTACACTACAAACATATAAAATGACTCGTAATAAATCCCTCAAGACCATTTTTAATTGTGTACATTTTTCCCACTTTGGAGTGTGTTAACCACTTGCTTAAAATAAGAAAATTGATATAAGTCCACACTTGAATCTCTTGAAAAAAATGATCTTGCACCCAAGAACCTTCAAAACCATTATATAACATAACATCATGTATATCATGTATCATTTAACAATAACATTTAACAGATCATATATCATATATATCATATCCATAATGGTCACATAATCAAGCCATCAAATCGATCAAACATATAGAACTAATATGGTTATAAAAACATACATAGAAGGATATCATGTGCAATGAAATCAAATAAAACATAGAAGTAATATCATTATGAAAACCAACATGGATATAATGTATCAAACTAAGTGTGTTGGATGTGTCTTTGAAAATATAAGTTCATAACATGTATCGAACTAAGTGTGTCATACATATAGGACCACATGCGGTCGCATAAGGCTATATACATTATCTAGGACCAGATGGCATATATATATACACACACACACACACATCCAAGTCCTATGAATTTAATCATGAAACATCTTCCCTCTCTTTGTCTTGCTAGAAGAAGCATGTCCATGACTTGGGGATGTAGTGGAGGGAGATGCCACTACAAATTTCATCCATGTGGTCCTAAGCGTCTCTAAGTAGGCCTGCAACCTAGCATGCACATTCATAAACAACAAGTTTTTAACACCCAAATTTTTAAAATACATTCAAAATTTAGAAATTAGTTAATGCATGTGAAATCTTACCGCAATCTCATGATCCCTATCAATTTTTCGTCGACACATCGCAGGGTCAACGGTAGACTCATGAGGGGTAAGCTACATACAAATAAATAGTTCAAATTAAATATTTCATGTACAAAATTTGATATTGTAGATTTAAGTAATAAGAAAAAATTCCTCCAAAATTTAACAAATTTGAAAAATTGTACCTCAGTTAGTGGATCTACAGATGCTATGGCAATATCTACAGAACCTCCATAGTCTACATATATGGAGGAGTCTCTCTGGCAGTCATAAGCTATACAAAAAACATGTACATATCAATATTAATCTACATGACTGCCACATAACAGACCCAAAGCATAATCGACACATAACAAACCAATACATATTAATTTGCTAATAGAAATGAACCAAGGAATCTAGGTTTAATGATCTTCTAGGGAAGCTTTGATGTTACTCGAGTCTCCAAAATTCCTACAAGAGTAGATACACAACTGAACTTCCATAATTAGAAACAAAGTGTAAAGAGAAACTAACCTACATAAAATTCATATGAGGTGTGCCAGTAGCCTCAGTGCCAAGAGCAGATGATGACCCGTCAGGCTCTTGTGCATATAAAAGACAAACATATTAATATGTACATGTACACATGAAACATTATAGTAATAAAAGTGCAATCAAATGAAATTTTAAATATAAGTACAACTTTAAACTTACGTCTGTAACATAACCACGCAAATAGCGAGGCTAGAGCATGTCGATGCCGGATGTGTCCTTCACCGGCTCTTGCTATTTAAAATAAAATAAAAATTATTTTTTACATGTATGTACATGATGTAATCAAATACATATATATTAAAATTTAAAATTAATTAAACTATTGTATATACATATTAAATAATTATTTGACATTTACCTGTGAAAGACCAAGATCATTTGCACTAGTCCAAAAACATCCGCCATCATCTCATCTAGAGAAAATAAATCATGTGATCCAACAAATGATGTCTCACCCAGCAGATGCATATGGCACCACATGATCTACGATGAGTGTGGTGCACTAGAATTGACACCTCCACTAACATCATTAGATGCAATCTGGTCACTATGTTGGGTTAGAGTGTCAATGAGCTCCCTTAATGCATGTAATGTGTCAATCTCCACAACTTCCTTCACTATAGGAGGGATAACTAAAGGTAGTGGGGGTTTTGTGGCATGGGGATCCTTGGTTGACCAATGTGTGCACTAGGTATACTCCGTGCGAGATCCACCTCTTCGCCCATAAAACTCGGAAAAGTCACAATAATTTGGGACCTCATCAAGCATGAACTCACAATATAATTTCTACAAAAAGAGAGGAACCTCATTGTTGTTGCATGGTGGATAATCAAAAACCATCCACCATCAGTCCTAAAAATTGTTTTTGATTTGGTCATCGTGGCACCAATGGATTAGGAACTATTTACAAGTAGGTACGGGGCATTTGTTCTCGGTCAAGAAAATAATGCACAAATGCGGTCTTTTACATTTTTTTGTCTTTTACGGCCGCATGGGATAATTTATCTACATACCACCACCTACAATCACCTCTAAAGGTATTCCATCTGTCTATTTGGTTGGTTACGAAGTCGAATTCTCCAATCAATGTTTGCAATGTGTTGGATAAAGTCATGCGAGACGGATTTGTGGCATGATTTTGTCTTATAGTTTGAATAAGGTTCTCAATGACAATTTTATTTTGTCGGATTCTTCCAACGATATCAACTTGTGTTCCTATTAGTTTCGTGGGGACAGAAGGAGCCACAGGAGGTAGATCTATGTTTGGAGGAGGGTTTTGAGGAATTTTGAAGGGTTTTGAGGAATATTTGGATGGTTTGCAGGATTACGAGCTTGCCAAGCAATTAAAAAAATAAAAAATTGTATACATAAACAAAAAATTGAAAAACCCATGAAAATAACAAAAATAACCTAAAATGCAAGAAATTTGATCAAAATTGAGGGCTTACCTCTTCGTCTTGGTGGCATTGTTGAAACTTTCATGATCCAGTCCAAGGAGAAATTTTCAAGGGGTATTCAAAGCTTGAGTGCTAAAGGTCTAGGAGAAATCACGGTTCACAGGGGAAAATGGGGAAAATGAGGAGTCGTGTGTGTTTTTTTTTTTGTCTCAGAGGACCGCGATTGTGGTTTTAAACCACGATCATGCTTTTAGGTTTGGAAATCACCAAACCTATGAAAACAATTATGCGATCGTGGTTTAAAAACTATGATCGCGGTGTACGTGCATTCGCGATCGCATCACGACGTAAATTTTGGGTTTTTATGTCCACTTAATTGTCCACCAACTTGCTACACCTACCCCTTACCTCTATGATCTCATGGGAAAACATTGATTCTCCTTAAAGCTTATCTTTAGAAAAAGTATCTTCTCGCTTTCTTGCAAGTGAAGGCACCTCCATGGTTATGGATCATCATGACTTGCAAAAATCCCTTAGAACATGCTTCAAAAGGTAGTTTGGGGTGGATCACGTTATTTTAGCATCTTGTTGAGCATATGCAAACCTTCATGAACCTTCTAGAGTAGATAATGATGACTTGAGATATTCTTTGACATGTTTTGCTCCCCTTTTCTCTTATTTATCCCCCTTTTTCTCTCTTTTGGGTTACAAGTAACTTGCTTGTTGAAATTGTAAAGAATCCTCTTTTGAAATCAAGATTACTCTTCCCAATTGGGTGGCCAAACATTCTGAGAGCCTCTAACCTTTGAGTTAAGATTTGTAGATGATTGATCACTTAGATTTCTTGTGGCAAGAGACTCTCAGATATTCTATCTTTTAAAACAAATGTGGTTATGGATCATATCTTCCCTTTGTCTTTGTGCTAATTTTTTTCTTACCTCTCTATTATCCTCATGATTTTTTTTTTGTGGTATCTACCATGTTATAATTCATTGTATCTCAAGGTTTATAGTGGGAGTTTGATTCAGGTGAATGTTTTGTTTGTGGCTCAAATTTTTCCTCTGGATCTGTATCTTTTCTTCTCACTTGTTGAACTCATTGGAGAATGATCCATTTCTTTCTTGGTGTTATCCACACCCCTTTATGTTTTTTACTCTTTATTTTAAATTTTCACATTGTAAAATATTTATGAATGATGTTGCAGGTACACATTTGAGAAATCAAATTCATCTTCTATCTATATTTTCCCATCTGCCTAAAGAAATGATACAAAATCAGGTAATCATTTGTACTCACTTCCGGTTGAATTTTATATACAAATGAATAAATAAATTCATTTTCTTATTTATTATCATACATTCTTATAATTTAATAACTTATTTTTAATGTTTTTGTTGGTTATAATATTCATGTATATTTGAATCCAATATATTGTAATTGCAATTTTTCTATTCCACAGGTATCTATAAACATTGACCTAGATCATGAAGAAAGAATTCTTCAAATGGAGGAAAGAAAAATTGCATCCCAAAGGGCAATGCTAGAAATTCAACAAAAAAAGTTAGAACTTCAAGAAAAAGAGCTAGAACTGAGAGAGCGTGAGCATAGACTTAACATTGGATTTTCTTTACCAAATGAAATTCCCAATTGTCCTCCTAAACACAACAATAGTCAAATCAATAGTGTCATAGATACTCATGGAATAAATGATAACATGAATAGTGTAACAAATCCTTCATCAACCAATGATGGACATTCAAATATCCCTTCAAACAACACATCTATTGTGATAAGAGCACCTCATACTACCAATTGTGATCATTCATCTAATTATATTCCAACAAACAACACCCCCTCTCTTAATTCTCCAATCCATGATAAAACATTAAATGTACAAAAGGTAGAGTCCACAGGGAGAAAGAAAGCAACACTTTATGTGGACAGTAAAGGAGAGGTCCTACATGTGGAGGGTGGGATAGAATTTTATCAAACATTGTATGATTATACAATGAGGTTATTTGGACCAACAATTGACAAGCCTTGGCCCCAACAATCGAAGGACAAAAAGCAAGAACTAGAAGAATTTATGGCTACAGAATATGGTCATTGTTTTGATAAGAGGTGGATGAAGTCAATGGCATGCAATCAACTTCATAACAAAAGGGGATATTTCAAAAAGGTCTTAAAGAAGGATGGAAAGACACCCCCTGAGCCATATGTTGGAAAAGAAACATGGAATGTTTTAAAGAAAGAGACAAAGCGTGGTAGAAAGGATAAAAAATATGAGCATTTAAAATATGTTACTAGAGATCGAATGCAAGCACATGGGTACATGCACAAATTGGGAAGAGGTGGTGTTCGAGCTTTAAAAGCTACAATGGTGAGTATTTCTAATTTTTCTAATTTTTGAACTTTTCAATTTATCTTAATATTTTATTTAAAATTTCATGAAGTGGAGCCGCTATCAAAGACTTCCTAATGAAGAAGAAATCAAATTTGCTGGAAAAGAGGGTTTTATAAAGATGAGGAATGAAAAGATGGAAAAAGGAATAAATCAAATGAAAATAGTGATACGTCAGATTCGGTAATTTTTTGATAAGAACTATTTTTGTGTTGACATATTTACTATTAGAAATATTCTTTTTATTTTATGAACATAAATTTCTTACACTATTAATTCTTTCATTTTCTTAATACAGGAATCAACACAACCATGCTTCGAGGAGATGATACTTTTGAAGGAGATGATATAACTATTGGTATAGACAATGCCAAAGATGATGTAAAAACCAATGGCCAAAATTCTTTTAGAGGATCTGAATAACAATAGTTATTGGAGTAGATTTTTGGTTTATTAAAGTGTTGTAAGGATTTTTCAAAGACAATAACTATTAGGAATTATTTAAATGTTACATTTATTTGACAATATTAATTGAGGAAAGTTTAAAAATATAATGATGTGTACACTTTCTATAATAAATAGAACATATTTTTTCTCCACATATGATCTTTTTCAAGTTATTTTTTTATTTTTTGATATTTTATATTATTATTTTACTTTGTAGTTAGAGATTTCTTTGAAATTAAAAAATGAGTGAATACATAGAGAAAAAAAAATAGATTGTTAAATTATATTTTTAGATCATATAATATGAATAGTAAACATTTCTTTAAAATATATTTTTCAATATATAAAAATGAAAAATAATTTTTTTCTAGAAAGATATTCCAATTTAATTATAAAATTAAATATTTTTGTGTGTTCTAAATGTTCACAATCTACATAAAGAATTATCTAAATGAATATGAAATTTGGTTGTAATAGTAACTTTTCTACATTTTTTAAAAAGATAATTTCACAATTAATTATTGTGGCAATCAAATTGTAGCTTCCACCTACAAGTTTTATGTGGTAAAGACAATTGTAGAAAAAATTGTTGAAATTTCCACAAATATAATGTTGAAGAGAGATACAAAATAAGCAAATTGTTGAATTTCTACAATGATTAAATCTATAGAAAAACTACATTTTGGTGAAAATTGTGGAATACTAACAAAAACAAAAATTGTAGAAATGTTACAAACATCACAAAATGTGGACATTATACAATTTAAAAAATGGAGGTTAGCTATAAATTTTATAAATTGTGGACCATCCACGGTTTAATGAATTGTGGAAAAACTACAATAATGTATCAAATTGTGGATTAGCTACAATTCCAATGCCATAATTTTAATTTTTGGAATACCCTATAACCACAAAAATATTGTTGAAAAATTGTGGCAAAAGGTCTAGTTTGTTGTAATGGTTAGTGTAGGAAGTTGACCTTTATCTAGAGGTTTATCTCAAGGAGTCAAGGTCTCACACCTTGGAGACAATCCCATGTGGTTGTTAAGATGCTCAAAATCCTTTGTCTTTAAAGATCTTTCATGGGTGAATAAATTCAATGACAACACGTATAATTATTTTTTTAAATGATTGACATATGTAGTCAAAGTATAAACCAAAGTTGGTTTCACTTGCAATTCTCACTAATTCAACTACTACAACACATTTTCGAGAACCTAGCTCAACATATAGGTACACCAAGGAAACTATTAAAATTATGTTCGTGAGCATGATTTATCCTCCAAAACTCATTTATGTTGTAAAATTGCACATCAGGTGGATGTAGCATATAGTTGGTGGAAAGAATGTGTTGGTGCTTAATTTGATCTCGCCCCGTTTGTCCTTGAAATTCTTCAGTTTGCGGGCTCTATTGTCTTTTCTATCTCCCCATATTGATGCATGAAAACTCTGTCCTTCATTTGGTTGCCATGATCAGTCCTTTCCTTTGGTCAAGGATCATTTTAAGTCTAGAATTTGTATTTTGTTCCTCTGTCCATGTGAAAGAATTTGTAACTTGGGCATAAATTTGGATTTTTTCCCTTCCTTCTATTTTTCCACAGTCACGTTTTGTTTTCCTTGTCAATTTTTGTCCCAATACCCGTGGAAAAGTGGTCCTTTCGATTGGATGCGGCTCGGTGGATCACATTTAGGCCTTATATCATTTCCAATTTTTTTGTCCTTAAAGAAACATTCGTTCTCGGGCACAAATGGTGATTTCCATACATTTTAAGGTTTAAAAGGTGCGTTTTCTCCACAAATTTATATCTCAACATTTGTGGAAATGTGGCCATTTCTGATTAGATGCGGCTCGGTGGGGCACTTTGAAACTCTAAGGCCCACTTAAACTCAAAGCTTGTCCACGTGGAGGGTGTCACTCATCTAAAAATTCACCTTTTGGACGTTTGACCTTGGAGTTGTGTCGGGGAGACACGTGGAGGTTTCTTGCCCTCGCCTGCACTTAGACATTTTTTCATGTGGTCAATACAGCTTTGTCGGACCATGGACACGTGGAGGGTTAGCGCTCATTTGAAGATCTACCTCAGGGTCCCACCTTAACAGTTGCGCCAAGGGGACACGTGGTGAGCCCGCGCTTGTTCAGGGTCTCCGCTTTTGGGGACCATCTCAAAGTTGCACCAGGGGAGACACGTGGAGGCTTCCGCCGGCTCCTCTTTATACTTAAACTTTTCAAGCAACTTTCTAAAGGACCTTGGAACATGTGGAGGGACCGCGCCTGTTTGGGGACCTGCCCTAAATTTTATTTTGAAGAAGCGCCAGGAGGACACTTGGAGGTTTCCGCTCACTCTACCCTTGCTTGGACTTTTCAACGGCCGATGAAACTTTCTTGGACCCTAGACACGTAGCTCCTTTCGCTAGCCCTTCAAATTTTTCAACAACTCTGCCGAACTGAGACACGTGGTGAGCCCGCACTTGTTTGTCTCTACTTTTGAGGACCATACCAAAGGTGTGCCAAGGCAACATGTGGAGGCTTCCGCTGGCTCCTTTTTTACTGAGACTTTTCAAAGGCCAAAAGGCATTTTTCTTGGGCCCAGGGCACGTGGAAGGCCCGCGCTTGTTTGGAAACTTGCCTCTGTACCTCACCTTTGTAGTTGTGCCAAGAAAACACGTGGACGGCTCTAATCTAAAGTTGAGAAGGGGTAGAATCAATGGTTGTTGTGCATTGCATTTATTTTTCGCCATTTTTTCTCCAAGACTCCTGGAGATGTGAATACACACTGTTTTTCATCATTTTTGATGAAATTCCTTGTCGTTTTTGTCCACAAAGTGTCATTGAATGGATTTAAAACTTAATTTGTGAGTCTAAGGATTGTTAAGGTTGATATTTTGAAGTTGGAATTGCTCGGGAACTTGCAAAATGTGAATTACCAGAGAAGCTGGATGTGGGGCAGAGTTGCAGAGGAAAGAATGCGAAAAGGATGAAATGATGGAGGTTGCGTGTGCAAAGGGTGAAAAAGGTGTTGCCTCAAGGGTGAAAAAGGATTACCCGTCGATCCACTCTACAAATTCTCCGAAAATGATTAAAATGGGGATTTCTTACATGACATAATAAAGAGAATGATTAGAAGGACTGTCAAAAAGTTGTGGCATGGCATCCTAGTCATTAGTCGAGGGTCTGGGAAATGTGATTAGTTCATGATTTGTCCAACTGGCAACTTTTTGTTGCAAATTTGTTAAACGTCACTTTCCGAGACAAATTGGTAACAAGAAAAGGTCCCTCGAATATTCTTCTTTTTTGGGGAAAATTTTGGGATGAGTGAGCAAGTAAAATGTATAAATGTAATGAGAATACTCTTGCAAAAGGTCGGGGTTGAATTCTTAAGAGAAAATTTGAGAGAGCCCATCTTCTTGAGAGACCAATCTGAGAAACCTGTTAATTTCCTATGTTTTAGATTTCAATCACGTCAAGTTGGTTGCGAGTGTACAACCATTGAAAAGCTCTAAGATTGTTCAAAGAAACTTTCCCCTACTAATGAATCTAATCAATTTCAATTAATCTGTGTCAATCTTGGACCAATTTGTGTCTGCTTTATTTCATAATGTCTGCAAGTAGTTTTTCTTATTCCTATTGCAATCTTGTGTTAAAGTCCTTTGAATCACACAGATCTCATCCCTATGACAGTTTAGTGGCATTTACAATTTCATTTCAAGAAGAGCCTTCATCTTGTGATGAGATAAACAATTTAAAATCACTTCACTGTCATTTGTTGATAAAGATTATCTATAAGCCTTCGAGTGTATCTTAGGTGTGAGGAACCAGGGGTCTTTGATGTTTTATTGAGTCTTTAGCTCGAGCCTTTGTGTTAAATTCTTGGAGATTTTGTGAAATCGTGCAAATCTGGGCCTCTATTGATGCACACCTTCTGGTTGAAGGAATATTTTAGCTATTCTGAATATTTCTGTCATTTAGCTTTCCAATTGTTGTGAAGTCTCTCAAAGATCTGGTATAATCAATTTTATCCTGCTTAATCTCCCACCAAAATTATTCAAAAACAATGAATCCATCCTAAACTACTCATGTTTGCCCTGTGTGTCCAGAAATGTATAAATTCTACGCCCAAATATGCGTAGAAGCAATCAAGATTCCATAATGTCTTTAGTAACCTTAGCCTTGTCTAGGAAATATCACCATTCTTTAGAAGTGACAACTCGTGAGAGTTAAATTGTGGTGCATTGATCATATTTTCTCAGGGTCTCCTTTCAAATTTGTGTAAAGAAGGATATCTTCATTCAAGTCACCGACAGATGTTACAAAACGGGTCCTCTCACCCTAGTCGAAAGGCACGGCCTAAAGCAGTGAGGATAGATCAAATCCTTAATGAAGGTGTTATCCATTTCTCCGATGCCCGAGTGACAAAGAGTCAGACAAATCCCCTCCCCGGCTACAAAACGACTCATAATAAGATCTGTCTATCTCTCAGTGTCTTGCTAAATCTTTGATGTTGCTCGGTTTCTAAGGGAGAATCAATTTGGATACCAACAGGTAATGTACAACATATGACATAGGTAATCTTCTCTTGCACGTCATAATCGAGTTGTGCATGTTCGCATAACCTATGTATTTCTCTTGTTGGAATCTCCGTTGTTCTTGTTTGGGTTGCAGGTTTTTACATTATTTTCCATGCAAAGTGGCTTCCTATAGATATTTTTATAGTCCTCTAGTTGTCTTTTGAAATTGAATCATCACTTTCATGCTATTCCCCTCATAAGGGTGACATTCAATGATATCCTTTATTTTCATTTCTATAAGTATTCTAAGAGAATGCACACGCACACGCACACACACACGCACACGCACACGCACAGACATGCACACGCGTGCACACACACACATTTTATGCTTGTCTAAAACAATATTTATGTAAGTTCTTGGGGTAGTGAATATGTGTACATATTTTTTGTCTTTTGAATCTTTGAGTAACACTAAGATTTCATTTTGTACATATTGGTATGGCATTTTTGCTTTTGCAATATTGAGAGTATTTTTTATTTCTTGTGTGTTGATAACTAATGTCCCATGGGTTCCAATATATTCGATGTATACATTATTAATAATATTTAAATTTATCGATTTTGTTGTGACCCTTATATTATGCGTTGAAATTTATTTTTAATATACCATGTTTTTCTATTCTGAAATATTTTTTATTTTTATTGTGTTTATAGTTTTTGATATATTAATTCAATTCTTATATTATTAAAACACATAGTAATGTGGTGGAGGATGACAACACACAACGAGCCAGCGGAGAAGATGGAGGCAACGACCCCAGCCAACAAAGGGTGGTCGAGGGAACATGGGGAGGCAACGTGGCTAGGAGGTAGAGCTTCTAGGGGCCGCGGGACACCACGAATAGAACGACAAACTCTAAGGTCAGGGGTTGAGCCCTAACCCTATATTTGACATTGCAAAATTTAATTTAAAGGTCGGGATAGGCTCGCGAGGACTCAATTCCAAAGGAGATATAAGGGGAGGTGCTCAGGGTAGCGGGAAGGCTTCATTCAAAGATGCCCTAGGCAAATCCGAAGGCAATAATTCAAGAAATCAACAGTATTTGGTTGATATTGCTGAAGAAATCCCATCACTGGTCATCGAAGGTCAGGAAGTGGAGGAATATTACCAAAATTTATCTCGGGATGCCATAATAGGCCGATTCAATGGAATTTGGCCTTCTTCTACAACATTGTATCAATGGATATTTCAAAATTGGACTGATAAATGTGAAATCTTCCTCTGTTCTAGAGGTTTTTTTGTGGTTCATTTTAGAGAAGCAGGGACTTTCAACAATGCCTAGCAGATGGGCCATGGTTCTGGGGTACCGCTGGTTTATTTTTGACTCCTTGGTTCCCTAAATTTGACCCGAACACTCTATCGATCTCCAAAACACCGGTTTGGGTGAGACTTCCCAATCTTCCTCTGCACCTTTGGTATGCTTTGGAAGATATTGGCAATGTATTGGGTAGATTCCTCAAAGAGGATATAGATAGATCTCATGCGGGCTTGTGCTCCTTCACCCGTATATGTGTGGAAGTCGATCTGAGTAAAGGGCTGCTGATTGAATAAATTTAAAATTTGGAAACTTTCTTCATTCTCAACCCTTAGACTACGAAAATATGGCTTTTCAAAGGTAGAAATTGCAGAAACCCTGGTCATCTGCAAGCATCATGTCCAGAGATTAAAAAACCAGTTAAGAAGGGTGGCTCGAGAGTGACCAAAGGTTGGGGATCTTTGGATCCGGAGTTGGTTGAGGTGGCAACATTCAAAGCGGAGCCGTGCAATGTAAATGAGGAGAAGAAGGTTGAGGAGAGTGTGGAAAGTGGAAAAATAGAAAATGATCGGGTTCACAGGGATGTTAGCTGTCAGTGGAACAAAAGGGGTCTTTCTCCTGCCAAATCAGATTCGGATCAGGAATCTTTGTCGATAATCGGTTGGTGTCAAAGCAAATCCTCTTCAGTTAGCTATTACAAATGGGAATGGTAAGTGGCAAAAAGTTAAGAATAAGAATAATAAAAAAGGTCGAATAGGTAGTATTGAGGACTACTTTTCGACCCAAGTTGGGCATTATTTGGACATTCTCTCTTCTTGCCATTTTTGGGTGTTGTCCAGTCAATTTCACATTTGACCCTATGGGAGGTAGTCCTTAGTTGAGCAACGAGGATCTTTTCCCTTCATTAAATTTCAACCCTTATATATGTTTTTCCATCGTGCTTGAAAGTTGGGTTGAACTCTAAGATGTAGTGTTGGTGTTTCCTAATTGTTTTCTTCCTCCACATCAATGTTTTAAACTTTTCATTTACATAATATTTTTTTGTCTTTGTTAAGGTTCGGACATTTGCTTGGGCTGATGTCTCATATGTTAATCCATTCGAGATTTTGTTTCATCCATGTGTTCTTTAATCCATATGGAGACACATTAAGAATTGCTTCTTGATAAAAATACTTGAAGAAAAAGGAAAAAAATTAGGAGGAAAAAATGAGAAGAAATGTGAAAGGCATGGGAGAGCAGAAGCACATATGAAATCCGTTAAAAAGCAAAGCAGAAAAAGCAGACGAGAGCCGTTTGAAAGCAAAGCTCATCAGAAAAAGCAGATCAGAGCCGTCGCAGTCTGCAGATGTGAGCCGTTTGAAAGCAAAGTCCACCAGAAAAAGCAGATGAGAAGCTTCGGAGATTTGAGCCGTTTGAAAGTAAAGCAGATGAGAAGCTTCGGAGATTTGAGCCGTTTGAAAGTAAAGCAGTTGAGAAGCTTCGGAGATGAGATCCGTTGTAGGTAGATATTATAAATAGCCCTGCCCTCCCCTAACCTTCCCTGTATTCTTTTCATTTCATTTCATTCCACTGTTTTGATTGTTGTGTCGTGTGGCCACACTGTCCGGTGCTTGTGTAGTCCTATGTACTACAGTGCTTGTGTAGTCCTATGTGCTATGTACTGTCTTTGTGTTCGTCTTTCTTATGTGTGTTTTGTGAATGGAATGAGATGATAAGATAACTTTGCATTGGGATATGGAAGAGCCTTACATTCCGTTTCCAGGTGGAGCGTTACACTTTATTAGAGGAGGAGTCTTGCATTCCGTTTCTCAAAGCCCGGGTAACCTACTGTTTTCCTTTTTATTTCATTTGCTTCAGATGCAGTGCATTCGTTTCGTGTTCCTTTGCTGATCGATTGACTTATAGTGACTTATTTTTAGTATAGAATCAATGTTATTATCTGCAAGTCATTTTAGTTTAACATCCCCTGTTCAAGATCCCTGGAAACCCTCAGTCTGTTATAGAAGTTTAACTGCCGTATAGATTCAATATTATAACCTGCTAATCATTTTGGTTTAACATTCCTTGTTGAAGATCCATGGAAACACTTACAGTCTATTATAGAAGTTTAACTGCCAGAAATTGTTCAGATTTTCTCTCTCTTAGTGAGTAAATATGTCAGAAATCAGATGGGCGAGGGCGGTGATGCCCAATTTTTTTGGTAGCCTCTTTGGGCCATGATGCTTTTAGACCTATTTGACGTAGTCACTACAACTTCTCTACTCCTCCACTTCTGTTAGGTAACCGTCCCGAACTTTGCTGTACGTACACAACTACCTCCGAAAATACACTTCATTACCAAAAGTAAGCTAGAAAAACTGTCTCCGTTTGAAAAATAATCAGCTGCCCAATATCTGATTGTCCTTGCTGAAGTAAAACCCTGGGAAGTCCCTCTTGCAAGATCTTCCAAAAACTGGGACAGACCTGCAAATAATTCTTAAAAATCTACACCATATAGAATTAGAAAATCCAATCCAAAATTAGATGCAGAGGAACATGGTCTTATTAAATTAAATAGACTCGTGAGGAGCTTCTCCAATAGAATATACATAATAATCTTACACATCGGGTCCAAAAATTACACAAAATGAGACTTAAGACTCCACATTTACAATTACCAGAAAATGAGATATCAACTCCATCTGGACCGATTTTTGTATTCTTTCCCAACCTAAATTGAACACACTAGTATAGCCCTACCCACATTCTATTATTAATTGCATCTTTTATCTGTTTATTTTGTTTTAAAATTCTTAGCATTCACAATGTTAGCTAGTCATGTACTTAGGAAAAGGGAAGTGAGGGTTTGAGAAGACAATGAATTTAATGTTTGTTGATCACCTCTTGTCAACTGACTACATCAAAACCCTAAACCCTATGTCCCTAAGAAATAACAAGAATTTTCATTATCCTTCCTTTAAGGAAGTTACACGATTCATCCTAGTTCTTATACCAAAACATGGATGCATTGACATTCATGTGTACAATTTATACAATGAAAGTTTTCACAGTCATTATGTTCATTTTTGTAATACCTTTGAGGTACTTATAAATAATTACCAGCTTGGTCAAACAATTGAAACCTATACAAGTACAAATTTAAACTTAATATAAAGTAATGGGAAAAATTCACCATCCGGGTTTCTACAAGGGACATCTTATACACCAAATTGGTGCTTGATGCAAAGCCCACCCTCTGTTTTTGGGATAAACCCATCATATGCATCCAAACCTGCAAAAATACATGCATTTCAATTAAAATAAAACAATTGCATAGATTATGAGAGCAGAGAGAGGAAGCACTTCACATTCTCTCTGCACTTCTGGGTGAAAGAATTCTCTCTTTTTCTTTTTCTTTTTCTTTTTCTTTTTGGTGTGGATCTTGTCATGCACTCTGAGCAGTTAGCTGTTGTTTCAGGCTTCAGCAACCCCTGACTGCAGTATTAGCGTCTAGCTTGGCCAGATTAATTCATGACATAAATAACTACCTCTGCCTTTACTTGGCTTACCAGGCAGCTAAAGACTGCTGAAAGTTCAATTAGGTTCACTCAACCATATATGAAAAATGTAATCCATATTCATTGAAAGCACCAAAATATAGCCTAGTTTGTATATCTTTTTGCGTTTGTGTGGATAGAAGAATGAAGGGCGTGAAGACCAGATTACAGGTGAAATAAATGGATTGAGCTAAGCTTGCTCTAAGTTTGTGTAGTCAGTTTCCTGGTTCCCTGATTCTGATCTGATTTGTTATGTTCAGTAACTGGCTATTCCAGTTATGTTGAGAATGGTGTTTCTGTCTGATATTGCAGTTTTCTATCATGATGTTTAATTAGCTTGGGAGGAGCAGTATGTGTGTATTCAATATGACTGCAGGGCCTCTACCCCGCTTCCTCACTGACCTTTCCTGTATCTGTTTTTGGACCGACTGGTGATTGCCTATATGATACCTAAATCTATTCTGTTTTCCTAATACTTTACAAAATTGATTCTCCTTTCCAAACATTGGTATGTAAATTAGCTCCAAAATGTTCCTTCGGATTCTGTATTCTTTTGTTATTACTTTAATAAATAACAAACCTGGACCACTCAATAAAGAACCACAACCTAACAAACCTGGACCACTCAATAAAGAGAATCACAACCTTTTTCCTCATAAGCTCCTAACAATGATAAGACTATGAGATTTTTCTACAAATTATACAAGGATATACTGCTTATGCATGAGCTTGTAAACTTACATTTTCAAGAAATGTACGAGTCAAGTATTGGTAATAACTGTCACATCCTTCAGGAGGTGCAAAATAAAACTTAACCAGGTAAGTTGTTCCCTTTCCCAACCAAGGATAAAGTAGAGTGCTATCAAAATCCCACATATCCCTAACAACGTGAACCTCAATGGTCTCGAGGGTTAAACTAGAAGTCTAATTTAATCCTTGGCATCTGTTGTCCCTTTCCCTATAGTTCTTTCTATTCCTGCATAACTAATTCATATTTATGGATCCCATTATACTAACCTTTCCTCTAATTATTTCACATTGTTAAAGCATAATCTCAGAGAGATATTGGTTACCTTTATGCAAGTCTTCATAACAATATTTTTTATAAGAATGTTGGTAACGAAGAATTCTTCTTCTTAAACATTTATCCCAGTGTCGATTTAGGTTCCTAATACTTTTACCTCAAGTTTCAAGTATCAAATGGGAAACCCTATTTGTTTCATTTAATAGAGTAAATTCCTATTCTTGAAGACAACCAACATGATTTTTTAAATATAGTTCAACTACATTACTAAACCGTGTTCTTACTTGTAACTCTTGAATAGGTAGGGTTTTCCCTAGAACAACATGCTCTCCTATCTAGTAAAGGGTTTCCTATTTTGGATATCCTAAACAAAACTGGCAGATGGCTTCTACGAGTCACGATTTCTTACTCAACTTAATATTTTCAGTGTCTTTTACCAATCTCAACTACCTCACTTCTTCGTGCCATCCCTATTATTATGCAGAGTGGGTCTTTGATGCAGGAGCATCACTCCCCTAGTCTGTATATAGGGTGATCACATCCAATTTTGGCTTCCCTAGTATATTGATAGGTGTTGTAGGTTATTAGGAGTCATTTCAAGTTGTGTGTTGAACCCCTCCAAAATGACATTTGAATCATTGAAGGCAATTTTGGTATGTAATTGGTGTGTGATTGCAATCTTGGAGCATTTTAAAGGATGTATAAGCATGTAATAAGTCCTATTAAGGTCTAAGTGTCTTACTTGGACCTAGTACCTAGGTCATAGGTTTCTAGTCTTAAATTAGGCCATTTAATGATTAGAACAAATGCAAATCATGTCTCTTAAGAGGTTTCTTGAGCCAAGATTCGGTTAGAGGGCTTATCAAGCATATTTGAACCTCTCTTGTAACTGTTGGTATTATTATTCAAATGGTCATTCACAAGAAGTGAGCTCTAAGAAGGTTTAGAAGAGGAATCCTGTGTGTATTCACAGTTCTGTGTTTGTGTTTGATGGTTTTTATACATTTGTGTGATCAAAGAACTCTGGGCAACAGCATAAAAGAGATCTATCAATGGTAAGAGGTCTTTAATGAATGGTTGTATTGATATTTATGAGTTCTCACAATTTTGTGTGTATCATAGCTTGAATGCATTGTACAAGCCTGCAACATCAGGGAGGAGACCATTAAGAACAAGTGATTTACATTGGGGGAGAAAGAGTCTCACATTAAAGTTGATGAGCACAATTAAAGGAAGATGTGTGAAATCCCACAGGACCATTTCCTTCAAATAGAGAACTTAAAAGCAAGTTGAGGGTTTACTTGTTTGTATAGGTGAAGAGTACTCTGTCTCAGTTAACAGAATAATGAAAGTTTATAACCATTTTCGAATTGAAGGACATATTGAGCATTACTGGTAAGCTTTCAATGAAGAGGTGGTAAAGGGGAGGTCGTTGAGACAAGCTTCAAGTCTTAGAAGTGAGTAGGTTTCCTTTTGTATCAAGATATCACCTATCGGGCCTGTGAAAAATCCTCCATGGGGTTTTGGAGAAACAAAGTGATTGAGGTATTTGGTGAATGAGCCTTACCCTGCAAACCATAAGTAAACCTCCTGAAGCCTTTAGCTGGTGAATTACAGTGAGAAATAGGTTTGAGACACTCTTGTAAGGCGTAAAAATGTGACAGTCACTACAGTAGTTGAAGACAAATACAGATTTAACGGTGGAGAATAGGGTTGAGCTCTTAAGAGTACTCTGAGATTACATAAATAACCTGAGAAGAATGCTTAAAGTATCTAAAGAATTTCTGTGGTGGGATTCAATGCTAACAGGCAGAGTGAAGGGGACTGTGTCAAAACACAGTATTGCCTAGGAAAGGAGTCAAAATCACAAGACAGTGGCTTAGTAGTGGAATATCATTTTGATATTAAAAACAAAGTATCTAGTGTAAGAGAGGAGTCATTTCCAAGAGGATTCAAAGCTTTATCAGACTCCAAGGAGTTGACTTAGGTGACAGTGTACATAACAGGCTGTGCATTCACTTAAGAAGCCTAATTGGTAATGAGAAAGGAGGTTTGAAGAAATTGCTACATAACCTGAAACTTTGTACGCTGCTATAAAGCCCTAATGGATATCCAAAAGTGTCATTAAGTCTTTGATCGAGTCTCTAGAACGAAAGATAAGGTTGAAAACCTGCTGGGGCAGGGGTAGAAGAAGCTAGAGTACTAAGAGGGAGAAAAAGGTAATTGGAGAAGAAGTGTCGAGTCTTGAGTTTTGAAATTTGCAGTGCACTTTCAGGAGGGTAAAGGGAGAGTGAGGAGATTTTCATTTGGTTTTGGGTATGACTAGGTGCTCCATGAAAATACCAATGAAATGCCCTAACCATGAAAATACCAATGAAATGCCCTTAAGAAGCCCCTTAAGACAGTTTTGACAAAATTGAAGGTAATTTTGATAATTTCTTCTATATTACTTCAAGTGGAAGGTTGAATTAGCATAGAATAAGGATTTGTAGCAGAGAGCAAGAAGTGTTTAGGCCTGAATTGGTGATTAGAGTCAACTTGGACTCATAAAGGAAGCATTTTGGCCTTGGAAAGGTGAGATTCTAGACTTGCAAAGTATTGAATTTGAATTTTTGGTTCATACTAATCTTGATAATTGAATGAAGTTTTACTTTGCCCTGCATCAGTCTTGCATGCAGGCCACAAGGCAACATCTAGGGTAGCTGTATTGAGTTGTCTTCACAACTTCATACATATATAAGGGAAACCTGATTCCTAGTTATTTATCCCCACATTACCGTATCAGTCATTCAAAATTACATAGGTGTTGATCTGAAGTCTTGTCATGACCAATGGGAAACAATGACCACAGATAAGTGTTTCCAATTTAGTAAGTACTGCCCAATTAGATTGCAGCAAAATCAAACTTACATTAAGGAACCTATTTATTACAAAATTACAATTTTGCTCAAGACTAGCATTAACAGTTCATATCTTGTAGAAGAAATGTGATATGCTGAGCCTTGTCAGTCTGCCCCTGTTTCATTGTTACTGGAGAATTAGTTAAATTAAGGAAATGATGTCATAATCTGTGAGCAGCCAATAGCGCATTAAAGTGCAGGAATCTCATAGTCACCACCATAAAATCCTACAGTATATTTGACAAATCATGTGGAAGATGAGATCAGTTTGATAAGAATGAATTCCATCTTCCTCATCTTTCCCTATTTAAACGAAACTAGAGTTCACTATCTTCAGTGTCTTTCACCAGCAGGCTAACACACACTCAATGCAATAAAACATTGATAAACAACCAAATGACTAGACTGCTGGAGTCTTTAGTCGGTCTACCACATCAGTCATGTAAATTATTATTCAAGACATGTTAAAGTTTTGAGGATTACAATGGAGCTCACCAGTTAAATTACTTAATTTTTTCAAATCTGTTTATCTTGGATATTACCATGTAGACTTTATTGGAGTAATGCTTGTATTGGTTAAATGTCAATTTCATTGTGTAATAGATTTTCTATTGGGCATTTTTGCTTATATGATATATCAAATGCTATAGCCTATTATTGTTCCTTCACAGGTTTTTTTAGGGGTTATAGGGAAATAGATATTTTATTTCTTTTGATATGGTCTTGATTTTATCTTTTGATATGGTCTTGACAATACCCTATTTTTACATCTTTCAAGTACATTTTCAATTGGATCTAGTATTGTCGGCTATTTAATATCAATTACATTTTATTATGGCTATGTGTAACAAACCTAACAATACCCAAGATGACCTATAATTTTTTTCATTTGTATTGGCACAAAATACATGGAGTTAGAATCTCTCTATCAGTTTGCCTAAGTTTTTGAAGATCTTATTCTTTATTTAACCTGCTCAAAATTAGTTAATGGAAGCCCAGGGTGATCTAATAGCAACACCATTTCTGCAATATAGAAATAGGTTTTCTATAGGATTGTCCATTGGTCCAAGAGATTAATAGTAACAGTTCTGTTTACAATTGAGCAACCATGTTTATTTGGGGTTGCTATGGCACTGTTACTATCATTAGAATCCTTACAATTTTAATGGAAGCCCAGGGTGATCTAATAGCCACACCATGATGAAAATAAAAATCTCCTATATTAGACCTGCTAATAAACAAACAAACAGAACATTGAGAGCCCAAAAAGTTTTGCATTTGATATGTGTAATACTACACCTTAATAGCCTACTCTTGTTCCTCTACAATTCATTTCTGCCTCCTCAAGTTTGCTTTCCAGTCGGGCCATTTCATCATCAATCCAAGTGCAAATTTGATTTTTGAAATCTGGCATAGTATGAAACATGCTGTTGGAAATCTGTCCTGTTATGATTCCATCAGTGTTACTCAGGACGCGCCTAGGTTTTGGTGACGTTCTGGACGTTTCGGGACTTGGGGATTTAGAGGGGACATTTCTATTTTTAGAAAAATATTTCAAGAGTTTTCTGATGTTTTTACTTTAAAAATGTTGTTATTTTTACCAAGAAGATTAGATTACGATCTTGAAAGTACCTAAAATACATTAAATGAAATCCCTAAATTTCATTGAATATAATCAAAATATTAAATATTATTTTAGTAGTTGTTCCCAAAATTTGAGATTTTTTTGCTGTCCTAGAAATGCCTTCCCCACATCCCCTGTCCCTGAGACTTAGGTAACTATGGTTTCCATTAATGGTGTTGGAAGCCATGTTAAGACTTCCAAACAGATTTGTGAGAGCACTGTGAACCAACCCCTCAAAACGCTCAACCAACTTGTGTTCTATGATCCTAGATTCCTCAGTAATTCGTTGCATCACGACAATTTTTCAAGCATGGGATGGGATGGCCAAATTGACCATGTCATGATTTGCAATTGTGACTTTGAACTCTTCCTTCCTCACAATCTATATCTTCTACTTCTTAATTCACCGGGTACACTATAAGTCCTGTAGGAGTGTACCCTACATAATTGTTGGTTGGTGGTCCCCATACCTGCTCTTTTCTCTCTCAAAATCACAACACCATAAACAACTCAAAGAATAAAACTACCAAACAGAATGACTCATTGTCACTTTGTATAGGTTCTGTATCATTGCTCTGGGTGTAATTACAATACAAGTTGCTTCTTGTAATTTTGAAGGGATTCAAGTCCCATTGTAGTAAAAAAGGCCTTATCAAGGTACAAATGCAGTATTTTTGCAATTGTGACTGGAACTCCTTCCTCACAGTCCATATCTTCTACTTCCTAATTCATCGTGTATGTTATAATTCCTGTAGGGGTGTAGGGTTTCTTTTACCTACTCTGTTTTTTCTTTTAAAAGCACAACACCATTAAAAACTCAAAGAATATAACACCCAAACAGAATGGCCCATCGTCACTTTGTACAGATTATGTATCATTACTATGTGTGTAATAACAGTACATGCTGCTGCTTGTAATTGTGAAGGGATTCAAGTCCCATTGCTAAAAAAGAGGCCTTATCAAGGTAAAAACACAGTTCTTTTGTAATTCATTATTTATCATCATCATTTAATATGGGATTATATATGGGTTTAACTCTAAACCCCTGATACCTGTTCCTTAAGACCATGCAATGTCACATCACTACTGATAAGACAGTAGCAACTGCCATCCATGTGACCAGAAGCCTACTGTAATTTAGGAAAAGCTACTTAATTGCTCCCACCATTTATATATTTGGTGTTTCTGCAGTGCATCATTATGTAATATCATTTTTTCGTATCAACTGCACAAGTTTCAAATCAATCTTCGTGATCCATATTTCGTGAGTGATAATGGTTTTAAATAACCCATCTCTCATGAGCATGAATGGTCCACTCGACACTCATTGCATCAATGTGATGTCATAGGCACGCATTGGGACTTCTTGGCTAGGAGGTCATTCATCCCAGTACTACTTTGGCCAATTAGGGGCATTGAAATTTGAGACACTTGGATACATTGATACATTGAAATTAGGGGCATTGAAATTTGAGACACTTGGATACATTGATACATTGACCTAATGTTTTGGTATGATAATCAAGAAGCTTCTTGAAAGATTTGGCATCTTCAAACTTATCCTTGTCCTACTTTGGCCAATTAGGGCATTGAAATTTGAGACACTTGATACATCGATACATTGACCTAATGTTTTGGTATGATAATCAAGAAGCTTCTTGAAATTAGGGGCATTAAAATTTGAGACACTTGGATACATTGATACATTGAAATTAGGGCGTTGAAATTTGAGACACTTGGATACATTGATACATTGGCCAAATTAGGGGCATTGAAATTTGAGACACTTGGATACATTGATACATTGACCTAATGTTTTGGTATGATAATCAAGAAGCTTCTTGAAAGATTTGGCATCTTCAAACTTATCCTTGTCCTACTTTGGCCAATTAGGGGCATTGAAATTTGAGACACTTGGATACATTGATACATTGACCTAATGTTTTGGTATGATAATCAAGAAGCTTCTTGAAATTAGGGGCATTGAAATTTGAGACACTTGGATACATTGATACATTTTGAAATTAGGGCGTTGAAATTTGAGACACTTGGATACATTGATACATTGACCTAATGTTTTGGTATGATAATCAAGAAGCTTCACGAAGCTTGAAAGATTTGGCATCTTCAAACTTATCCTTGTCATAAAGAATGCATGAATTGATTGCGAGTTTGGGATTTTAAAACGAAGCATGTTTTGAGACCATAGAGGTGCGCTTGACACTCGTTGCATTGAGGTGATGCTCATAGGAACACATCGAAACTTCCCGGCTGGGAGGGTATCCAACCCAAGACTTACTACCCAAATTTGCCAATTAGGGGCATTGAAATTTGATACACTTTCCTGCATTGATACTTGGTACATTGACCTGATGGCTTGCTATAATAATCAAGAAGCTTCTTGAAAGTTTTGGCTTAAGCTTACCCTTCCCATAAAGAATGCATGAATTGATTGTGATTTTGGGATTTTAAAAAAGAGCATGTTTTGAATCCATAAATGTGCCCGAGTGTTCGATGAGCATGAGTTGCCCTACCCAAAACTTCACCAGCAATGGTCTCCTTGTTTGATTCCTATGCAGGATTTGAAAGAGGCAGAGTAGGGTTGTGGTTGATAAGAAACAAAAATTAAGGGGAAGAGATGGACCTATTATCCCAAGCATACTAATCATCCCAAAAGTCAAATTTGGGAAGGATTTGGAGAAAGTTCCAATCTACTCTATCAAAGGCCGTGCTGATTCAAGTTTACTAACCATAGCCTGATCTTTTCTAGCTTTGAGGAATGGAGGAGTTCATGAGGCATCATTGCCTTGTCTCGAATTTGTTTGCTTTCTAGAAACCTTCCTTGTTCTATAAAGATTAGAGAAGGGAAAATAGCTTCTAGATGATCCACCATGATTTTGATGACGAGCTTCTAAATATTATTACAAAGGGAGGTGGGAGGTCAAGTAAGTCTCCAAATTATTCGACTTCATGTTGAGAGAAAACATGGTATACTTTCAATCGAGATCTATTTTGACTTACAAATTGTGTTAATAAATTTACACAAATCCTCCATGATCTCCCAAATGGCATGAAAAAACATATTTGAAAGCCATTAGGCCATGGGACCTTATCTTTCGTCATTTTGTACAAGGCAACTTTTGCTTTGCTAGTAGAAATAGGGCAAGAAGGGAACTGTCTTGTTTTTTCAAAGACTAGAGAAGGTATGTTATGTAGGAAATAGGGCTACACATCCAACAAAGTTACCCCTTGCTTAAGAAAAAAAACATTGGAAGAAGTCCATATCTTCCTATTTGATATCCTCAAGATCAATAAGCTAAAAACATTTAGTAGAGAAGATGTTTGAGATCATGATCTCCCAAACTACTTGGAAAAAACCTAGTTGAAAGCCATAGGCCTTGGGCCTTATCTTTCTTCATTTTAAACAAGACTACCACGGATCAAGGCTCTATGATCTATATCCTGTATCTAGAATTCTCTATATGGTGGGGGGAGAGGGCGAACCATTGCACCGAGGGAAAGACCTATATAATAATTGGGGTTCCCCTATCTATATATAGGAGTGGGTAAACTAGATCCAAATTTATCCCCATGTAGAATTCTCTATATGGAGTTGGGGCGGGAAAGGTGAACCAGATCTTGATCTATCCTACACCCTCTTCCTTGGGAATCAGGCCATAATTGGCCCCATTTGTAGAGATCAAGAGTACTTGCCATATAGATGAATAAGGGATTGAGATTGACTCTATATATCTATTTGGTGTGGTTTCCCCTCTATCTATATGGGGGCGACACCGTTGACCCCCCATATAGATTACAGATATGATGCCCTTATATCTATATGGGCAAGAGCTAAAGACCCCCATATATAGATAGGGCACCCATATCCATATATATAGAGGTGGGGAGAGGGGGCTCCTCGTGTTGATAGGTCGAGGAGTGAAAGGAGGATGAGGGAAGAAATCCAGGTCAATTGATAGCTCAAGGGCAGTTATAGCTAGCTATATAATATGTAGTTATGGAATAAAGAGTATGGTTAGGTCGACTAGATCTATTTATAGAAAGGTCCTCCCCAATATAGGTCCCCATATCACTATATGGTGTGCCCTAGCTGCCCGTGATAGAACTATAGAGCCCCATAAATGGGGGTGATATCTCCATATTGTTTGAGTGCATGAAGGCTTTACGCAATGGCTAGCAAGTAAGAGTGCAAAGGTGCTCATAGTGTGTAGTAGAAGAGGGTGCGTAATTGTGCATAAAAAGTTTTGGTAAGGCACTTGAATAGAGTTTGTGGTAAAGAAGCGGAGAAGTGGCACGTGAGAAAATAATGCCACTTCGATCGATTTGGAATGAATGGCTCACCACCCCATCTCACTATATCTATATGGGCAGTGAAGACTTCCCCATATATAGATAGGGCACCCATATCCATATATATAGAGGTGGGGGAGAGGGGGCTCCTCGTGTTGATAGGTCAAGGAGTGAAAGGAGGATGAGGGAAGAAATCCACCAATCGATAGCTGAGGGCAGTTATAGCTAGCTATATAATATATAGTTATGGAATAAAGAGTATGGTTTAGGCTCGACTAGATCTATTTATAGAAAGGTCCTGACCCAATATAGGTCCCCATATCTCTATATGGTGTGCCCTAAAATGCTGCTGTGATAGAACTATAGAGCCCCATAAATGGGGGGGTGATATCTCCATATTGTTTGAGTGCATGAAGGCTTTACGCAATGGCTATAGCAAGTAAGAGTGCAGGCTCATAGTGTGTAGTAGAAGAGGGTGCGTAATTTTGCATAAAAGTTTTGGTAAGGCACTAAATAGAGTTTGTGGTAAAGAAGTGGAGAAGTGGCACGTGAGAAAATAATGCCACTTCGATCGATTTGGAATGAATGGCTCACCGCCCCATCTCACTATATGGCGATAGGTTGGTTCCCATATAGAGAGATGGGGCCTCTCTATATCTTATCTAGATCTGGGGAGGCCTGTAGGCTCATCGACTCATGGATATATCCCCATATATGATACATATACTCCCCCTCGAAATATCAATATGGGCCGTGTTGGATCTCGCGACTCCCGATTCCCGATTCTAGAGGTGGGGGTGGGGGCTAGGCTAGGTTAGGGCGAGAAATGGGGTTCGAACCTGCATTTCGTCTGTCTGAAGAGCCTAGTCTATAAATAGGGCTGGACCGCTTAACATATATAGAGAAATGGGAGAGGGCCACTTTGGCCGCTTTGAAGAGCTGTCGATCGAGTGAGTAGCTAAAGGCTATATATCTGGTCCGATCTATTCTATCCATAGCTGTGCCGATGGATGAATGAACAATGCCTATCTAATCTAGCCCCCATATAGATAGATAGGGCCACCGCCCCGAACTATCTAGTCTAGAGGGCCATCTATATAGGGTATAGGGCGGATGCACCTCGTCAGTCCAGTGCCTATATAGATAGGGTTTGTGTTCTTTCACAACCATTTGCTAAAAGAAAAGAAAGGCCCTCTATATATATCTAGCCATTAGTCATATCGCGTTCTATAATGGATCATAGATGGATGCCACGCCGACCAAATGTATATAGAGATCTGCAGGTCGTCACTATCCCATATATATATCTATATATATAGGTGGGTCTTTTCCCATGTAACCGACCCCCTCCCCTCTCTATATATCTATATGGGTTAGGGAAGGGACCATTCCCTATCTCTATATGGCATTGATCACCTATAGATCCCATCTACATCTAATCTATACCGAGGGCCCCGATCAACTATATCCGCACTCACCGCCCCCTCTCTATTTGGAGGGTGAGGGGGATAGGCGGGCATAGAGAACCGATATAGCGAGATCTAGATATATGTTCGCCAGATCAATATATAGAGCATATAGAATCTAAAGATCTATATCTCGTATTCTCCCATGCCCTATGTAAGCAGAGAGGGATCTAATAGGCTCTGATATCGATTTGTATTCTGCCCTATAGATATCTTTGAAGCAGAGGGGCAAACTAGATTTGTATTCTATATCCTTTATAAAAGCAGAGGGGAAAACAAACGAATGGGTTGAGGAATCTATATATTTATATTCTCGCTTGGGAGGGAGAGAGGATTAGATATTTGTTCTATATGGCTCCTCCCCCTCCCTATAGATCTTATCTTATAGTTCTAGATAGGAGGCCGATTGACTCCGATCGTATAATATAACTTAGTTATCTTATTCTATATCCTTTATAAAAGCAGAGAGGGAAAAACAAACGAATGGGTTGAGGAATCTATATATTTATATATCGCTTGAGGGAGAGAGGATTAGATATTTGTTCTATATGGCTCCTCCCCCTCCCTATAGATCTTATCTTATAGTTCTAGATAGGAGGCCGACTGACCTGACTGTAGAGTATAGCCTAGTTGTCCTCGATCTATCGATCGAGACGAGACCCTCTCCCTCCGCCTAGCGTGCGCCCCTATATCTGGATATGCAGGGGATCGATTGGGTATTATATCTATATCCGTGAGCCGATGAGCCGGGCGGGCCTCCCCAGATCTAGATAAGATATAGAGAGGCCCCATCTCTCTATATGGGAACCAACCTATCGCCATTGTGAGATTGGGCAAAGAACCATTCATTCCAACTTGATCGAGTGATATAACTTTCTTCGAATTATAACTCTCTATATCGATCGAGAATAAGGTATATATAGAGTTATAGATATCGGCCTCCCATATATGGATTCTAGATAGGGGCCCCAGCTCAATCAACCAACGGACCCCCGAGTAGAGATAGGGGGCACTCACTAGCCCGGCCTTCGGCACTCGAGCTATCGTGCCTGCCTTATTCTATTCCTATTGGGCCATACGCTCCGGCCTGCCTTCCCCTATCCCTGGGACTAGACTCTATTTGCTGCGAGTGCCGATAGGCCCTTATCCCATATGGCGCCTTATCTATCCACTATCTATATCTATACATCTTCCGTTTGCATGAGTGTCGTTACTGTAGATTTCCACTTGACTACGTTCGGGATAGATCCAGTTTGTTGCGCTGGAGTGTTTGACATGAGGAGAGGAAAGCAACCATATAGGATCTATAGATTGCCTCGGCCGGACTCTAGGGACCGATCGGAAACAAGCAGATAGAGATGTAGGGCAGTGGCCTCTCTCCTCTATCCTATCTATACCGATTCCCTATCTAGATTATGCGGTTGGGCATCGATGTGTTGGCCCCCGCGGCTATTGGGCCCCTCTATCTAGATGGGGGAATAGGAATAGGAATAGGTGGGCTAGGCTATAGTAACTCAGGACCCCTCTCTATATATAGACTCGACACCCCCATATGAGAATCCTCCAAAGGCCTGCACATAAGATATCAAAGTAGTGATGTCACTCACCGGCTTGATCCATGAATCTCTCAAGATATCTCCCCATAAAAAAAAAGCTCCAATCAATATATTCTATTTTGATCTCTATTTACTAGAGTTTAATACCAACAACGAGTGCTTCACACCCCAAGATAGATATATCCTCTCCTATCGCCATACCATATAGATCTAAACTATCTCGGTGCTAAGCGGCCTTATCCCCTACACAAAGATACAGTGAGAGGGGGACTCCTATATAGAGAACTAGGGTTTATCTCGGGATTCTATCTATAGGGGGATCAACTTGATGATCAAATTAGTTCTCTATATAGGGCCCCATATCTATATAGGGCAGCTGGGGTGAGAAGTGACTCGAGTTCTAGATCATAGATGGATGACTATCGATGGATCTCGAACCCGTATATCTATATATAGAGTAGTATCGACTAGGCATCAACCCCATATATAGATAGGCCTCCCGGCCGGGTGGGGGCACATAAATGACCTGACCCATATATAGAGAGGGGGTTGAGTGCACAACTCAGATATATCGAAATGGCATTCTCCTCAAGTTTTGTGCATCAATTAAGATTTATGCTAGGCCGCCCTATATATCTAACTAGAGTCCCCTAGCTATAGTCTCTATCTTTTTATCCCCCCCCCTATCTATATATGGGATATGGCTCCTATCTATATAGATCTCTATATGGGGGGGTGTGTCAGGGGAGTCGAGTCCCTCTCCCCCAGCTAGAGTTTAGTTCTCTAGTAGGCCGTCGGGAGGCCCCCTAAGAGAACTATAGGGCTCCTCACCGACTTGCGCTCTGTCGGGGGAGTGTCTAACTATGGGACTAGAGTATAGCTTATGGTACAACCCTTCTATCTAGTTCACTGGGCATTACTAGATTCTAGATTGACGTTGAATTCTAGAACAATGCCCCTATAGTTAGAACCCTGAGGCTGAGGACGATCTATATGCTCTGGATTTGATCATTGGTTCGCCCATCCTATCAACTAGATGGGGCTCACCTTTATCGAAGGTGGTGCTCTAACTCTCATCTGAGCCCCTACCAATCCAATCTCGCTTAACCCGCCTACCTGAAGGGGTCCATGAGTGTTTCTAGTCCAATCCATTCATTCCATTTCACCCCCTATCTAACACTATAGTACACTATGGGGGACGAAGTCCTTTATGTACTCAATAGATTGGGGTTTCCCCCAACCAGTGCTATCTATATAGAATAAAGAGGGTGGGCGCCTCTCACCGACATTTTCCCTATATATAGAGAAGGGGAAATAAATGTTCTATATGTATTCACGGCCTACCGTATCAGAAAGGAGTGCCCTATATACCTATCTAGGCTCATCAGACTCATGTTCTAGATAGGGATGAGTTGAGTAGTGTCCGAGATGATAAGGTTGTGAGTCGAGTGCAGTTGGGGAAACCTTACTTGTAATGTGTAGTTTGTAGTTTGTAGTTGGGCCCCCATATCTAACTATACAGGGAACATGGTTGAATGAATTTTTCGATCCCCATCTTCCCCTCCCCCATTCGGTCAAAACTATGGATAGTTAAGGGGTTGATGGCTTAAACTATCTAGGGGCCCAATGCTATATAATAGGCCACCATATCTAGAGAAGGCCCTCTATAGCAATGAGATGGGCCCGACTAGACTCTAGATGCCTCGCCCTCCCCAGTCCCTTCCATATGGGGCGGTTGGTCCCCAGAGTGAAGAGTGGGGCCCTAGTTTAGAATCCCGATAGTGCTTTCCGCATAGAGTTCTTTCTATGGGGGTGGACAGAACTCTAGGGCCATTGGCCTATGGATATAGGGGCTATATTCAACAAGGCCCCTAGTTCTATCATTCTCTCTATCACTCTATAGGTAGTTCCTACCCCGCTTGTCTTACTCTTTCACTAGATAGTAGGTCGTCGGGCCCTATAGTTCACTATGGTTGATATGTAGCTTTGAGGACTAAAGGGCCTAGTGCTCTTACCGTAGGTCCCCCCATTATAGAATACTCTCCCGATGGCCTGAATGGGTTGATAGAAATGTCGTCGCTATATCCAGTTAGTTCAGGGTGTTGACTCTTTCTAGTCTCCCTCGAACATATTTTATCACCATATACTCTTACCATAGGGGGAGGGGTGTCACCTATAGATAGATAAATAGTCTTCCTGTTTCGCCAAATAGTTCAGGGCTATCTGGAGGCGAGGGCCTATCTATTTCTATGCCCCAATTCTGAACTAGATCCTCGAGCTTGACTAGTTCACTAACTACATAGATTATAGAGTTTCGTCGGCCCCCTACATATCTAATCCTCTCTCGTTGGCCTATATACTATATAGATTACTATAGGGCCCTCCTCTCCCGTTGGGGGAGTGCCTCCATCGGGATTAAGGAGTCCCCCGAAGAGAACTCGAGGTATAGGGGTGGGGGAGAACACCATATAGTGATAAAGCGGCCCATGAGAGACCACCCCCTCACTATGGGTCGAGGCTTTGCTCTCTCCCTCCTCTTCCCATAGTTTTAGAGGGGGCCTATATCCCAATATCACTATGGGGGGGCTTCACATCGATCACACATCAACCATCATCCATCCATCCGTTCTATTCTCTACGTGATGCGAGGGATGTCTTGTTGTATCATGTATATAACACCGCATGCGATGGAAAAGTGACATGCGAGCATGGTAATCTACAAGTAACTCTTCCTCGCACCCGGCCTCCCGAGGTCGTGGCTTGAGACAACCCGTGGGGATGGAATACATGCGGGTGCGAGATAAGCTAGTTAGGTAATCTTATGTCTTCAACACGTAATAATGGGATCTGCGAATCTAAGGCAAAGAAGGCCCTCCTAACCCTAACCGGTGTGATAGATCGTCTCGGCAAGGATAGTTGCTCAAGGCTCCAATCAATATCGAGCTCTGCCGTGATCTCGATCTATGGGTTGTGGAATACGTGGAAGCTGACCTATGGGTACTTCGTATATATCTCCGTCAAGGTCATGAAGATGTAATGACTAAAATGTATATAACACTGTATGATGGAAAAGTGACATGCGAGCATGGTAATCTACAAGTAACTCTTCCTCGCACCCGGCCTCTCGAGGTCGTGGCCGAGAGACAACCGGTGGGGATGGAATACATGCGGGGTGCGATAAGCTAGTTAGGTAATCTTATGTCTTCAACACGCAATAATGGGATCTCGCGAATCTAAGGCAAAGAAGGCCCTCCTAACCCAAACCGAGTGAAAATTCACCCCCAAGGTAAATTTTGATAACATGCATCAAATTCTTTAGTCCCAAGCAATTATATTGATTCAAGGCAAAGCATCATGTTGCTGGGGTCCCCTCAGATTTTTTCTAACTCCCCTGGCCAAGAAAGAAAGAGCAAGCTCTGAAAAAATGTGAAAAGGTTGCAGAAGACAGGCTCGGGCCAGGAAAAATCATGAAAAATGGCTAAGTCTTAGTCTCCGGGACAGCCGGGACAAAAGTACGCGAGGGACGCGTGGGACGCGAAAGCG
This sequence comes from Taxus wallichiana var. yunnanensis, assembly GCA_018340775.1. NCBI lineage: Eukaryota > Viridiplantae > Streptophyta > Pinopsida > Cupressales > Taxaceae > Taxus > Taxus wallichiana. Next base: position 314,568,210 of record CM031239.1, read on the forward strand.
CGAAATGGGCGAAGGTTCATCCGGGACAGCCGGGACAAAAGTACGCGAGGGACGCGTGGGACGCGAAAGCGCGAAATGGGCGAAGGTTCGTCCGGGACAGCCGAGAAAAAAATACGCGAGGCGTGGACGCAAAGCGCGAAATGGCGGAAGGTTTTAAATCCCGGGACAGCCGGGACAAAAGTACGCGAGGGACGCGTGGGGCGAAAGCGCGAATCGGCCGAAGGAAGAGTTTCGTCCGGGACAGCCGGGACAAAAGTACGCGAGGGACGCGTGGGACGTGAAAGCGCGAAATGGCGAAGACAGAAGAGGAAAAGTCAACGTTTGACCTGCGAAACTTCAAACGGCCATAACTTTTGACTCCGAGCTCCGATTTTCACAAAATTGGACTTTCTGGAACGAGCACGACGTCCTCTACGCCACAAAAACTGGATTTCTTATTTTTAATGAGGGGAGATATATTTAATTAAGAGAAACATATTCGGCTCCAATCAGTTAATGTTCATTCCCGTCAAATGACAGAAAACGCCTGCCAGACCCAAAATAGCTGCCCGCACTCAGAAGGCCATAACTTTTGCATTTCTCAACGAAATCGCACAAAATTGGTACCGTTGGAATCGTGGCTCCGAGCCCGTGCACAAAAATCAAGAAATTCCAGATTTGATGAGAGATTGATCGAGTTTTTAACAAAACGTGGTCGGGTTCAGAACAGTGTTTTATTTGGTAGTTGGGAGTGCAATTAAGAGGCATGGTCATCATTCTTTCTCTGCTGCAGCACATGGGACAGTATGGGGAGCCTTTTGCAAGTAATATACAATCATTTCACTCAATTTAATGCTTCTTACAGGTGGTTGAAGGACAGATTTCGGGATTTCCATTTTCCCTTCTCTTCTCCTTCTCATTTTTTCTATAAATTGGAGTGTTGGGCTCATTGTAAAGAGAGAGTTTTTGGGTAGCAAAGCTCTGCCAAAATTGCTTTGTGAAGCCAGTGTGTTGCAGGCCCTTGTAGTGGACTCCTTGCATGGTGATCCAGGCCCTTATCTTGTAATAGACTGAACTGTGCATACCAGGAAGCAATAAAATACAAAGTTTGTGGATGTATCTTCCCCTGCTGTGTTTTCTTGCATTCTTCTTGCCCCTTTGATCTTTCTATAAGAATATTGTGTCTATTTATTATGTTCTTGCAAGGATTCATTATCATTGTGTATGCTTGGAATATTGTTGTGAATGCATTTTGCTAGATTATGGTGAACTGTCATCACCTCTTCTAGTGTGCACTTTGCCTCTGTATTTCACACATTTGGAGATTACTCTCACACCCTCCTTTTCTGGTGTATCACCACTTTAGTGTAGGCTTTCATTTTATGCATTCTCTCTCCTGGTCCCTTGGAAATTTAGATTAGAATAGTTAGCTTATCCTGCATTAGAGTAGATTGTGGCAGGTAGTTTAGGAGCAAGAACCAACTTTCTCTGGAGGTCTATCTCAAGTAGCAAGTCCCACAACTTGGAGATAGTACCCATGTTATCCAATCACACCGTGAGTTCAAGTATATGCCTGAGTGCTTTGTGATTCGGTGATAATTGATTACAGCACGCCGGTGGGACCTTAGAGGTCTTCACTTTCATTGCAACAAGATTGATGTGCACTTGTTGTAAGTTCCAGCTTTGAAGGAGCTTTAAAATCGCACATCTGGCGACTCCAAAAGAGGCATAATCCGCTGGTTTCTGCAGTCCAAGCACAGGCAAAATTTATGAGAAGAATACAGACCAGGTCAAGAACTAGGGAGGAAGGATTGTTTGTTTATCTACACTATCTCCAGGCAGAGAAAGAAGGGGAAGAAGAGCTCAAAGATCTCCATCTCCACCTAATAGAACTTTGTCTACACCTCCACCTGGTAGACCTTTTCTCGCATCAACAAGAGTTCTCAGGCCAATCAGAATGGCGCAACCACTAAATCCCTTTGTCAATTTCATTTGGCGAGCCCACTTGCCCTCGATGCACGAAAATCCGGTTCGATTGCAGCGTTGAAGAACATTCCATTTTCACTTTGGAGAAAATCATACCACTCCTGTGATCATGTCAAAGACATTGCTAACGTCTGTGCAATCCATGAGATAAATGAAATGGATGTGGCTGTCAAATTTTTGGCATCTTCATTCAAAGGGAAGGCATTGCAATGGTTCAGGAGCCTTGAAGCTGGTTCTATCACAAATTGGAATCAGTTATGCATAGTTCTCCATGAGCAGTTTGGAGAGAAGGGAGACAATTTGTCTCTTCTAGAACAATTGACAACTATCAAGAGAGCCCCCACAAGCGGTGGCCTAACTTCAACTTCAGATTTCAAAGGTCTTGGGATAGGATTCCAGTGGCAGTCAGGCCAACAGCAGAAGGTGCTTTTCTATACTATCTTAAAGCTTTGAATTCGATATTTCTATGTTAATTCAATCTATGGGAGGCACAACCTTACTGCTCCTTATAACATTGCCATTAGAGCTGAAAATTGTCTTATTCAAGCTGGTAAACTGGCTCCTAGGCCTCCCATGCCCTTGTATCCAAACCTAGAAAATCCAAGCACTAGTCAAGCACCCACTTTGGCTCCTATTCCCACCCCTAGAAATCAAAGTTCAAATGAGACTTCTACCTCATCCTCTAGTGCTTCAAACGAACTCCAAGAGGTCATGAAACAATTGCAAAATTTGGGAAATGAGCTGGTTACTATCAAAAGACAGCAAGCTCAAAGTACTAGACCGTATCAGCCTCAAGCGCAGTACCAGGCTAGGCCCCCATACCAACAAAATAGGCCACCAACTCAGGCTGCAAATCAAAATCAGAATCAAGCAAGGCCTCCTGCCAACAGACCATTTCAGCCCTATAATCCCAATGTTGCATCCACATCCAAAGCTTTGGTACCGGTGCAAAATAACATGGCCCAAGAGTATGATTGGTGTTTCCCGTGCAGTCAGCCACATAACCAATCAATGTGCTTTAATGGTGCATTAAATCAGGCCCTGATGGTGCAAACCATCAGTGGGTCGCAAGAGCCCAGCCACGAAGGAGATCAGCAGCAGGAAGCACCTCAGCAAGGAACATCTCCGAACGAAACTACTCTTGTCAATTGGCAGGCTGAAGATTTTTGTGGTATGAATCAAATACCCTCTCAAAGTGTTGCAGCCAACACAAGATCAAAAAGGAGAAATTTGGGTGAAGGACAACCATTAGATCCGAGTAATCCACAACCTTCTACCCCTCCACAAGCCGCTGGCAAACAAAATGTAGTTCCAAACGTGCAAGGAGCACCTAAACCAGCTCCTAAACCAACTCAAATGCCAGTTGTTGCTGCCCATACACAAGGAATGAATGTACAGGCCAAGGTACAACAAAGAGATGCTTCATCCCCATTCAACATCATTGATCAGATGAAGAAGACAAATGTCAACATATCAATGTGGCAATCACTATCCATCCCAAGCCAAAGAGATTTGCTGCAAGCTGCCATGAAGGATGGTCCAACTTCAATCAACAAGTTCGAATGCAAGAAAAAGTGCTCACAAATGTTGCCCAGCCTGAGGGGAATCATGGAGGACAGCAAGGTAAAATGTCGAAGCCCCCTCCATTTTATGTTTCATTGATCATAGGAGATAAGTTGGTACATAATTGCATGATCGACTCTGGGGCAAGTAGTTCAGTAATGCCAAAACAGATAGGCTGATCGAGCTAGGGCTTTAATATGAAGTCGTCTCCAGGGTGTAGTGCGATTAGATGGGACAGCGGTGACAACGGTTGGAGTAATCAAAGGTTTGAGCCTCACACTGCACGCATGTCCCAATGTAGTAGTGTTGCAAGATGTGTCAGTCATAGACCTGCCACCACTCTTTGCATTGTGCTTGTCAAGAGACTTCACTGCTAAAATCGGAGGCTATCTTTCAGCGGATTGGTCACACATGTTGTTCAGAACAAGATATGGAACCAAAGCCACAATTAGGTCTGAACCTATTGCAAACTTTCACATTGAGCCTTACACTCCAAGCCAAATCAATACCAACTGTTCAGCATTTGATCAGGAGGATTATCCAAGCACTGATGAAGCTGACACCAAGGTTGGAAGCATACCAGATTTGACTCTTGATGAATGGGCAAGCAAGGTGCATGATTTTGATCCTTATCAAGAAATAGAAGAATCTGAGCTAGGAGTTTATTGCATACATGAAGAAAGTCAACCTATTCCCAGCATCACCAAGCCAGATCATAAGGACAAGAATGAAGTATGGCAGCTGTTCTTTGATGGATCAAGGAGTAGACAAGGTGCAGGAGGAGGAGCTATGCTCATTTCACCGCATGAGGTATAAGGTATTACTCGGCCTTAGTTTCCAGTTTTCTGTTCAAACAACACAGCTGAGTATGAAGCCTTAATTCATGGACTGCACTGGGCAAGAAGAAAGCATCAAGAATTTACAAGTATTTGGTGATAGTGAGCTGATCGTAAACCAAGTCAAAGGAAAAAATGCTGCCAAAAATGATCTGTTGAAGAACTACAAAAATCGGGTATGGGATCTTATTGAAGATTTTGAAGCTTTTAGCATCATTTCCATCCCAAGAAAAAAGAATGAAGCCGCTGACAGACTGGCAGCAATTGGGGCTGCGTTTGATGTTGTAGAAAGTATCAAAAGTGAGAAAACTCAGCCTCATATCAAAGTGGTTGTGAGACCAGCTGTTCCGGATAACAACACAAGTTGGCAAGTCTTCGAGAATGATCAGCAAATTGTTAATTTCCTACAAGAAGAAGCTGAGTTCTCCGCCAGAAATCAAGACAAGCTGGAGCAGCAGTATGGTGACCAAGTGGTGCAGCTGAGAACTAACAAATTACCAAAAGGCCTCATAACCTTAGAGTCAATCTTCAACCCGAATGATCAGTTCCGGAAGGAGAAAGCGAACATTCAAGTAAAGGGTGAAGATTTAGAACCTATCTTAGTAGATGAAGGCAAGACATTGCAAATTGGCAAAGTAAGTACTCCACAAGAGAAATCTGATTTTGTTCAGCTTTGTCAAGAATTCCCAGATGTCTTTGCTTGGACTTACAAAGATTTAAGAGGTTTCAACCCAAAGTTGGCACAACATACTATTGAGTTGGATCCGGAATCCAAGCCTGTCAGGCAAAAGCAAAGGCCAGTGAATCCTCATATCGAACCTCTCATGAGAAAAGAGTTAAGCAAGCTCATTGAGGCTAGTATCATCTTTCCCATCAAACACTCAAGTTGGGTTGCAAACTTGGTGCCGGTAAGAAAGAGAAATGGAGAAATAAGATTGTGTGTGGACTTTCGCGATCTAAATAGAGCATCACTCAAAGATCATTATCCGCTTCCATCAATGGAACAAATATTGCAGGTTGTAGCTGGTTCAGAAAGGTTTTCATTGCTAGATGGATATTCAGGCTATAATCAGATAATGGTGAAAGAAGAAGATCAATTCAAGACGGCCTTCACTACGAAATGGGGCACGTATGCTTACAAGAAGATGCCATTTGGACTGTCAAATGCTGGAGCAACATTTCAGCGAGCTATGGATATGGCGTTCAAAGGCTTAATCAACAATATAGTGTTGGTATACCTAGATGATATCACTGTCTTCTCAAAGAATGCAGCAGACCATCTCTTTCACCTCAGACAAGTGTTTCAGAGGTGTAGAAGGTTCGGAGTGTCGTTGAATCCAAAGAAGTGTATATTCTTGGCACACGAAGGCAAATTGTTGGGCCACATTGTCTCTAGGGAAGGGCTAACAATTGATCCTGAAAGGGTTGAAGCCATCCGAACACTTCCATTGCCACACCACAAGAAATCTCTCCAAAGCTTCTTAGGAAGGATAAACTTTGTCCGCAGATTTGTGCCTAATTTTGCCACTCTTGTGAAGCCTCTAACAATGATGTTGAAGAAGAGTCTGGCATTCAAATGGACAGCAGAAGGCAAAGAGAGTTTTGAAGACATCAAGCGTGCAATATCACAAGCTCCAACTCTTATCAACCCAGACTTCTCAAAGGACTTCATGTTGTATGCGTTTGGAGGATCAGATACAATCTCAGCTATCTTGACACAACTGAATAGAGAAGGTTCAGAACAGCCCATAGCATTCTTCAGCCAAACCTTGGAAGATTACGAAATAAAGTATTCTTTCATCGAAAAGCATGTCCTTGCCGTCATCAGAAGCTTGAAGAAGTTCAGACACTTGGTCTCAAACAATAAGATTCAACTATTGGTGTCTCATGCTGGTGTCAAGGACTTCCTCCTAAACAAGGATTTAAACGAGAAGAGAGCAGGTTGGATCACTCGGGTGATGGAATACGATATTGAAATCAAAGTGACCAAGCTGGTTCGTGGCAAAGGTTTGTGTGAGCAGCTCGCTTCCAAACAATCAGAAGGCTCAGAAGGTGAAGAGGATGCTGTCCTACTACTACAGAATGATCAAGAACCAAGCAGCTGATGATGCACCCATTCCATGTTGGACTCAAGACCTTGTGCATTACCTCCAAACAAGCCTATGCCCTCCAGAAATGAGCAAGGCAAAGAGGAGATACTTCAGATTACAAGCCATTCCATATGTGCTTGTTGATGGAGTTTTGTTTAAAAAGGACATCAATGGAGTTCTATTAAGATGCATTGGAACAGGTCAAGTTGAGAAGATCATACACGAGTTCCACGACGGGGAAGCAGGAGGCCACTTTGCTCCACGAGTGACAGCTCTCAAAATCATGAAAGCTGGTTACTATTGGCCTACTATGTTCAATGATTGCTACTCATGGGTCAAGAAATGCAAGAAATGTGCATTCTTCACGGGGAAAGAAAGGTTAGCAGCGCTGCCCCTTCGTCCAATTTCAGTAAATCAGCCATTCATGCAATGGGGATTGGACTTCATTGGGGTTATCAATCCCAATTCAAGTCAAGGCCACAAGTGGATACTTACAGCAACAGACTATTTCACCAAGTGGACTGAAGCAGTGGCACTCAAGGAGGCAAATGAATCTAATATCTTAGATTTCTATGAAGGGATAGTCACGAGGTTTGGTGCCCCTGCCACTATCATATCAGATAATGCATTGGCATTCCTTGGCACAAAGATCACTGAATGGGCTGTCAAGAATTGTGTGTATCTCAGCACTTCATCAAACTATTACCCTCAAGGTAATGGCCAAGCCGAGTCTACAAACAAGAACCTACTAAGAATCATCAGGAGGACTCTGGATGAAAATCAAAGAACTTGGCACACAAAGCTCAAATCAGCCCTATGGGCTGATAGGATCACACCCAAGAGGTCTACAGGAAGCTCTCCATACAAGCTTGTGTACGGAAAGGAAGCAGTTCTACCCATATCACTCGAGTTGCCAGCATTGGAACTCATGAAACAGTTGGAACTAGCTGAGTTTGAACCTATGGAAATCAGGTATGCAGAGCTGATGGAATTAGAAGAGACAAGAGAGCATGCAATACAGACCATAGAAAAGGATAAAGCATTGGTCAAAAAGAGTTTTGACAAGAAAGCTAAGGCCAGGATATTGCAAACTGGAGATTTGGTACTGAAGTGGGATGCTGATCGTGCAAAACCAGGAAAGCACTCCAAGTTTGATGCCATCTGGAGTGGCCCGTATATGATCATTGAATGCAAAGGTAGCAATGCTTTCCGACTGGCTAAGTTGGATGGTGAAGAATTGCAGATTCCGGTCAATGGAATCTATCTCAAACGCTGCTACTAGAAAGATAGCTTCTCATCCTTGTAAATATTAATTTAGATTTTCCATTCCTCTAAGTGCTTATGCACATTGTACTGCTGTTAGAGTAGTTTTTATTTCCCTAAGTGCTTCTGCACATGTCCTATTGCTTCTAGTATGTGCATGTTTGCAGTTCATCAAGTTCTGGAAAAGAATTTGTCGCCATGAGAAGACCAGCTCAACAAATGTCAAATGGCTCATTGATACAAGCTTTCAAATTTCAGATCAGCTGAGAGATTATCAAACAGACTCCATGCCCAATGGATTGCTACAAGCAGCTGGCCGTTCTTCATCTGGCAGGCAGATAACCCCGCTGAGTCGCCAAATTGTTATCCAAAATTCACCCCCAAGGTAAATTTTGATAACATGCATCAAATTCTTTAGTCCCAAGCAATTATATTGATTCAAGGCAAAGCATCATGTTGCTGGGGTCCCCTCAGATTTTTTCTAACTCCCCTGGCCAAGAAAGAAAGAGCAAGCTCTGAAAAAATGTGAAAAGGTTGCAGAAGACAGGCTCGGGCCAGGAAAAATCACGAAAAATGGCTAAGTCTTAGTCTCCGGGACAGCCGGGACAAAAGTACGCGAGGGACGCGTGGGACGCGAAAGCGCGAATCGGCGAAGGAAGAGTTTCGTCGGGACAGCCGGGACAAAAGTACGCGAGGGACGCGTGGGACGCGAAAGCGCGAAATGGGCGAAGGTTCGTCCGGGACAGCCGGGACAAAAGTACGCGAGGGACGCGTGGGACGCGAAAGCGCGAATCGGCCGAAGGAAGAGTTTCTCGTCCGGGACAGCCGGGACAAAAGTACGCGAGGGACGCGTGGGACGCGAAAGCGCGAATCGGCCGAAGGAAGAGTTTCTCGTCCGGGACAGCCGGGACAAAAGTACGCGAGGGACGCGTGGGACGCGAAATGGCGAATCGGCCGAAGAGAAGAGGAAAAGTCAACGTTTGACCTGCGAAACTTCAAACGGCCATAACTTTTGACTCCGAGCTCCGATTTTCACAAAATTGGACTTTCTGGAACGAGCACGACGTCCTCTACGCCACAGAAACTGGATTTCTTATTTTTAATGAGGGTAGATATATTTAATTAAGAGAAACATATTCGGCTCCAGTCAGTTAATGTTCATTCCCGTCAAATGACAGAAAACGCCTGCCAGACCCAAAATAGCTGCCCGCACTCAGAAGGCCATAACTTTTGCATTTCTCAACAAAATCGCACAAAATTGGTACCGTTGGAATCGTGGCTCCGAGCCCGACGCACAAAAATCAAGAAATTCTAGATTTGATGAGAGATTGATCGAGTTTTTAACAAAACGTGGTCGGGTTCAAAACAGTGTTTTTATTTGGTAGTTGGGAGTGCAATTAAGAGGCATGGTCATCATTCTTTCTCTTCTGCAGCACATGGGACAGTATGGGGAGCCTTTTGCAAGTAATATACAATCATTTCACTCAATTTAATGCTTCTTACAGGTGGTTGAAGGACAGATTTCGGGATTTCCATTTTCCCTTCTCTTCTCCTTCTCATTTTTCTATAAATTGGAGTGTTGGGCTCATTGTAAAGGGAGAGAGTTTTGGGTAGCAAAGCTCTGCCAAAATTGCTTTGTGAAGCCAGTGTGTTGCAGGCCCTTGTAGTGGACTCCTTGCATGGTGATCCAGGCCCTTATCTTGTAATAGATTGAACTGTGCATATCATGAAGCAATAAAATACCAGTTTGTGGATGTATCTTCCCCTGCTGTGTTTTCTTGCATTCTTCTTGCCCCTTTGATCTTTCTATAAGAATATTGTGTCTATTTATTATGTTCTTGCAGGGATTCATTATCATTGTGTATGCTTGGAATATTGTTGTGAATGCATTTTGCTAGATTATGGTGAACTGTCATCACCTCTTCTAGTGTGCACTTTGCCTCTGTATTTCACACATTTGGAGATTACTCTCACACCCTCCTTTTCTGGTGTATCACCGCTTTAGTGTAGGCTTTCATTTTATGCATTCTCTCTCCTGGTCCCTTGGAAATTTAGATTAGAATAGTTAGCTTATCCTGCATTAGAGTAGATTGTGGCAGGTAGTTTAGGAGCAAGAACCAGCTTTCTCTGGAGGTCTATCTCAAGTAGCAAGTCCCACAACTTGGAGATAGTACCCATGTTATCCAATCACACCGTGAGTTCAAGTATACGCCCAAGGGTGCTGTGATTCGGTGATAACAGGTACTTCGTATATATCTCCCGTCAAGGTCATGAAGATGTAATGACTAAAATGTATAGTGGATCTTTTGGTGCTTTATGGACGATTCTCTGATCTAGTCTAGAAATCTTTAGTCCGATTAACGCTGCTACGCTTTTTAATAATGATAGTTGTGTGATAATGTCCGGAGGCGTGAGTGGACCTAAACAAAGAATGTTCGCGAACCAGAGTCAATATTTGATTGATTTGTAGGCCCGTTGGGTTGTGGGACCTGTGGATCACAACCGTAAGTTCGTGGTTGCTGTGGACCTCCTATGGTCATGTGAAGAATCAATTCCTTCTTCCAAGTATCCAGTAATCGTATGCCTTTTCGGCCTCTACGTTTAGAACTAGAAGTTGCGCAATTTTCTCGGAGTACCTAACAGGTGTTCTGGCAATTTGGATGCGTAAACTAGTGTCTATATCAACGAGGAGGTCTCCTGCGTCTGGCTGTGGTACTAGTGAATCACAACCGAATGTTTGCTCTCTTTCAGGTCCTTCTACAGTCATACGGATATCTATCAAGGTAGTCTATAATTTGGCTGATTTGACCAGAACGTGTGTGCTTTGTCGTCTTCTATGTTTAATACTCTTAGTTGTGCGCTGATTTCTTGTAGGTCTATGTTTGTTCGGAAGACCTGAATTATGAGATTTTGGTCTATGTCAGTTATTGCTGCAACAATATTTGGTTGAGGCACGATTGGCTCAAAAACGTATTCCCTGGGCTCCCTAGGTCCCGTGATTGTCATACAAGATCAATATAAACCTAACTGAAACGAAAATAAACTAATTATGCAAGATATATCTACAACGTATATATATTCCTCTGTTTTTGTATTTTTGATAGAATTTTAATAGAATTGAAAGAGCAACTAATCTAATATATTCAGAAAATGACAACTAATCTAATAACAAAATTAAAACAAGCAAGGTAGCCCGGTGTAGCTACTTGCCTGTGCAGTTGTGAGTTTATCCTAAATAACTAGATAGCTGATTAACTTAATTGAAAGATTCTCGATCCTACCTCATAAGTGAGGAATGAATCATAGTTTCGAAACTATCAATCCCCATAGCTTCCCGGCAATATCGAAAATGAAACTTAAACTGAAATGAAATATTTCACTACTCTATTTGATATGTTTTAACTAGAACCTTGATAGATAAAACCTGGAATTTGCGAAACGAAGGCGAATCCAAAGAGTGTATGATTTTGTCCCCTCGTAATGATCTCCTCGTTCCTTCGTGTTCATGTGAATCCGAAGAGCGTTTATATGCTAAAGCATGAACGAGAAAAGGTATTTTGAATAATGACAGCTTTGGATATAGACCGAATATAATGCGAGTAGGAGAGGGATAGCGCAAGTGACAGAGCTTGGCGTATGCAATTCCTAGCGGGATTTATTACGGGAATACAACACAAGCGTATCGAGAGATTCTAGAATCTACCTTCTGTGAAGAACACAACCTGCAACTCTAATGGATTCAATCTACAAATGACACTACTCTGCTCTAAACTAATTTGTATGAACAATAATGAACAAGACTGGAGCAAGAAGATCGAATGGCTTCCAACAGCAAAGGAAAACTAGCATGGATGCAAAAATGAAAACAAAATGAGCTCTAAACAAGAAATTGATAGACTAAACAATGGAAATGAGAAGTTGAGGGGCCATTTGCTTGAAAACAAGCTGGATACTTATAGATTTCACATTCACCCAAAGGTAATTCCCATTAGAACTCTTTTACCATTAAACAATGAAGAAACACTATTCCAGGGGACATAAAACATTAATACGAGCCAAGGCGGTTGAGAAAAGCTGGTGAAAGTTGAAAATTTACGCAAGTCGCGATCAAAGGAGCGTGCTGGAAAATGCATGAAGGACCGCCGCCCTAGCAGGGTGGCGGTTTCGTCACTAAAGGTCAAAAGGCTTAGAAAAGAAAGGCAGAGGAACAAAACAAAGCACAAGAAACTTGGATAAAGCATTTGGGATGTTAACATATACTTCGTGAGCTTCTCTAGATCCTGAACACCTTGCGAGGCGACCTGTATCATCATTGGGGCATGTGTGACATCGTTTCGGCGGTATGGTACCCTACAATTTTGGGTACGTGCTGAACACATATAGAATGGATAATGTGGTGCTCAACCCGTTAGATAGATAGGGCCTTCCTTTCTACTCTATCTAGAGTTAGGAGTGGGTAGATCAACTCTCGGTGATGAGTGATATCACGATTGGGATTGGTATACAATGCATTAATGTTATTACATATGCAATAGATAGACTTAACCTAGCTAAATAGATATGCAACCGAGCAACCGCCCTCTAGATGGGTGGCCATTCATGTTTAGTACAAACAAGTACAATCCCTGCTAGAATAGAATAGATGGGAATCATAGATAGTCAATCAAGTCAACCACACCACATCAATTTGAGATCAAACCCTCGACCCTTATATAGTAAAGATAGAGGGTTGGGCCACATCATCCATCCAATGATTCATTCTATTATAGGGCTAGATATGGTCATTTCTAGATAGGGCTAGATAGGGCCATATCTAGATCCATGTATTATATACGAGATAGATCGATTATTACATATGCACATAGATAGACTCAACCTAGCTAAATAGATATGCAACCGAGCAAGCACCCTCTAGATGGGTGGCCATTCATGTTTAGTACAAACAAGTACAATCCCTGCTGAATAGAATAGATGGGAATCATAGATAGTCAAGTCAACCACACCACATCAATCGAGATCAAACCCTCGACCCTTATATAGTAAAGATAGAGGGTTGGGCCACATCATCCATCCAATGATTCATTCTATTATAGGGCTAGATATGGTCATATCTAGATAGGGCTAGATAGGGCCATATCTAGATCCATGTATTATATACGTGATAGATCAATTAATGATTACGGATCCATCCCATCTATTATATACGCTATAACACCGGTCATCCGATCAAATCACTTTGTATGTCGAGATAGAATATATAGGGCAAATATGAGAATCTCAATATCAATTAATCTAGAACAAGCACCTTTGAACACATCGAGATCTATAGGGCCCATAGTGAATATGGAGGGGTCTGGGGTGGGGCAACTAGGCTATATGGCTTGGGCCTGCTTATAGTTCTACCTGGAACAAGCACTGAACACATCGAGATCTATAGGGCCCATAGTGAATATGGAGGGGCTGGGGTGGGGCAACTAGGCTATCTAGACTAGAGATGCACCCTGTAGAACTCGACCACCCCTCGCTATCTCTATCTATCTGGAGGTTGATAGATAGCTGGTCTGGGCTGATAGACGAACCCATAGTGATATAGTAGTCTCTATAGATAGCTGGGCTGGGGCCCTCTATCTACTGCCCATAACTAACTAGAGGGTGCCCTGACGGCCTACTTTATGTAGTTAGCTATGGGAGGAGGTTGAGGCCCCCCTATATGGTGCTCAACCCGCTCTCTATACTCTATAGTTAAGGTCGGAAGGTCGGCACGCTCCTTACTATCTATATATGGCGATAGCCATAGAGATCTATAGGGGAGGCCGAGGGCATGAATAACCACGTAGAACTAAGGGGCCCTCGCGCCTCTAGAACTAGATGGGGCCGAGGGGGAGGGCAGCTATCTATATCTAGTCGGCACCCCTCCCCGAGTTATATTATAGATATGGCTCCCCATCCCCTATCCCACTACTCTATATACAAAGACAAAGAAGGGTGGGCTCAGTTGGCACGCATAAGGCATCATTACTCGACCACCAAGCCATATAGAACTATGGGTGGGGGGTTGGATAGAACTGTAAGGGGCATCCTCCTCCCTATAGATTATTAGTTCTATTTATCTGTGGTGGTGGGTCGGGTCCCAATATAGCCTGATGGGCGATTGGCCCGTGTGCTCAGAAATAAACCCACCTGAACTAAACTCTAGATAGGGTGGCCACCACCAGGGCATCGTGATCGGGTGATACCGGTGATGATATGATGAATAGATGGGGATTCCATCTAATATATACGCGATATGACTGATATCACCACAGTTTTGTTAATAGATGTATGATGGGTGGATGCATAGATAGGGGACTCCCCCATCTCATCTATATCTATGAAATGTCCCTCTTTCTAAAATAACATTACGGAAGACCCTTGGCCTATTTTGTCTACCCGACGGCTAAGGGGGAAACATAAGGGTGACTTAAGTCATTTTAAATTATTATAAAGTGCCATTTAAAGAGGAAAAAAAATATAAAGCACTTATAATAATTTTATGACTTAATAAAATAACAAATTTAGAAAAGAGAAAAGGCCCATTATATTTTGTATTCCCTCTAGGGAAAAATGCGACTAGCCTTAGGAAGGGAAATGGGTGAGAAAAGAATTAAAAATTCATTGAATGCTGATTGGTTGTATTGGGTGGTCACCTTTTGGGTCTCTTCTTTCCTTAAAGGAGCAAGTCGACTTGTTGGGGAGCATTCTATGACCATCTAATATTTCTGAAAATTACTTGCAAGCTAAGTGTTTGCTGCTGCAATCTTTGAGGACGAAAACCCTCATGAGAAGCTGAAGGAGGAACGAAAACTCTTCCTTTTGGGTTCATCTATTTGTGTGTTGAATATTCAAAGGAGATTTATTGCTGAAGTATCATATATTTCATGGCTGGAGCGACCCAGTTATAGATTGTTTTTGGCATATAGAAAGGTTATAAAAATCAGTTTTGATACCTTCTGTTTGAAGCTGATTTCCAGTCATATATTCTACAAGTTTTGGAGTATTTTTCGGGGTCCAAACCCTCATTCTCAGCTGTAACTGCAGATCAGGTTCTGCAGATTTATATTAAATAAAATCTGATATTTTGGAGCTTAAATCTGGTACATTTCTATTGCTTTGACCTTCAAAAAAATTTATTGTTATCATTGGACCAGATAAAGGCATTGTTTGGTATCTTGTATTGCTCTTTTCTTCTTGGGTACAAGTTGCACTTTCTCATAAAAATTCAGATCTGTATTATATTCTGTTCTTTGTGTTCTATTTCAAGTGGGTTTTGGGAAAAATCCTTTGTGCATTCGTTTGTGTCCATGATTGTATATGCCTATACAGTCATGTCGTTTGGGCTTAAAAGCGCACCCGCTGTCTTTTCACACATTGTTGTAACTGCTTTTGAGGATTTCATACTAAAGTTCCTTTAGATATACCTAGATGATTGGACAGTCTATTGTCTGGTATGGGACCATTGGGATAAATTAAGATTGATGTTTGAGCACTGTCAACAATTACAAATTTCCTTAAATTTGAAGATAAGATAAGATAAGATAAATGTATTAAATGTCCAACAGTGACCACAAATTTAGGTCAAAGAGATATTGTTGTAACTGCTTTTGAGGATTTCATACTAATGTTCCTTTAGGTATACCTAGATGATTGGATGATCTATTGTTTGGTAAGGGACGTTTGTGATAAATTAAGATTGATGTTTGAGCACTGTCGACAATTACAAATTTCCTTAAATTTGAAGATAAGATAAGATAAATGTATTAAATGTCCAACAAGTGACCACAAAAGTAGGTCAAAGAGATTGCACCATAGAAAGGGACCAGAAACCAGCCGGGAAACCAAGACAGGTTTCCATGAGAAAACAAGAACAAAAAGAAAGAAAGAAAAAGAGAAATGAAGCGAGGTCCTATGGCCAAGAAGTGCCACCATAGAAGCGTGCACGATCCACGACCGTAGAGTCGGGGACATGGGGAATACAATGTAGAAGAGAGAGAAGAAAATCCAGGAGGGGAGAGAATCCGAAGAAACTCTCTCATCTAGCATCCAAGGCCGGCTAAAAGAAGCTAGTAATGCGCTGATGTCCAGTGGAGGACGTAGTGGAAGGTATGGAATGCTGATGTCCGGAGTGAGAAGCTCTCCGAGCAGGTGTGGTGGATCTCTGCGGACATCTATGAAGGGATGATCTCGGCCTCATATGTGTCTGGAAGCTCTTGGACTAGAGGAAGGTGCCCCGGTTTCGCACTAATTTGGTCTGGGGCATGTACTGGTGTTATACTGCCGCTTGTTGCCCCTTCTAGAAGAGATCACTGTGAAGGATCTCACAACAAAGTCTCATGCATATATAAAGCTAGGCACCTCTGGTCATAATATTTGAAGAAACTGGTAAGGGTCGGCTGCACTCTAAAAAGACTAGAATTTCCCTTTCATCTCGTAATAGATGGGACACCGGAAAATGAAACAATCCTCTGTCTCGATCTCCTGAAGGGAGCAAAGTTGGCAGATCCTATCAGATTGTGGCAACTGATGATCGCTTTCAACTCGAAGCCTGTGGGAGCCCACTTTGAACTGGCCAAGAGGAGCGCAGAGGGCATGCATCTAGTGACGGGAGATGTATTGGGGTCGAGTGATAAGACCATTGTTAACCACTAGGAAGTGCGTAGCATAGAAAGCCATCTTAGGATGTAGCCCTCCCTGAGGGTTAGTCCATGTGATCTGGACAAACTATCTGTAAATGTCGTCTTGGATGATTTTGTTCAAAGTTTGCTTGCTCGGTAGGAGGTGGGTTGGAGCGTCCAAGGAGTAACTGAATGGTGGAAGGTGGTGCATCTGAATGCCAACAAATCCCAGTAGGCTCAAGACTCTGGCATACCAACAACGAGAGCGACCAGGGTGGTCCAATAAGGTTATGGCCTTCGAGGATTAGTAGGCTAAATATGGATACCGTCTCTTCCGCAACAAAATTTGCAAGTCTCCTGGACACAATGGAATAGCCAGACGAGGCCAAAGATTGCTTCTAGTCGAAATGGACGAGCACCAAACTCAGCTAGGATGATATTGTGGGGTATGGTCTCTTTGCATCTAATAATGCGCCGAAGCAAAAGAATTTGAATTCTCTCAACAGTAGCCGAATTTGACTCAAGTAAGGATGGCAACACCATTCGGTACCTTGTTGGGACACATTATGTGCAAGGATGGCTTATTGGTATAAATGCAAGGTTGCGGTAATAGTAAATCTCGTGTTGCGCCAAGGACGTATCGAGAAGTTAGTGCCTTTTTGAGACATTGTGGGTATGATCAGAAGTTCATTAAGGACTTTACAAAAATCTTGACGCCATTGGAGAAGCTAATACATAAAACAAGAGCATTTGAGTGGCGTTTAGAGGAACAACATGCTTTTGACCAACTAAAAGAGAAATTAACTCAAGCACCTATCTTACAGTTCCTAGATTGGAGCACACCATTTCATGTACACGCCGACACCTTGGGACTTGCCGTTGGAGCAATATTAGCACAACCAGAGAAATAACTCTCAACCATCCAATTTATTTTGCAAGTCGGAAATTGACGTGCGCGAAATTGACATGGCTGAAGTACTATCGATAGTTTATGCACTTCAAAAACTTCGACACTATCTCTTGCCACTCCATTTGTGTTCTTTACAGATCACATGGCTCTTAAACACTTGGTCAACAAAGTAGTATTACATGGGAGGATTTGTAGATGGATAATACTATTTCAAGAGTTCTAGTTTTCGGTGGTGGTGAAGCCGGGAAAAAATAATGCAGGACCTAATCATTTGTCATGTATCGATACCGGTAAAGAAGCGAAACGTATAAAGGATAACAAGCAAAATACTTAATCACTTCACATACAAAGTGAATTTAGTGAACTGGAAGATGTGATCTTATTTCTACGAAGGGGGTCGCACCTGAAAATTACAAGGTCAATCAACGCAAGCAATTAGTTGTTAAAGTCACAAAGATATCGATCATCATTGCAAAGACAACTCGCAAAAAGGGGCACGACGAAATTTTGCGGCGAGGTGTTCCATGTCATACTCTTGCAGTTTGTTCACCCATCTACATCTTTTGCTTGAGATCTCCATCTCTCGATAAGATGTCTTTTACCATGGTGTGGGGAACATAAGCAACAACTTTTGAACTTAAGATATGATATAAGGCCTAAAAACCTTCGTTGATTTCACCAAGGCAAATGCTTGTTTTTCCATGATGTATATTTCAACTAAGCAGCTTGTAAAGCCTTGCTAAAGAAGGCAATAGGCCTCTCAGCTCAATCCTCACCCTTTTGGAGCAAAACAGATGCAATAGTATTTTCAGAGGCAAAGGAGAAGATTTGGAAAGGCTTCTTGTAATTCGGAGCTGCCAAGACAGGTGCATGTTTAAGTGCTTCTTTGATTCCTTCAAAAGCCTGAATAGCAGCCTCCTCCCATTTGATAACTTGATCCTTCGTTAACATGTTTGTAATAGGAAGAGTCAACTCAACAGAATTTGACACAAACCTTCTAATGAAGTTGATCTGCCCGAAGAAAGATTGGATGCCCTTCTTCGTTCTTGGAATTAGAACCTTGCTGATTGCTTCTACTCTCTTAGGGTCAATCATGACACTAGCCTTTGAAACAATATGACCAAGCAACATAAAGGGATTGCGGGGGGGGCACTATGCCCGAGACGCAACTGCACGAAAAATTCTTAATGTAGGTCTCTGGTGGCAAAGTTTGTTTAAAGATGCGAAGGCATACACCAGAGCCTGTGACCAATGCCAATGGGATAACAAACCAAATAAGTTCAATGAAATGCCCCTCATACCAGTGATCACGCAGGAACCATTTGCAAAATGGGTGATTGACTTTGTAGTTACTATCCATCTTGTTGCGTGACAAAGTGGAGCTTGCTACATAATTACAGCCACAAACTATCTAACTAGGTGGGCAGAAGTTGCTCCTACCAAGGATTGGATGCCCTTCTTCGTTCTTAGAATTAGAACCTTGCTGATTGCTTCTACTTTCTCAGGGTCAATCATGACACCAGCCTTTGAAACAATATGACCAAGCAACATAAAGGGATTACAGGGGGCTACTATGCCTGAGACGCAACCGCACGGAAAATTCTTAATGTAGGTCTCTGGTGGAAAAGTTTGTTTAAAGATGCAAAGGCATACACCAGAGCGTGTGACCAATGCCAACGGGCCAGCAAACCAAATAAGCGTGATGAAATGCCCCTCATACTAGTGATCACACAAGAACCATTTGCAAAATGGGCGATTGGCTTTGTAGGACCTATCAATCTTGTTGTGCGACAAAGTGGAGTTTACTACATAATTACAGCCACAAACTATCTAACTAGGTGGGCAGAAGTTGCTCCTACCAAGGATTGTACAACAACAACGATGAAAAGGTTCTTATGGGAAAACATTATCAGCTGATTTGGATGTTCGTTAAGTTTGACAAGCGATAGAGGGACACACTTCCTGAATGACACTATAAGGATTCTATTGCGAGAGTTTATGATTACACATCATAAAACATCACCTTATCACCAACAGACTAACAACACAATATAATCATTCAACAAGATTCTAATAACACATTGATAAAGATATGTGGTGTCGAGCATCAGGATTGGGATGTGATCTTCTTTCTACAGAATAGGGTGGCGCCTGAAAATTACAAGGTCAATCAACGCAAGCAATTAGCTACAAGCATCCTGATCGAGACACACATGAAGGAAATCAGGTAATAGTTATTTGACATCTCATTAGGTGGGAAACTATTGTGGTGAGGTATGCAACACAAAACTTTTCTTTTATCTGTGACCTTAGAAAAGGGCTACTAATGAGGACATGCCGGATGAAGAATTAGATGAGGAGATCGTTATGCCTAAGCATGCATAGTGAAGTGCGTTAGACTAATTCGAGCGTGCACAGTGAGTATAAAAAGAGAAAGAAAGTACACGTACGCAAATGGGCCAACTTAAGAAGAAAAGAAGATTGAATCTAAGGCAATGGTTAACCCTAACATAGAAGGAAGGAAAACAAGAACTAAGGCATCCCAGTGGCGCAGAAACCACGATAGGCCTAGCCAAGAGGGGACAAATGTTGAGGTCCCAATGTAGCAATCTTTGGTTCAAACTAGCATCGGGGGTGGGCCAGTGAACATATGGAGCACTCAAGCTCATGAGGACAAACAACATCTGCTCACAAGTCACCCCTGAAGGTGATAGAAGTTAAAGATAATCCGAAGGAAGTCGAACGAAATGAGAGCACAAGGAGAGGTCATGTGGAAAGAGGTGGCCATGGAAGTGAAGTTGAGGTGGAACAAACCCGCTCAAGTATGGGCAAGAGGCTAGTAGAGGATCAAGAGGTCGACACGAGGACGAAGAGGTCAACCCAACGTTTTACCCAAACCCAGAAAAATGGTCGATGCACATAGCGTACCAATGGGGGAAAACGCAAAAGAATTATTCCAATGGGACTATATTAAGAACACCATGGCCACAAAGTGCTCGAAAAAGGCCTTTTCCTTTTCATTAGATTCATGTATTGAAGAGTCACTGATTCGTCCACATTGTTCCGACCCAAGGATGGTGAGCATGTTCTCCTCACCACAACTTACAACATGCTCAAGACTCAAACAGGGGAAGCATTGCTAAAAATCTGTTGGGGAAGTAGTGCAGCAAAATTTACAAAACAATAACGAAGAAAGAGTTTATAGGGCTCATGCAAGGAAGTTGGAGGAGTTAAGGGAGATAAAGCGACAAATGCGCAAGGTTTAACGGGAAAAAAAAAAGCCTCCGAGTAAAATATACGCGCATAGAGTCAAAGGCAAAGACCATGAAGGAGTGAATAATACGCAATGAACATGAGCGGATAAAAGATATCCGCTCATACTAGGAGAAACAATATGAGCTCAAGCAACAGATGAATTTGCTCAAAGAAATGGAAAAATAGAAAGAAAGAAGTGAACGACAAGGGGGAGAAAGTGAAAATATCCGTGTCGTTTGTAACAAAAAGCTTGAAGAATGCAAAAACAACGAAGGAGCGAAAGATGAGAAGGTGCTTAAAGGGCTCTATAAGCAACCGAGAATAATTAATGCGTGAGTAAAAGAATTAGTAGAAAAACGAGCAACGTTTGAAGCCCTGCTAGATGACAACTCTCTGGACAAAGCTAATAGAAATAAAAGAGTGGAAGAGTGTGAAGCAGTTAGTGAGGAGGTCGCCGAAAGAAAATAGCGAATAAAACAACAGTTAACAAAGTTAAGAAAGCTCACCGATGAAGCAGAAACATAGCTAGGAACTACGCACCAGGAGTTACAAAAGCAAGTGGATCACATGCAAACAACGGTGACCACAGGAGTAAAAGGCGCTACAATGTTTAACCAACTCATTACACAGTTGGATAAGTTAATCCAACTTATTAATGCAACAATCAATAAGTGGTAGGGGCATGAAGACTTGTTCCAAGTTGAGGTGCCTGAGTTATTCGAAGATGTTCAATAAATTTTGCCCGAGGATGGACAACAAGTTTAGTACGGGGTGATGTTGGGCCCATGATTTATTGTATTCTTTATTCTTTAAGTCCTTAAGGACTTGATATTCTTTATTGATGACCCATTATTCTTGGTGGCGCGCACAATAATTCACAAGGAATGCGCAAGATATGTTGAGGGGAGCGAGCAGAGGTTACAATGCAAGGAAAAGGATAGGAAGTATGTGCGTAAGGACACCAAAAGTGCGCAGGAGCAAAAAGACAATAACCACAAAGAGGATCATGCAAATAGGATAAGATCAGGGAAAGGGCATGCAAAACATCAAGGGATAAGGATAAACACGAGTTCAAAAATAGACTAAAGCTTTAGTTCCCAACACTTGCATGAAGCTGACAGAAGGATGGATAAGGATAACGATAAGCAGCGTTTTGTGAGGAGGATTAGCATGCAACATATGATTAAGGCGGCGAGTGGCTAATTTTGTCTACCGTATGAATGTATTAGTTAACTGCAATTGTAAGCTCAAGGGCTATTATTATCTCTTGTAAAACTAGTGAAGGACAAGTTCCCACTAGTATAAATACCCAGGAAGGGGTCTAGAATGTAAGTAGTTTTAAGTAGCTTAGGGGAAATATGAGGGAGAGCTAGAGGAGTGATGTATTAATGGCTTGTACTTAGAACTTGCTACTAGATGGCTAGAACTTGTAACTGTGCATCAATTAATATATGAGCTTTGTGTTTGTCTATTCATGGTTGTGCTACATGTTAATGAACTAGGAATATAAGTCTATTCGCTAAAATAAATCCACTTCACCTTTGCTAACTATGATGGAACTTGGAGACCTCTTGTGCTTCGGGTGGCATGCTTTAGTTCACTAAGGCATGATATGCATGCTTTAGTTCAATTAATATATGAGCTTTGTGTTTGTCTATTCATGGTTGTGCTACATGTTAATGAACCAGGAATATAAGTCTATTCGCTAAAATAAATCCACTTCACCTTTGTTAACTATGATGGAACTTGGAGACCTCTTGTGCTTCGGGTGGCATGCTTTAGTTCACTAAGGCATGATATGCCAGCGCGACTATGGTTTAACTTGCGTGCGACCAATATAGAATTCATGTGCATGTCAGACTACTAGACGCCAACAATTTTGTATTCACAACCCATGATAAAAAAGCTCTATGCATTGTGGTTGTCTTTTAAATTTTTGTTTCACTGCATTATGTTCGTTGAGTTTGAAAGGTCAACCAAGGTTCTTATTAATCAATGTTCCAAGATTTAGAATTGCAGGGATGGTATAGCAGATTACAGAGAGATGAGGTGGTAGCAGAATGGAGAAAAGCTTAAGGAAAAATGTCATTGCATGTACATTACTATATCAGTTTTCCATCTTCTGCAAGGAGTTGCCAATGGTGCAAAACTTTATTTTCCTGTTCCATTGAATGCACAGGATTTTTCTATAAAACCTGATTTGTAAAATCTCTACTGTGTGACTGCGACACCTCTGCCTGATGGTGTTTTTGTTTGTAAAATGGCATGTCAGATGCATCTCTCATCTCTTGATGATACTTGTTCTTCTAGGTTGGAGTTTCTATCTTTGTGGTAAAGCAAAAATTGCTTGTTGATGCTCAAAATCCCACTCTTAGCACCTTCATCTTCCTTTTGAGCCATTTCTTGTACCTTGTTCCACAGCTTTCTGCATTCTGTCTATTTTTGTAAATTCTCACGTGTAGTAGAAATCTTGTTTCCCATCCCCGCATTACATCACTTTTTGCTCCCTGTTTACGTGACTTTTTCTTTGCTTGCAGATATGATAACTCAGTCTGTAACTGTGCGATTTATCCCTTGAGTACTTGAAATTATTTGTCTTATATCAGATTCTACCTTTAAACATTTGATTTTAGCCCTTGTATGTGAGCTTCCCTCCTTTAACTTTCTTGTAAAGATTCAACATTTTGAATGCTGAGCTTTCTGGAATTCTCAGCCTAGATTGTGAGAATCTTCTTAGAGGAATTTTGTCAAACAGTTCGCATGCAACCTTCGCAATGAAGAATTTTGTGGGGAGTACCAAGCGTGGTCTTTTCTAAAAGATGTCTTTATACACGCAGCCTTCACAGTGAAGAATATTTGTGACATATTTTGTAGGTAGTACCAAGTGTGTTCCTTTCTCAAATATGTCTTTTCACATGCAGCCTTCGCAGTGAAGAATATCTGCAACATATTTTGTAGGGAGTACCAAGTGTGGTCTTTTCTAAAAGATGTCGTTTTGCATGCAGCCTAGGCAGAGAAGAATATCTGCGACAAATTTTGTAGGTAGTACCAAGTGTGTTCCTTTCTAAAATATGTCTTTTCACATGCAGCCTTCGCAGTGAAGAATATCTGCAACATATTTTGTAGGGAGTACCAAGTGTGGTCTTTTCTAAAAGATGTCGTTTTGCATGCAGCCTAGGCAGAGAAGAATATCTGCGACAAATTTTGTAGGGAGTACTAGGGGTTGTCTTTTTCAAAGATGTTTTTTTCAGGTTTTATTTATTTTTATCTGATTTTTAAAGCTGGTTGTCATTTGATAGACCATCCCTAACGTGTTAGTCACATCGTCGTGATGATAGTCAGTTTCAAGTTGGAAACGCAGATATACCTGTTGCATGCTGTCATTGCCATCTGGAGTCTATTTTTTCTTGTGAGAAATAATAATAAAAGCTTGATTTCCTTGGGACTTAGTTTCCAAGAAAAGCTCATCATACTACCCTGCACAACCTGCTGACTTATTCGAAACTGCAATCTTTGACTTAAACTGCCATAGATAGTCTTTCAAAATTATGCAGTGAAATTTGACGCATCTTTGACTGAAACTAGAATAGATTCTCAGGGTTCACTTCTTCTAGATGGATTACTTTAGAACTTAGAGCTGCTAACTGACCATACAGTATGCTCTTTTGGTATGGGTTTTATGAGGATACTTCCTTTTGGCAATTGGGAGGAGATTTCGAGAAATACGTGAAGTGTTATTATATTGAAAATCTTACACCATAGTGCCCTAATATCATGATTCAAGATAACCTCTGTAATTTAAGTTCACCAATTGTAATTCAATCTCACCAACTGTTTATCAAGCTCCGTTGGGACTGTTCTTTAGGATTTCACATACAGAAGAATATCTAGTGCAAAGCCTAGCTCAGCAGACTATATGAGCTGTCAGCCGAGGTATATACACTATATGTTTCAAACATTAATTTTTAGCGAAATTGGTGTGTAGGATGCATGGCAGTATGTCAACTTGTATTTATGAGATTGTTGATCTGGGTGTCTAGATATAAAATAAATAAATTATTTAAACTTTGTTTGATTGTTTACGAATGTAGCAAAATTATTTGGGCCCTGCAAAAATTTGAAGAATCCAAGCTGAATATTTTATTTTTGGGAATCATCTTCCTTAAATTTACACTCTTAACACGGTGATATTACTGCTTACTTAACATTGACAGGTTTTGGTTTTGTCTTTTAAAATTTTGTTTCACTGCTTAATGTTATTTGGGTTTGAAAGGTGATTCAAGATTCTCATTAATCAATGCTCCAAGATATACCGTTGCAGGGATTGTATAGCAGATTGCAGAGATATGGGGGAGAAGGGGGCGGCACTGACTGGTAGATGTCATTGCTAAACTTAGGTTCTTAATCTTCCATTGAATCACTCCTCACTTAACATTGACAGGTTCTGGTTGTCTTTTAAAATTTTGTTTAACTGCTTAATGTTATTTGGGTTTGAAAAGTGATTCAAGATTCTCATTAATCAATGCTACAAGATATACCTTTGAAGGGATGGTATAGCAGATTGCAGAGAGATGGGGGCACTGACTGGTAGATGTCATTGCTAAACTTACGTTTTTAATCTTCCATTGAATACAAAACTTAGAATTGAATACACCAAGGGAATGTGTGCCTCCTAAGCATTCTTTTAAAAAGGATATATGTAGCATAATGTTGGAATGGACGCATTTGTTTCCCAGAATCTCATGTTCTAATGTTATGGACTTTGGAAGCCTATAAGAGTAAAATCTCCAATCATTAAATGGTTTTTGTCATACATTAGCCAGGACAACTATATTGAAGAATGGCAACTGATGTAGGCAAAACAATATAAAAAATGGATGATACCTGCTATAATGTTTGGATTTTTTGTGCAAGCTTCTGAGCCAGGTACATTGGGTACAATGGCATAAATTCATGGTTAAAGAGGTGCACCTCCAAATGGACACGCACAATCCACACAAGTACCTGATGTGCATTCATCTTCATTGATGTCACTATTGATTCTTCTCTTAAAGAAGAGTACAGTAGATTGAGAAAAGACTTTTGTAGAATATGCTTAACGTTGATTCTGTAGCAGGCCAAAAGAACTAAGAAATTGTTTGGGTGTAAGAGAATGAATTATAATCATGAAATGCAATGGATATGGCTTGCATGAGAAGATGACAATTAATGCAACTAGGACAATTAAGATGTAAAATATTATGAGTATCCACTGTAGCAAGTGTGATGCATTTGGAGTGTTGGCAGGTTCTTGACACTGCACGCCATGTTACAAACATTTATATATTTCCACTACTTCTGTACCTTACAATGAAATGGCAACCCAATGTGTGGCTCTATTAATGGGCAAGCAAAAGAAGATGTCGATTCTCATGAGCTTCAAGAGAAACACAAATCCATTGCTTCCTCTATCAGACAACAATGATTCAAGTAGATCAACTATGGATGAATCCATTCAAGGACCCAATAAGGTGGGTTGGTTAAATAACTTTCTTCTTTTTTTGTCATTTTTGTTCTTGCTTAGGTTCTCTAAAAAAACATTCATTAGGCTTTTTAATAACTAGCGATGGAAGAGTTTGCAGATTAAAAATGATTCAGTTGCTGGACACTTTTTAAGGGAAAATGACTTATATTGCTCGGAGAAACATTTGTATCCTGATAGAGATGATTGTGACTGGATATTGCTATTGAGATAACACATGCCACATAATATCTACAATATTTAGCATCTCACAAAAATAATAAAATTTGAGTAGAGATGGATGCTTGAGTTACCTGCTTAAGATAATTGCCAAACTTAGGTTTTTAATCTTCTGCAAGGAGTTGCCAATTGTACAAAACTTTATTTCCATCTTCCATTGAATACACCACACTGGATTTATTTAAAACCTGAATTGTAGTTTCTCTATTGTGTGGCAGCGATACCTCTGCCTGATGGTTTTTCATTTTACAAAATGGCATCTCAGAGCATCTTTCAACACTTCGATATTATTGCATGTCTGGATGCTTCCTTTTCTTCTAGTTTGGTGTTTTTGTCTTTAAGGTAAAGCAAAAATAGCTCGTTGATGCTCGAAATCCTATTTTTTCATTTTCATCTTCTGTGGACTTGTTTTGAAAATGAAGTTCAACACATTGATTCACTTCCTCTCAAGCCATTTCTTGTACCATGTTCCTCAGCTTTCTTGAATTCTCATCTTAGACTGTGAGGATGTCTGTGAGGAATTTTGTCAAACAGTTCACAGGGAGGAATATCTTGGATGGATTTTGTCATTCAAGTGTGGTTTTTTTCTTAAATGTTTTTAGCTATGATTTTTTTTTTAATTTATTATTTTTAAATAAATGTGAAAAATAAAGAAATCAACTATTAAGAAGAATGTGGTTCATTTCCTTTGGTTGGATTTTATGGTTATAATTTTATGGACCGTCCCTAACAAGATGGCCACATTGGACAGTGATATGCAATTCCAAATAGTTTGGTAATAGAGTTTGCCATGCTAACATGTTGTCCCCTTTGAAAAGTAAAGATTTTTTAAATTTTTTTAAATGTTAATGTTTTTAAAAGTAAAGCTTTTGATATGTGTAAATTAATACAAAGTGCATGTTTTCTGTTACATATTATGCGCTTTCTAACCCCAACACCAGTTTTAAAAAAGAAATTTATTTTGTTGGCAAACTTTTCATTTGTAAAGTAATACGAGTGCATACTGTTTTTTTGGGAATTTAAATTATAGAACAGTGTTATTTGTAAAGTAACATGAGCGCATATTGCTTGTTTGGTAAGTTATAGGACAATGTTAGGTAATGATTGAAATAAAGTGTTAAGACACCATCAAAAATTGCATGGGACTTGATAACCTTATGAATTTAAATTATTCGTTTTCTTTCTTTGAGATAGCTAAATGAGGATAGGCTGTTTGCAGTTAAAATGATTTGAGTACCAAATGTTAAATTTGATTTTTTTGTTTTTTTTCTCTTGTTACATATTTTGCGGTTTCTAATCCCAACATCAACTTTGAAAAATAAATTTATTTTGTTGGAGTCCAAACTTTTGATATGTAAAATAACATGAGTGCATATTGCTTTTTTGGGAATTTAAGTTATAGGACAATGTTATATATAAAGTAACACGAGTGCATATTGTTTTTTGGGAATTTAAGTTATAAGACAATGTCGTGGCCTAAACCACCGCCACCCGTATCTACACCTCATTGTTGCTGGTCAACAACTCCCACATCTACTTCTAAGCGCCTCACCAACCTTCCTTGACTCTTCACTCGTCATATCAGCCCAATCACACTTGCGATATGGATCTCACTCCTTTGCTCCTTGCCCGTCGCCCCTTCGCGGCCACCTCATCGCCCGCCCCGACCTCACCTCTCTCTCCACCCCCTTTCGATTGCCCCCTGGGGCTCGCCGACTTTCCCCTTGCCTCACCTTTCTCCAATCCCCCTTTGGTTACCTCTCGTGATCGGCTGTCGCCCTTCCCATAGGCGTCACCTCTCTCTCCACCCCCTCCGATTGCCCCCAGTGAGTGGCTTGTCACCCCGCCTTTGCCTCACCTTTCTCCAATCCCCCTTTGGTCACCCCCGCAATCAGTGGTTTATCGCCCTACCCCCATGTTATCACCCCATCGTTTGCTCCGCCCTTACACCCTCACCACTCCACTTCATTGGCACCGCTCCACCCTCACATTCCACACTTTGCCCCACTCACCTACTTTGCTCGTGTCACCAACACCCCCACAAGACCTAAAAGCTGGTCGCGGATGTGACCGGCACCCAACTCATAAGTCATAGTTGCACGATTTTGCTACAAAAAAAACTTGAAAAACAACCAATCATTATAGCGATTGACCTCTAGCAAAAAAAACATCTAGTCATTATAGAGACAAGCCTCTAAAAAATATTCCCGATCACTGCCCCTTCACCATTCCACATTCACAACCCATGCCCCGCGCGCTCTCTCTGCCTTGCCCTCACGTGCCTTTTGCCTTGGGCACGCACGCTCTCACGCTATCCACCTTTCCCTCGCGTTCTCTCCTCCTTGGGCTCGCACGCACTCCACCTTGCTCTCGCGCAATCTTTGCCTTCGGTTCACACGCTCTCGCCTGTGTGATTTCCGCCCTACCCTCATGCACTCTCCTCCTTGGGCTCGTGTGTCTCGCTCTACATGCTCTCCACCTTTCCCTCATGTGCTCTCCATCCAGCGATCTCTCCACCAAACCCCTTCTACCTATCCACCCCGCCCGCTCTCCACCTTGCCCTCGTGCGCTCTTTGCCTTGGGTTCACGCGCTCTCTACCCCGTGCGATTTCCGCCTTATCCTGATGCACTCTTCTCCTTGGGCTCGTATGTGCTCTACCTTGCATTGTTCTCCACCATTCCCTCATGTGTGATCCACCCCACGATCTCTCCACCAACCCCTTCTACCTATCCACTCCCATGCTCATTCTCACCCCGACTTGCTCACAACACCTTATTGACCGCATTGCCAGGATTGAGTCCCAACACTTAGGGGACTTCCACCCACACCAACTTATCACACAATTTTCAATGATCCTATTCACCCTATGGTACCATGCCACCCATATCCACCACATTTCAAACTTCCCACATTTGACAAATTCAATGGCACCAAAGACCCTCAACACCACTTACATCTATTTCATTACACATGCCACCTCATTCAACACGGTCGACTAGTATTCCCACCTCCCTCAACACCACTTACATCTATTTTGTCACGCATTCCACCTCATTCCACATGATGACACACTCTTATGCACCTTTCCACTTTCACTCACTGGCCAAACACTTGACTAGTATTCTTGCCTCCCACAACATAACATTTACACATTCACACAACTTGCTAACACATTCATATCCCACTTCTTCATCCATATTGCACCCAAAGCAACACTAATTGACATTCACATGCTTCGGTAATACCATAATGAGTCTATTGTTGGCTTTGTTGCACATTGGTGTGTACTCATTCATCCTCTCATTTCCACTCCCACAATCCTAACTCATTGACCTCTTTTCTAAAATTCGTGCCCTCACATCTCACACCACATACAAATTCATCCACTTCATGCATTTGACGAGGCCATGCACATGGCACAACACCTCGAGGATGTCCATTTTGGTCCGCCTACCTTACACATTTTTCGGCTTCTCCTTCACCTATTCCACCATCACACTTCCATGTTCATAATGCCATGTAGCTGAATCCTCTTCATAGTTCATCTCCTTCTACACACACCTCTTTGCATTTGTCCCATTCTACTAGGGCTCATTGCTTCATCCAACCCACTTGCACATTTACTCCTTTGACTGAATCACTTTCTTTATTCTCCACTAGTTATTTGACGTACATCTCATCACTCTCCCTCCCATGCTAGCCCCACCATTATGGCGTGCCTCCCAAGAAATATGTGCTTATCATTGTATTGATGGTCGTTCACTGACTCATGTCCTTAACTTCGTAACATCATTCAAGACCTTCTCGACAAGGGGACATTGTTGTTGAGCATCATCTTCTCTAACTTCATCTATTAACACCAATCCAATCACTTCCTATGCTACTATTACCACTTATTCTCCATCATCCGACTCATCATCTCCCACTATCTCCTAATCACCATGTGCACCTACTGTCTCATCATCTAAATCAAACACTTCCCAATCAACACCATCACATGATTCCACCTTGGACTCCACATGGAAAATGAACCATTGACAATCAATGTTGATTTGTATGCATTTTTGGTTCATTTTCATTGTCAATGTTGATATGTATGCATTTGAAGGGTTCATCTTGCGGTCGATTCCCTTGTTCCTTTTTGTCTATAACTCCTCTTGACCCATATGAGACATCCACATGTAAATGGTAATTATCTTCCTCATCTGCTATTTGTCCTACCATTTTCTCTTTACCCTTCCACACACAATTCCCCCATTCTAATGGTACCTCCTCCTCATCGCTGGAGATATTATCCTCAAAGATCCTCGGCTATCGTTGTAGTTAGCGCTAAACCCTTCTCTTTTTGTGTAGCTCCAAAATTCTTTATCTTCTATAGGAGCATCATCCCCAAATACCATGTCTTTTATACATTGAAGGGGATAAGTCAAGCGAGGGACCGATGATACAAAGGAAAAGGTATGAAGAAATCCTTGTGTCTATCTTTTCCAGGAACACATTTCTCTCCACAACTCGTGGCCGACATACCATGCGCGTGCCCCTACACATAGAGTGTATGATAGAATAAATGTGTCCATAATGCAGTGTTAACCTACTATGTAGTCCATATTTCCACACATTTATTGATGTCCCTTTGTACTTGTGACTATAGTTGGGGCATGCCATTGTTCGTGCAAACCTAAACTTCATGGCCTCCTTTACATTCGTCCATAATAACAACGTTAGTTGATGTGTTTCCCACCATCTTGTTGCGGTACCTTTCAAAAATATACTAAACAATTAAGTCGTGCCTCATCGGTTTGCATATAGGCCTCAATGTCTTCGAGAAAATCTTGGATATTTTCACTTCCACTAAAACCTGGTGGAGTCTAGGGTTTTCCATACTGATCCTTCAAATACTTCTGCGAATGTATGTAGGTGCTTGGATAGAATAGTATCTAGATGCTCTTTTAATCATACCACAATCTCGCCCTAGCAGTTCGTATGAACCATGCACCCAATTTTCTCATGCCACACTAGTTGTATCGGACATCGATTGGTTATCTCCCCACTTTATTTCTCCTTCCATAGTTGGCTCAAAATTATCTATCTATGTAGCTTGGATATTGTATATATGTTTCGTGTTCTTCCATAGTCTCCACATAGGGCGTATTTTATTTAGGGTCCATCGGGAAGATGACACGCTGACCTCCGTTTTTGAAACTCACACATTGTTTCTTGAATTGTAAGTATGCATTATTGGCATAACACCAAGGCCTTCCGAGTAGCGTTGGAAATTTATCTCGCTTCTACGAGTGGTATGACTTCAAAATATCCATTGAACTTCACCCCCATAATACTGATTATAACATTCTTCAGGACTCCTATTGGCACTACCCGTGCTTTGTTAGCCATGAACAAGACATGTGGGGATGGATGCAACATTGGTCGCCCCATCTTATTCCGGCATCTACTGTAACTATGCTAACTTCTGCGCCTGTGTCAACCAATATGTCATTAATGTTCCAATGTCTATACAGGCATAAACAAGTATCTCTCTATCAAAACCCTTCGTCTTTGTTGACTTTACATTCTGCCTTTGTGTCGTTTCCCAACTGTTTCTTGAGTGCCACCTTCCTCAATTTGTATGATAACCATTGACCTAGTAAGGGTAATATACCCTCTGTATGTAGCAACTACATACCTCTTGAAACTCATTTTTGCCAATTCGTTCATCCTCTGAATCTCTTAACTTTTCATTTCGTAGCCTTGTTTCATCTCTGAGGAATTCTATTTCTCCTTGAATTTCTCTTACCAAGTCTTTTGCTTCTTGAAGAAACTCTTTCTATTGCTTTCCATCGGGATAGGGCTTCGCATCATTGATTTCGGCAGGATTCACTTTGTCTGAAGACAACTCTTATGCGTGTTGTTTCCCAAACCTTGGCTGACGGCTCCATTGTTGGGATACCTTTCGACTTATTTCACCATAGTGCGTGCAATTTTAATCATTCCTGTGCCCTTTTCACTTTTTTCTTTCATTAACTTATAGAAGTCGGGCATTTTCTATTTTGTGCTCCTTTTGACAATGTGCACAAACTAGGAAGGCTGGGCAATCACGTTGATAATGATATGGAGACCCACATTTAAAACAAGTCCGTGGTAGAAATTTTCCACCTCCTCGACCCCCACGTCCTCGACCATACCTACCTCAGCCAAACATGTCGTGTC
Source organism: Taxus wallichiana var. yunnanensis (assembly GCA_018340775.1). NCBI lineage: Eukaryota > Viridiplantae > Streptophyta > Pinopsida > Cupressales > Taxaceae > Taxus > Taxus wallichiana. The sequence goes on from CM031239.1 coordinate 314,600,691, forward strand.
CTTGATTAGTATTATTTATTGTAGCTTGACAAAGTCTTAATGAACTAGATTCATGTATTTGATCAATGATGTGACAGTTGGTTGTGTCATGCATATACACATCACATATCTTACAGTAAGTCGCAAATTTTTCTTGTTTGGCTTGGTGGAGGAGGGGACAGCTTCGAGCATCATGACCACCTTCACATATTTCACACGCTAGAAGCATAATTTTCAAGCTTTTGCGGGGGCATGTGTTTTTGGTGCGACCTTCAACTTCACAATCAATACACCATACCCCACTTCGTGTTTCTCTTGCGTTGTTTGCCGTTAGCTTCTCCAGCTGATTCACCATGGATGCAATTTGTGCCTCCATAAATGGGCTTATTCCTGTGTCAATACTACCAATCGCCTCAACACACAACATTGCTTCTAAAGCTTTGCTGGGTCAATGAAAGACCTATGGGATAGTGGGCACCTAAAAGGCATAAGTAGTCCCCATACGAACCATTATACATGTTGTGTGGGATGTACTTCATACAAGAGTTTAGAAATGAGGGTTTTGAAGCGCGCATCATAAGCGCATACACTCTCCATGAGTTCTTTCTTGATCTCATTGAGTGTTGAAATACTTTGTTTGCTCAAACTCGGGAATGTTGAACTCTTTCAAGAATGCCTCCTTTAGTTGATCGTAGTTGACTTCAGCCTGTAATGTATCATGTTTCCTATACCACATATGGGCTCGATCGAGCAATGTGGTCGCAAATTGACTTGCTTGTCGCTTCAAATGAAGCTATCCCCTTTGCTCGTCATATAAGTTCACACTTATGGACATGTTCTCATTTGCATTTTCAACACCGTGATACTCGTGTGACGGTGTTGTGTTTGTATTCATCATCCCGGATCGTTGTGCTTTTGGTATATTAGGATTCAATGATTTTCTCCTTGGTGTTGGTTACAATGATTGTAAAACGTATGGTAATCTACTATCCAAATTTTTCTTCTCCTTGGCTCGTTTGACTTCTTCGTCACTATCACTCTCTATTAAAACTTGTTCTGTATTAGTTGACCCAATCGCGTGAGCAAGCGCGAGATGTTGGATCAGGATACTATCGGCATTATGTTGTCCTTGCTCGTCCTCTAGATCTCACATATTCTCTCGATACGCTGTTATTCCTTCCCGGAGATCCTTGAGCTTATTGCTCTCTCCCTACTTTAACCAATGTTGTTGGTCATCACCCATAGTTCCTAGAGTTGAGTCACATAGACTTATTAGCTCCTTTTCCCGTGCCTTGCGCCTTTGCTCTTCAAATCGCATCCTCCTAAGTCCGAGGAATCCATAACTTGTTCTTGATATCTTCTTTTCCTCCTATGTCTTGCACCATCCATGCTACGAAGCGTTTAGCCTTCCATTGGGAAAGTTTCTACTCCCATATCAATCATCATTTTATTAATTTCCAATGATAGATGTTTTAGGCATGATTTGCGTGGGGTTCTTTGAAGAAGTTATATTGTGCTTCATCCACACAGGAAAAGGTTGAAACCGAATACTCAAGGATATAGCTCGCTTGTGCCTTCCCACAAGTAGTCTACCACGCGTGTCCAAGTTGCGTCGTGTCGTGCTAACTTCCTTGTGCGCTCAGAAGTCCAAGGATACTTCCAACCCAAATTCTTGCTCTTTCCAAGACAATAGGCAACTAACCATGCATGTAGGTGTATTGAAGCTCACAAAAAATATTTCATATAGTTCATCATAGAGATTAGCCTCGGCCCACTTTCTTGGAGAGCAATCCTTACAACTCGGGTGATGTTTTACAAAAGCATCCTCAATAGCATATAGCCAGGCTTCGATGTTCTCCTGTGTTAAGAGAAGCATCTTCCATCCACTTCATTTTTGCATTTTAATGAAGGTCCTGACAACGGAACCAAAATGTTAGCGTTTGGTAGTCTGACTTCCCCATGCACATGAATTCTATATCAGTCGCGTGCAAGTTCCACCACAGTCACATTGGCATATCACGCCTTAGTGAACTAAAGCACGCTCCCCCGAAGCGTGAGAGGTCTCTAGGTCCCATCATAGTTAGCAAAGGTGAAGTGGATTTATTTTAGCGAATAGACTTATATTCCTAGTTCATTAACATATAACGCAACCATGAATAGACCAAACACAAAGCTCATATATTAATTGATGCACAGTTACAAGTTCTAGCCATCTAGTAGCAAGTTCTAAGTACATGTCATTCATACATCACTCCTATAGCTTTTTGATCCAGATTGAAGCACAACCCGATGGACAACACACTAACAATGGTGCTTAATGTGCTATAACAATCAAATTCACAATGAAAGAGCTATGAACAAAAACAATTCTTATTGCAATTCCAAATGGATACAAATTGGCAAACTCCATAAGAGAGATGTATGCCCGAAGATCTATCTATTTATTCAAAACAAGCTACTTTATAACTACAATGAGAATATGAAAAAAACTTGCTAAAAATAGAATATAAAGGGTTCTAAATGAGAACCAAAAGGTCATCCTACATGGAGACCATTTATATCCACCTTAGAGATGGATTCAAAAGATAGAAGTGGAAAAATCTGAAATCTATCCAATTATTACAATTATTTTACTAGCCCCCTTGTCGGGGTCATATCTCCTAGCTCGTTGACCTGTTTTGCGAACCAAAAGAAGCGTTGGGAAGAGCTTGACGTGGGCAGCTTCAATGATGATTACATTTTGTTTAATCGTTGAAACTCCGGAAATGCTCTGAGACCCTCAAAATTGCAAAATATAAAAACCGTTGATAATTTGCTAAAAATAGATTTCTAGAACTTTCTAGAAATAAGATAAGATAAATATATTAAATTTCCAACGAATGTCCACAAACGTAGGTCAATGGGACTGCAACCATACAAAGAGGGCGAAAAGATTTAGGTCCAGAGGATCAAAAAGGTCCCGAGAACAACAAGAGAAGAGAAAGAAGAAGAGAAGAATGGGCAAAGAAAGAAGCCCGGAAAAAGCCTGCAGAAACCAGCTGAGCCCGAACATACAGAGGAAGAAGAGGAGGGAAGAGAAGAGGGAGCAAGAGACCCCCTCAACTAGTAACCACGATCGACCGAAAATGCTAGTTTTGTGTTGAAGCCTAGTATCTCGGAGTCATGGTGGATCTAGAGTGCTTGATGTCCTAAGATGAATGAGTTCTCCGTGTTCACCTGGTGGATCTCAAAGGCCATCAATGAGAGGGTGGTCTCGGCCTCGTATGTGACTAGATGTCCCTGGTGTGTGAAATAGTACCCCAAGTCTGAGTGATCTCATCTAGTAGTGAAGATTAGGATCACCCTGCCGTTTAGTGCCCTTCCTAGGAGAGAGCACTGTAAAAAAGGAAGTAATCTGTGGAGTACTCGTCTGCCTAGAAGAAGGCTGAAGGGTCTCCTCTCGAAGCCTAAAAGTCTCATGCAGATAAAGAGCAAGGCACCTCTGGTCATAGTATTTGAAGAATTTTTTGATGGTAGGACGTTCTCTCGAACAAGTAGTAGAATCTATGTAATTCCCCTAGGGGACCCAAATAATTTTCCCAGTGGAAGAACTATAAACCCAGTTGGAAGAGAACACACAGAAAATATGTACTGCAGAGATAATTCATACTAGAAAAAATGCGATTTTCTTAAAGAAAAGAACTACCACTTGCAATGCTAAAACAACTCCATTTTTTGTATTTTCAAGTAAAAACAGATTTACAGAGAAAGGAGGAAGAGTTTGTACCGAAATAATGCCTCAAAACTCTGTATTTAATTACCAGAAGTCTGCAGATTTGTACTGAGTTACAGCTGTGAATTAAGGGCCTGGAATCCCACAAAAAATTACCAAAAAAATAGGGAATAGATAGCTGGCAAAGTGAACATCCAAAAACAGATCTGAAACTGATTTTTTTTAATTCCCTGAACACTGCAAAACCAGTCCCAATCTGAGTCGTTCCAGCCAAATAGTGCCTTTTTAGATAAACTGATTTTTCCTTCTGAATCTTCACACACCAATTGTCAATAACAAGGGAAAGTTTACGTTCTCCCTTCACCAATGCCTGAAGGTTTTCATCCTCAGGTACTGTAGCAGCAGTTCTCAGCTAAAAGACCAATTTAGAAAAATATGGAATGCTAGAATGGGAGCCCAAGGCAAGTCGACCTCTCCCTTAAGGACAAGAAGGGACCCAAAAGATACCAACCCAAGCAACCAATCAGCTAACAACAATTTTTAATGCCTTCTTCCCTCCATTTTCCTTTCTCACCCAAGTCGCATTTTTGCCTAGGAAGAATACAAAAATTATGTTGGTTCTTTTATCTCTTCTAAAACCTCATTGTCCACTCCAAGTCAAGTCGACTAAGCCCCTAGAATGAATACAAAACATCCTTGGACTCTATTCCATCATAGATTAGAAATAATATTAAGTCACCATATTATTACAAGTGCTAAATATATATATTTTGCTACTTTTATGACACTTAATAATAATTTATAGATGACTTAGTCACCCTTAAGTTCCCCTTTGGCCGTTGGGTGGACAAAATAGGCCAAGGGTCTTCGCCATGGTTATTTTAGAAGGGGGACATTTCAGTCCTCCCTTCCTCGAATTGCTTGCCCACAAGCAATTTCAAATTTAGGTGCTCTAAAATTTCTGCACCTTCCCATGTTGCATCCTCAAAGGGCAGCCCCTTCCATTGCACCAAGTACTCCTTAATAGTTCTATTTGTAGCTTCCTTTCTCGCTCTTCTATGATGGCCTCCGGTTCCAACACTAGCTTGCCTTCATCATCAAGAGGAGGCAACTCCATGGAGGGAGAAATATGCTGCCCCAAAGCCTTTTTTAAACATGAAACATGGAACACATTATGGATTTTGCTTTGAGCCGGCAATTCAAGCTCGTAGGCAACATTTCCAACCTTTCTTACAATCTTATAAGGGCCATAAAACCTTGGCTTCAACTTTTCCAATCCTTTCCCTTGAGGGAAGATTGCCTGTATGGTTGTAGCCTCAAGAAAACCATGTCCCCCACCTCAAATGACCTCTCTACCCTTCGCTGGTCTGCATATAACTTCTGTTGATTTTGCGCATGTGAGAGGTTATCTTTGAGTGCTTTTAATATATCTTGGCTTTGCTGCACCAAGTCCTTAGCACCCAACACTCTACTATCAAGTAGAACAACATCCACAAAGGAATATGCATCGTAACCATATAAAGCTTTGAAGGGAGACATACCAATAGACATGTGGTAGGTCGTGTTGTAACAAAACTCCCCCAAATACAACCATTTTATCCATGCAGTCTGCCCTGTAACATAGCTCCTTAGGTACCCCTCTATCCACTTATTAACAATCTCGGTTTGCCCATCCGTTTGTGGATGGTAGCTAGTGTTAGGGGTTAATTCTGTACCTGCAAGGTGGAAGAGCTCCCGCCAAAAAGAACTCTTAAATCTACTATCCCCAGCCACTCATGTAGTCATTTTTGTACCCTTCACATAACAAGAAAATCCCATCTCCGTGCCGACCTATCACCTAATGGGGCGCTAGGCGCTTACCTCCGAGGCACGCGCGGGCACCGAGTCTCTCCTTTATGTGAGTTTTGAGAGAATTCATTATTTACGATAGAAACTTAAGTGAAGAGAATGGAAACGAACCATACATTCATCTTAGAGCTCAGAACGAGCTTTTAGACCAATGTATTCATTTAGATGAGAAAAGCATTACAGAACATAGATCTGAAACATAACATAAAGGAAATGCACAGGGTTTACACCCACTCATATGAAATACATATAAAACCGATCCATATAGATCTAAGTAAAATTAGAACCATATATATCTATATTAAATATGTTTGGAAACACATTACATTCATTGAGGATATCACAGATCCATATAATAGTTCGTACCAAAGTCATGCATCGAACTGGCTTAAGCCCCTCCTAGTACAAAGAAAAATGTTCAGACCCATCCCTTTGATACATCATACTCCTACAGATCCTCTAAACCCAACTCATAGAACTCTCACAATATTTCTGCATAGCTTCGCCTCTTCTCCATTCTATATCTTTTTCTTTGTCGGGCGCTTGCATTTATAGCCTCAGCAAACACCACCATGCCTTTTTGAAGGTGTAGATCGGGTGCCAAGTGTCCAAGTGGTCATCCATGGGAACATGCTCCTTTAGACGCGAGCTCTCCATTCTTCGGCATTATGACCTTTTGGAATCTTCTATCGCAAGGTATATTCCTTTCGTGGGCAACAAGTTGCCAGGATGACACTTATCACTTTGCATGCGCAGTCGGGTCATGCTTTCTTGGTGTTCTACCCGATATGCCAAATATGGCCAAGTCCCAAAACCTTTGCTCTGCCTTGCACATGCGCCACTGGTTCTACTAAACCCTCCTAAAACCTTGTCCTGCGTGCTTTCTTCTTGCCCTTCTTCAAATAGGCCTTATGCCCACATGCCTTCTTGTACTTGGCCAATATTTTAGGGGCCCAACATCACCCCACACTACGCTTGTTCTCCGTCCTCGGAACATTTTCTCAATGAATAAAGAATGATTGTTCTTGAATAGTTTGGGGAAAAATATAGGAATGAAGAATTTGGGGAAGAAAGAAAGAATGGGGAAACTATGATTACTTCGCAAAGAGGAGAGGGAAATCTTTCTTCAAGTTTGCCTCCAACTTATTCCAGGCATCGACTTCGTTCTATGCCTATTGACAAAGGTCGCCTACTAGGGTGCTCACCTCTTCAAAGCCTAGCCCTTCTCCTTGGGTATTAATTGTGTCCATGATCCCCTCCAATTGTTTTCCCAAATCCTCAAGCGTGTCCATCCTTCGAGTGATCTGGGGATACAACCCTGCAAGGTCTCAATAGCCTTCGATTTCTTCTCAACCTCGGCTAGAATTCTATCATGTTCCACTCTATTCCCCTTGTTCTTCTCTTGGAACTCCTTGAACTCCGTCTCATGAGTGGCGACCAGAATGCTCACCACTCTATCTCTATCGGCGTAGTTGTCATAGGCAGCCTCAACAACTTGGGTGGTGGCTTTCACATCAGCAAGGACTTTCTTGTACTGAGAAACAATTGCCACAACCTTCATCTTGTCCTCCTTTTCTTTGCGTGCCAATGCATCCTCTCTGTGGATTCCAAGGCCAGTGGTCGCCTTTCCATTATGAGGACGCGGGTCAAGTCCTCTAGGAACTCCGGGTGGATCCATACTTCTGCTTAGTGGTGTTAGATCTGATGCTTCAAGAAAATGGCATATGTGATCATCTCTACTTTCTTGTAAACCTCGTGCACCCTTGCCTTCTCTTCTTTTAACTCACGCCTTAGTTGAGTACTGATTAGTTCCTCCCGCTTTAAGTCCTTGGTTCTTTCCTCGAGCTCTTCTTCCTTCTTCTCTAGTTCTACCTCTAGGAACTTCACCCTGTTGTTCCTCTCGAAGAGCCTAGCTTCTACTTCAATCGAGACCTTGTTCAACACATTGCAGATTTGTTCGTTTGATAGCCACTGAGCGTTTACCACGTGGTTGTCTCCTTTTGACTCTGACACCTTCATTATTGCCCCTTGGCTTACTTCAATTTTGGCTCATCGATGTGGGACTCAAATGCCCAAGAAGCATTTTCCTCATCCAGGGTATGCACCTTCCTCATCAAATGATGCCATAGCCAAGATTTGCTCTGTTGGTATGGTGCTTTGAAAGTGCGCGCACAAACTTTGTTTGAATCATCAATGTAGCCCATCCTCTGAACTTGTGATGCTTCTGCGCTCTTTCTCCTGCGCGCATGGCCTTAGGAAAGCTTACAACCAAACTGGGATCCCCTCCCATGCTGCCATATTCCTTTTCTATGCTCTCCTCCTCTGCTTCCTTCATCACCAGTCCACGCTGCATTCTATCTCTTGCTCTACTAGGTCCTCGATGATTTTTGCTACCTCTTTCTCTCATGGCCTCGTCTACTGTTCCTTTGTGAGGCTTGGGGTCCTTTGTTCTTTTGTAATTTCTTCTTCGCTTACCCCTTTGTCTTGAGTATCCTCCTTTTCCTTGTCATTCTTCCTCTTGACAAAGATGTACTCATTTTCTTCTTCCTCTCCTTCCTCCTCCGATTCATGTACTTCATAGATAGGATGGTCCTCGCCTCCTTGTTCATCTTCATCATCATCATCATCTCTTTCACCTCTATAGGCCTCCAAGCTCTCTGTATCCTCCGAGTCATCCTTTTCTGTCACCTTTTGCTTCTTCTGACAGAGATTCTTCTTTTTCTTTCTTTGGTGACTTCTCCTGAGTGATGGGTTCTTCGTGCTCTGGTGCTTCTTCTTCTGGAGTCTTTGCTTTCACCGGGACTTCTTTCTCCGTGTGTAAGTACTAGGCTTAGCGCTTGTCTCCGGCGTGCTTACCGCTTGTGTAGTCTAAACACTTGGTGCTTTCTGCACCTCTTCTCTTTCCCTCTTCTTTGGCGTGGGCTTCTTCCTTCTTGTGGGGTCTTCAGGGATGGATACATCATTTTCCAAGTATGCGCCCTTTTCAAATTTTGGCCTTATGCGAAGGTATATTCTTGTTGCAGCCCTTCCAGAATTGGTAATGTTACAGGTTCATCATTTGTATCTCATGGGAGACATATCTCTCCACGTATGCACTTCTTGGGGTAGACTAGCTTCCACGCAGCTCGCGGTGGTTTGCATCTACCTCACTAAGGTTGAACCTTAGCCTCTTGGCCTCTTTGAACCAATTAACTCCGGCTTGAAGTATAACACGGTGAAGGAGAAGGGTAGTTTGCACCATGGACCCATGTTTTCATCTGTCAACCTAAATCTACCAATGCAAAAGTGTTGATATACCGCGAATTTTGCCTCTCCTTTCACGAGTGTGGGTAACTTCTTTGAAATCCTCCATTCCTCCCCAAATGTGTCCCTCATGCCTTTAAACCACTTCTTTAAGTGCGCTTTGTGAGTGGTTGTCATGGTCTCACAAGTATATTTCGCGAACCTCTTCGTGGGCGAGGGATCCTCTTCTGGGTATTCCCAAACAAACCTTTCCGGCCCATCGAGCACTCCGATCTCTGAGAAGACAATTGTGAGGAGGACATTTCCAAATAGTATCTTCTCACCTTCTTGCAGCTAATGATTTCATCCGCGATGAAAGCGGACAAGTTGTAGATGGTCCCCTTAGATATTTTTCGGCATACGTTCAACCATGCCTTGTTCACTTGAGTCCATCTTTCTTGATCATTGAGCTTGGTTACCAAGCACGCGACCATCCTCATCACGGGGTCTGGGATCTCTGTGATGTCAAAGTATCGCGATCCTTTCTTGTAGTCATATGTGGCTATTGTTTCCTTGATGGCCTCCTTGTTGCTTAGGTCATCATCAATGTTATCCCCCTCACAGATAAGGCCTATGAACTTGGAAATCAACTGGGGAGTTATGCGCATCTTGTGCCCCAGAGAAATAAAAATGGTCTTCGTGAACGTGTGCAACATTAACCACTGATAGAGGCACTCAGGTTTTCCAAAGTAGGGTAATTCGTAAAGTTACAGTAACCCTGCCTTCTCCAATTTAACCTTTACTTCATCATTGTATATGGGCATGCCCTCCGATGTCCTCTTGTTTGTTGGGTGAAACCAACTCCAAAGCCATTTATTTTTCTATCATGTGCTGGTGCGATGATTATAGTCACTTATAATCATTTTCCACAAATGAGACTCCCATTCCTTTCCTAGCAAATACCCCATCCGTATTGCATCTCTGCGTACCACTCTTCATTTGTGCTTGGATGACAAGTTGTTTTCTTCCCTTTGCCCTTGCCCTTCTAGCTTTTTAGGTGAGGTGGTTGCTTTCTTTGGTGCCATTCTTCTAGTTAGGTTAACACTTCAAACATGTCTTCTCCTTGCTCTGCTCTACCACTCTATCCAACCCCAATGCTCAATCTTGCGAAGAAACCCTCCTAACACCGTGCCCTAGCCGCCAAACCCTAACTGGAACAATTCTTCCACAAGACGATGCTTCTCAACAACTTCCTTCTCAACAACTTCCTCCACGCTCATGTACTCCTTTCCTACTGGTTTGCAGATCTACTCTAGTCACGTCCTCTTAGATTTCTTAAATTTTTCTTCACATAGATCGCTTTTGGATGCCCTAGTTCATGAGAACTCTTTTCACTTCGTAAACACAAGGTAAAATAATGAAGTGCCCGACTTCTTATTTATTTTTCTTCTTTCTAGCATTAAATGCTATTTTACCTACCACCGTACTTAACACTAAATGCGGCTTTTTCCACCAAGCCGACCTTACGCGCCTTCACTTATGCCAATCTTGTGCAAAACATTCTACAACCTTCTGGCATGCAAACAATCCATCCTGATAGAAGACTCTTACGCACATGTCAACAACGCCGAAGGCACTTCTTCTGTCCTTCACCTGATTTTTTCTCTCACCTACCTCGTGTTGTTCATGCGCTTCTTCCTCCTTGTATGTGGTTTCTCTGAAGTCTTATCCTGACACCAACCTTTTTTCGTCCACCTCTTCTTCCATGCGCTTCCTTCATCCTTGTGCGCTTTGTATCCATCAACCGGCCATTCACCACAACTTCTACTGCTAGTTCAACTTGTATTACAGGCCTATACTTTGCATCACTCCACCCCACACTAAAACAAATGTGCGGTCCTCTGCATACACAACCTTCAAAAAGTAATGTGGTTACTGCGCCAAGGCGCAAAACAAACAACAAAAAACGAAGAGAAAGGGAAACACAAGAAAAGAGATTGCATAAAGGGAAATTCTAAACTAACTGGCAATATTGCCTTATTAAAAACACCAAGAAGACTTATTTATAGTAGGGCTTCAGCCTACTCCCATTGAAATGGCCTGGAAACTTTGTCCCATCCAAGCTTAATCGGCAAGTGCACCTAATCAAGGATGCCGAGATGATATAGGGCCCCAACCAATGGACTTTCAACTTCTTGGGATGGCGCAGAAACTTGGAATCATATAACAATACCATCTACCCAACCTCAAATTGTTTGTTTTTGATGTGGCGATCATGCCATGCCTTTTGTTTATCCTTTTCAGCCTTTTGACTCCACCTAGCCAATGATTGTCTCTCATCCAATTTCATCAATTTGTCAATCCTTTCCTCCAAAGGTTTGTTCATCGGCCAATCCTCCTGCGCGCACTATACGCAGAGAAGGTAATATGAATTCAACAGGTAGGACAACCTCATTGCAAACACCAATTGAAATGGTGTGGCATTCAACCTCTTGAAATGGTGTGGCTTTATTCATCCCAATCTTGTCTACCAACCTCACAAATTTTAGTCGTAGTGTATGACTCAGTATTTTATTAAATGCCTCGGTAGTCCCATTTGCTTTAGTTGATGGTAAGGGGTAGTCTTATGGTGAGCCACCATGAATTCTAGATAATGAATCCCGACGGTCTCATTTAGGAAATGCGTACCCCTATCACTAGTTAATCTCAACAGGCATCCATACCTTGTAATAATATTTTCCCATAGAAACATGGCTTGTTGTAGCCATTGTACAATCCTTGGTAGGTGTTGCTTCTTCCCATCTTGTCAAATAATCCGTGCAAGTGATTACATAGCGTGATCCCGTCCTACGTGCATGGCTGGTGAAATGGGGCCTACAAAATCTATGGCCCATTTTTCAAATGGCTCTATACTTGGAATGGGGTGCAAAGGCATTTCATCCCTCCGCCCTGGTTTGCCAAGGCGTTGACAATGATCACATGCCTTGCAATATTCTTTACAATCTTGATATAGGGTCTCCCACCATAACCCAACTTGCAATATCTTGCACACAGTGGTGTCCCCTGCATAGTGTCCACCTGCACTTCCTCCATGCGCCTCCTCCATAATAGCCAGGTGCTCATGTTCTAGCATGCACCGTGTAACACTTCATCACGTCCTAGCTTGTACAAATCACCACTAACCAACATGTAGGGTGCGACGCGTATGGCTAATTACTTCCTCTCTAATGCTTTCATCCCTTCTGGTGCCACACCCATTTTGAGAAACACCGCAATATCCTCTAAGTTTGAGGGCATGCGCCACAACCTAAATAATTGTACATCTGGCATGGTATCCTCAATGCTTTGCGCGTCCTCTCTTGAGTCAATTCTAGATAAGTGATTGGGTCCAGAATTACTCTTTCCTGGCTTGACAACCACTATGAACTCAAATTCTTGGAATAACAGGACCCATCGACATATGCGCCCTTGCAAAATGGGCTTGTTTACCAAGTATTTTAATGCCATGTGGTCCGTGTAGAATACAAATGGTGTTGCCAGTAGATATTGCCTAAACTTGTGTAGCACGTAGATCATGGATAGTGCTTTGCACTCGGTAGTGGTGTAATTTCATTCTCGTTGATGTTAACTTTTTGCTTGCAAAACACAAGGGATGGTCAATAATCCCTTCACCAGGTTGTGTCAGTACTGCTCCAACGGCTGTACCAGAGGCATCCACATGAACATGGAAAGGCTTATCCCAAACAGGGAAACAAAGTATGGGTGCGGTGACAAGCCTATCCTTCAAAGTGTTGAATGCCCTCTCTGCGCCTTTCCCCAACGAAAGACACTTTTGTGTTTCAACAATTCTTCTAAGGGTGCACGATTTTGGCATACCCCTTGATGAACTTCCTGTAATATCTCATGTGTCCAAGGAATCCATGCATGGTGCTTTGGCTAGTAGGCTCCCCTAAACCCACAATGACTGCAACCTTGGCGGGATCTACTAGTAAGCCTTCCTTACATATGATATGCCCTAATAAGGTTCCAAATGGGGTAGCAAAAAGACACACTTCTTGATGTTAAGGGATATCCTCAACTACCGACACCTTTCAAACATTAGTCTTAAGTCATCACAATGGTCTTTGACTAGACCATACACAGTCCAATCATCCAAATAGACCTAAAGAAATTTATGGATGAAGTCCTCAAAGGCTTGTACTACAATGTGCGAGAACACAACAGTGCATTCTTCAACCCAAAAGGCATGACCGTATAGGTAAAACTTCCCCATTCAATGGCGAAAGTTGTCTTTCTCTGGTCTTCCTTTGCAATCCTCACCTGGTGGTACCCTAAGAACCCATCCGTGAAAGAGTAGACTTTGCGCCCGACCACTCCCTCTAAGATTTCTTCATTAAATAGGGTTGGAAAGGGATCGATGATACACACTGCATTTAGATCCTTGTAGTCAACACAAATCCTGATCTTCTCGTCCTTGATGTTAATGACCATTGGGCTTATCCATTTTGACTCTTCAACCCCTCAATGATATCTCGACGCTATCGTTTTGTTTATCTCCTCCTTGACTCGTATGCACAAAATTTGGGTTCATCTGATATGGCCTCTTTTGGATTGGGCACACACTTCCTTCAGTTTTATCCTCATCTCCCCAAGGAATGGTGGACGCCTTTGAGTTCATGATACCCACGTGGGAACAAATCTTGGAACTCATGTAATAGATCAATGATCTTCGAAACTTCCTTTTTTGACCAATAGTCGCTAATGATAGCCTCCTTAGGTTTTGCCTCCGTCCCAATGTTAACCTTCTTCGTCTTCAGGGGCTCATGGTAGGCGTGTGTCCTTTCATCAACGCTATTTATAACATCACGCATACCTATAGAGTGGTTAACATCTAGACCTTCCATTTCCTCTCCATCTATGACATAAACCATCTTTCCTTTTTCCTTTTCTATGCATGCGCACTCAAACTGCATCTCCTCTAACTCATCCTCATTGAAGCGTGCCTCTAAATTGGGCTCACCTAGCAAATCTAGTAGCCTGTCTTTCTGCCATGGCACTATCCCCCATCATAAGGCACTTGATCACCTACAATGCCTTATCCACTGATGGCTTTGTGCTTCGATATTCAAAAGCTTGGATGAGATCAGTTGTTAGCTCTTGTCAATTTCCCGTCTGGCGGCGTGTTTCTAAGTGGATATACCACGTGCACGCGCATCCTTGTAGTGTGGAATACATCTTATGCACCCATAATGATGGTGGTAAGGCCTCTGCGCCTCTTATCTAGGCCTTCTCACGCACTTGGATATGAAATGAAGTGGTCTCTTTACCATGGTAGTCCCTTATAATTGTGGGCGCGTTGCTCCATGAAAACCTTTCAGAGAACGCAATTTTTGCCTCGCACCACTCCAGGAGGTTCTCCCGATGTGTAGCCCACCAACGTGTTGCAGTCTCGAGTAGGTTATAATTGAGCATTCCTCTTCTTTCGTCCTCATTTCTCCACTGAGCTTCCATTTCCTAGAAAAATCTCGGAGGTATGCTCCCCCACAAGTTAGGAAACTTCTTTCCTCCTAGGCGCTTGACTGAGCACACCTTTGTCACCCTTGTTATAGGTCCTTTTAATTGTCGCCCAATTAACTCATAGGTCCCATGTCGTCAATTGTCACACGCCACACTAGTGGTATCACTCACTGTGATGAGTGTCTTCACATTGGATGACTACCTCCGTGGGGTGAATTACCTAAGGATCTTTGATGGAGCGCACATAGATTCTATCAAGGACTTCTTCTCCCAACGTTTCATGTAGGGCGTTAACTTCCCATTCATTAAAGGGATGACCACCCATTCTTCCTTGTTTTCAAAACTGATGTATCCTGTGTTAAACCTTATGTCGGCATTATTCTTGTAGCACCATGGGTGCCCAAGTAACGCTGGAAAGTTGTTTGCCTCGGCGAGCACCAAGACTTCAAGTCTCTAGTGAATTGGCCCCTTAAATGGTGATAATTTGCATCCTTCAGACTCCAATAGGCATTGCCTTAGTCTTGTTCGCCATATACAACACATTTGAAGATGGATGTAACACAAGCCTTCCCATCGATGCAAAGCATGTAAGGTAAGAACATTCACCACTTCTCCCGTGTCGATGAGGATATTGCTCAAGCCATCCATCAACAAAACACATTCAAATTAATCTCCTTGTCATATTCAAGGTTGTGAGAATGGGTTTGTCCCATCTGTCAAAGGGATGACCACCCATTCTTCCTTGTTTTCGAAACTGATGTATCCCGTGTTAAACCTTATGTCGGCATTATTCTTGTAGCACCATTGGTGCCCAAGTACGCTGAAAGTTGTTTGCCTCGGCGAGCGCCAAGACTTCGAAGTCTCTAGTGAATTGGCCCCTTAAATGGTGATAATCGCATCCATCCATCAACAAAACACATTCAAATTAATCTCCTTGTCATATTCAAGGTTGTGAGAATGGGTTTGTCCCATCCATCAAAGGGATGACCAATCATTCTTCCTTGTTTTCGAAACTGATGTATCCTGTGTTAAACCTTATGTTGGCATTATTCTTGTAACACCATGGGTGCCCAAGTAATTTGAAAGTTGTTTGCCTCGGCGAGCCCCAAGACTTCAAAGTCTCTAGTGAACTTGGCCCCTTAAATGGTGATAACTGCATCCTTCAGGACTCCAATAGGCATTGCCTTAGTCTTGTTCGCCATATACAACACATTTGAAGATGGCTGTAACACAAGCCTTCCCATCTGATGCAAAGCATCTAAGGTAAGAACATTCACCTTTGCTCCCGTGTCGATGAGGATATTGCTCAGAAGCCATCCATCAACAAAACACATTCAAATTAATCTCCTTGTCATATTCAAGGTTGTGAGGAGGAAGGTTTGCATGCAAAACCTGTCTCTCACGCTCTGCTCCAGTGCGTGGTACCTTCTCCTTCACCATTTTCCCAGCAAGGGAATAATATTCTCTTGCCTTAGCATTTTACATACTTCCTTGACCTCATCCAGGTCATTCCTTGGAACCTCATTATCCTTATGGTACTCCACCTGCCTCGATTGCTCCTTGAGACATTGGATCTCCCCTTGTAAACTTTGAATCACGTCCATAGTCTCCTGGTATACTTATTTCTAACGGGGGGTCCGGGTACTTTCCATTTACTACCTCCTCTCTAGAAACTAGTGTCCTTGTCCTTGACATTTCCTCGCGTGTGCGGCCTCTCGCCCGCTTTGTCACCAAAGATAGGTTCTAGCTCTAACTCACGCACCACTCTTGGCATCCATTGTGAATCGGCCTTCTTGACGCTCACCATAGCAGCGCCCTTATCTTTCTCGGTGTTTCGGTTCATATGCTCATAGAGTTCTGGACACTCTTCGTACTTGTGCTTCTTTCTGCACCATAAGCATTGTAATAGATCACAACACTGCGTTTATAATGTTATGTAGACCCACAACTATAACACGTTCCTTGTGGGAACTCACTCTGTCTTCCGCCGTAGTTATCGTGACTACGAAATCCTCCGCGAAAACCTCTTCCACGCGCCCCTCCATCCACGCGTCTTTCATAACGGCGATCATCTTCTTTGGAACTATTGGCAAGGCTGGTCTGGTGCACACCTAGATCAATAGCATCATGGATCTGATCAATCAGTCTACAATCCTTGGTATCATGGGTTGTAGAGGTACATATCTTGCAGTAGCAAGAAACATTCTTGCGGATTGCGCGCTGGAGTAGAGGGCATCTACTTGCATCATGATCCCCGTGGCAGATCTCACAGTCTACTACCATAGTGCACACCGACTTCCGAGGGCAACTATCCTTTGCATGTCCCTCCACTTTGCAGTCTGTACACCAAAGCCCACATGAACGCCATGCGTTGAGTTTGACAGCTTCTCCAACCGCTTGCCATTGCAGTAATTTAGGCCTCCAAAACCAGGACTAACACCGCATATCCACACTCCCAACAAATTCAGCGTGTAAGGAAGCCTCTAAAGCCTCACACGGGTCAGTGAACATTTTATGTGACAATTCCCTCCTAAATGGAGTGATCAACCCTCCAACAAACCATTGAGCATGTTGTGAAGGGTGAATGTCATATGACAGTTTTGATAGGAGAGTTTTAAACCGTGCATCATACTCCCACACACTCTTTGCCATTCCCTGTTGGATCTCCTTCAAAGCGCTGATGCTCTTCTGCTCAAACTTTGGAATATGGAACTCTGCAAGGAAAGCGTTTTCAACGTGGTATAGTCTACCACCGTTTGATGGGGGTCATACTTCCTATACCAGCTATGTGTGTGCCCTTGCAATGTAGTTACAAAAACGGCTTGCTTTCCGCTCCGGGTAGTGATTCCCTTCGCGAGCCATAGTAACTTGCACTTGTGCACATTCTCTGCAACATCTTCAATACCCCTATAGTCTGGTAAGTGCAAAGACATCTCAAAAACACTTAGGGGAGGTGGTTGGGGTCCTTGTCCTCTCGATCCAGAGCCTAGTGTTTCCTCTCCTTGTTCCCTCCTCCAGATCCATTGGGTCCACCAGTCCTGTTCCTCCTACCCACCGATCCACTGGGTCCACCAGTCCTGTTGCTCCCGACCCACCGATCCACCTCCTACAATCGGTAAAGGTCTTAAAGTGGTCACGCCAAGGGTTCCCAACGTCCCACTGAACTATGCATTGATGGTTTGTGATAATGTCCCACTACCATTAGTGTGTTGTGTGCCACTCCCAGACGCGATATCAAAAGCTTGTGTATTTGCACTTTGCCCAACAATTCCTCCAAATGCCAGAATGGTATGTGCAACCATGGATGTTCCAAATGAAAAATTATCTCCCGGGCGTCGATCGGTTACTCCCATCGATACCAACTGGGTTAACAATACTCTTCCCTTGATCTGGAAAACCAAGCGCCAAGGATTGGTCACCAGGTGGGTTCAGATGCGTGCCGACAGCTCTTCTTTCTCCACGCGACGAACTCTCATTAGAAGTTGAAGGGGCTTCTCTCACGCGCTTTCCAAGATGGGGTAACACAAACTGCTCAGGATCCACATCCTCCGCGTGAACTTCAACACCCTCTCACAACGTTTGCCTCTATAGATCCATCACACTTGCAACCTCACGTTGTCTAGTCATCTCCCTCCCTTTCACAAGCTTCATTATACTTGAGTCGTCTCTCCTCCCTTTCCTTTTCAACTACAACGTCTGCCATCTTCCTCCACCCTAGCTTCCTCTCCCAACGCTCAGAGAGCTTAGCCGGCCATGGGGAATGATTCTAAACTCAAAGTAACGACCAAGATCTTCATAGCCAGAGGAATAACACGCAAAAATGATCCTCTAGGCTCCCTCAAAACTTGAACTTAGTGATCTCTCGGGCAAGAATACGTCAAAATGGCGTATTCCAAAGTATAACTAGTCAACACCCTCTTCCACCAGTGATCAATAACACATGTCCAAGTCAACTCTGCATCTTGCAGCCTCGATAGTCATCTTGGGTCCACGTGCGTGATCTATAAAACCAACTTGATTTGGATGCGTAGGCTGAAAGCCATTCATATAGTTCTACCGGGAAGCAACAAAAGAAAGTCTCATACAACTCATGGTATAGGTTCTCTTCTACCCATCTACGTGCGTTGAACTCGTGTCCAATGTTGAATCTCTCGAGTAAACTCATCGCTTTTCGTGCTCTTGAAACAGTTTCAACAGTCTTTCTAAGGTCAGTGCTCTGTCATCACACATCACAAGGACAACGATGAATGCCATTTCTCACAACAACTTCAAAAAGAGGTCCCGACAACGAAACCAAAATGTAGTCATTTTTGTACCCTTTCTGTAACAAGAAAATCCCATGCGTGCCAACCTATCACCACCCGTGTGGTGGGGCTCACCCGAGGCATGCGTGGGCGTCGAGTCTCTCCTTTATGTGAGTTTTGAGAGAATGCATTATTTACGACAGAAACTTAAGTGAAGATAATGGAAATGAACCATACATTCATCTTAGAGCTCAGAACGGGCTTCTAGACCAATGTATTCATTCAGATGAGAAAAGCATTACAGAACATAGATCTGAAACATAACAGAAAGGAAATGCACAGGGGTTTACACCCACTCATATGAAATATATATAAAACCGATCCATACAGATATAAGTAAAATCGAGAACCACATATATCCATATTAAATATGTTTGGTAATCACATTACATTCATTGAGGCTATCACAGATCCATATAATAGTGCAGACCAAATTCATGCATTAGAACTAGCTTAAGCCCCTCCTAGTACAAAGAAAAATGTTCAGACCCATCCCTTTGATACATCATACTCCTACAGATCCTCTAAACCCAACTCATAGAACTCTCACAATGTATTTTTGCATAGCTTCGCCTCTTTCTCATTCGATATTATTTTCTCTATTGAGCACTTGCATTTATAGCCTCAACAAGCACCGCCATGCCTTTCTGAAGGTGTAGATCGGGTGCTAAGTGTCCAAGTGGTCCTCCATGGGAGCATGCTCCTTCAAACGTGAGCTCTCCATTCTTTGCCATGATGACCTTCTGGAATCTTCTATCGCAAGGTATATTCCTTTTATGGGCACCAAGTTGCCAGGCTGGCACCTTATCCACTCCGCATGTGTAGTCGGGTCATGCTTTCCTCGTGTTCTTGCCCGATATGCCAAATATGGCTAAGTCCCAAACCCTTGCTCTGCCTTGCACGTGTGCCACTGGTTCTACTAAACCTTCTTAAAACCCTGTTCTGCGCAATTTCTTCTTGTGTGTCCGTCTTCAAATAGGCCTTGCACGCCCACGCGCCTTCTTGTACTTAGCCAATATTTTAGGGGCCCAACATCTCAAAATATTCTTAGGTAGCCCATGAAGTTTGAAGACTTCTCTAAAAAAAATTCCAGCCACCAAGGGACCATCAAATTTAGTTGGTAGTGGAAAGAAATGTGCATACTTGGTTAATCTATCCACTACAACATAAAGAACGCTTTTACCTTGCACCTGGTGGAAGTCCTACAATGAAGTCCATGGAAACACTCTCCCATTTCTGCGTTGGAATAGGTAGGGGCTGCAAAAGGCCTGCTGGAAATTCATGCTCCACCTTACACCGTTGACATGTGAGACACTCCCTTATGTGTTTGAGCACCTCCCCTTTGAGACCTTTCCAAACAAATTTTTCTCTAATTTGTTTGTACGTTTTAAAATAACCTGGATGTCCTGCCAAAGGTGAATCATGCATTGCTTCCAATATCTTGCGCTTTACCTTGGATTCCGGCACCAAAAAGACCCTGTTCTTGTACAAAATTAAGCCATCCACTACCTTGTATTTTTCATCTTCAATTTCACCCTCAAGAACCTTGCTAGCAAACTGATTTTTTGCATATTCAGCTGTTATAACAGCCCTCCAATCCACTGCAATTTCTGTCATAGAGCAACAATATGGCTTTCTAGATAGAGCATCCGCTACAATATTATTTTTGCCTTTAACAAATTCAATTTCAAAGTCAAAAGATTGAATTTTGCTCACCCATTTTTGTTGCCTATCATTCAAATCAGATTGGCTGAGAAAATACCTTAAGCTATTGTGATCCGTCTTCACTATGAATTTGCCACAAACAAGGTATTGTCGAAACTTGACCAAAGCATGCATGATGGCTAGCATTTCCTTGTCATAGATGGAGTATTTCTTCTCAATCTCCTTTAGTTTCCTGCTCTCAAAAGCAATGGGATGTTTGTTTTGCATTAAAACAACCCCAATTCCTTCCCGGATGCATCACATTCCACCACAAAAGGAATAGTGAAATCTGGAATGAGTATGGGGCATGTACTCATCACTTTTTTAAGTTATCAAAGGCCTCTTGGGCTGTCCTAGACCAGCTGAAAGCTCCCTTCTTCGTCAAATCCGTCAAAGGGGCTGCAAGTTGAGAGAAACCCTTAACAAACCTCCTGTAATAGCTACATAATCCCATAGAATCCTCTCAAATGTGTCATAGTGGTGGGTGGAGGCCAATCCATAATAGCCACAATCTTCTGTTGATCCACATGGACACCTTGAGCATTGATGACGTGTCCCAAGTAGAGAATTTCAGTTACTCCAAGTTCACATTTTGATTCTTTTGCAAAGAGTGATTGCTGCCCCAAAATGCCCAACACAATATCCAAGTGTTGAAGGTGATCATCCCATGATTTACTATAAACCAAGATGTCATCAAAGAAGACCAATACAAACTTCCTCAAGTGCTCCCTAAAAACATGATTCATGCAAGATTGAAATGTAGCTGGAGCATTTGTCAATCCAAAAGGCATCACAAGAAATTCGAAGTGGCCAAAATGACACCTAAATGCAGTCTTGTAGACATCCTCCTTACCTGGATTTGATGGTACCCGGATCTCAAGTCAATCTTGGAAAAGTAGATAGCTCCATGTAGCTCATCAATTAACTCATCAATTCTAGGTATGGGGTACCTATTCTTGATGGTTCTCTTATTCAATAGGCGGTAATCAATACACATCCTCATTGTCCCATCTTTCTTTTTCACAAGAACCACTGAAGATGCAAAGGGGCTTGAGCTTGGCCTTATGTGCCCCATTTCCAACAACTCCTTAATAGCTTTTTCAATCTCCTCTTTGTATGCTCTAGGATGGCGGTAAGGAGTGGTGATAACGGCCTTAGTACCTGGTTCTAATTCAATAGTGTGCTCAAAACCTCTATCTGGAGGTAACCCATGAGGAAGATCATCAAATACCTTGGCATGCTTGTCACGGATTGCTTGAATATCCTTATGGTACTGTTGCTGCTCCAAAATCTGATCTGCAGATGTAATAAAACACTCCGCTGCCCAAGAAACCTGCCCTCTATGAAAGGCTCTTTCCATCCTCTTAGCGGTCACTACCGTAGGAGCACCATTTGCCATGCCACGTAGCACTATTTCCTTCCTTGTCACGGATTGCCTAAATATCTTTATGGTAATGTCTTGTTGTGCTCCAAAATCTGATTTGTACATGTAATAAAATAACTCCGCTACCAAAGAAACCTACCCTCTATGAAAGGCTCTTTCCATCCTCTTAGCGGTCACTACCGTAGGAGCACCATTTGCCATGCCATGTAACACTATTTCCTTGCTGATCTGAATTTCAGTTCCATTGTTTGGTAGTTTTGAGTAAATTCCCCAAGTGAATGCAACCATTGTACACCCAAAACTACATCTGTTTCACCTATACCAACCACATAGAAGTCATCTGTCACCATGTGCTTGCCAAGTGTGATTTTCAGCTGTGATATTTTCTTAGTGCAAGGAATTGTGAAACCATCCACTACCGTAACATTAAATCCCTTAAAATCTTCTGATGGCAGCCCCATTTTTGCAACCAAATCAGCATCAATAAAGTTATGTGTAGCACCACTATCAATTAAAACGGTGACTCTTTTACCTTTTAGTTCCCCTCTAACACGAAAGGGGTGATACCTTGGAGCCCCGAGATAGCGTAGCAAGAGTGCTATCCAGTGATTGTTTTCTTCTTTATCTTCTTGTTTTTTATCTTCATGATTCTCTTCCTTGTCTATTTCTTCTTCCTCTCCATCAGAAAAAAAATCAATGTAATGCACTTGGCCCTTGCCTAAACAATGGTGTCTTGGAGCCTCAGATAGTGTAGCAAGAGTGCTATCTAGCTGATTGTTTTCTTCTTTATCTTCTTGCTCTTCATCTTCATGATTCTCTTCCTTATCTATTTCTTCTTCCTCTCCATCAGAAACAACTTCAATGTAATGCACTTGGCCCTTGCCTAAACAACGGTGTCCTGGAGCCCATGGGTCCTTGCAATGGAAACAAAGATTCTTCCTTCTCAACTCATTTCTTGAATTCTCCCCTTCCTTGCTCCTAGAAGGCTCTCTTTGGTTACTTGTATGCTTTGTTGGAATGGCTTCTTTGCTTGATTTATCGGAATGAAAATTAGGACGATGTATCCTTAATACCAATTGCATTAAATTTTTTAGTATACAATTTGCTTGATATTTTACTATTGGTTTGTTGAAACATACATTAATTTTTTACCAATACACTTCTTTTAATTCAATGTGCTTGTGACTTAATCTTCTAGTTTATATGTTTACACGTTTATGCATTCTCTTGAGGGTTATGTCTATATGTGGTCCTTGATAGATGGTGGAGGGATTTGAGTTGTGGGAGGATTTCAAATGGGTTGATTAGCTCCCTTAAGGGTAAGTGCATGAAGTTGGGGGGACCAAAAGTGGACAAAAACCTAAAAACAGACGAAACGCGTATGCGTTTTAATTTGTTTGACTCGGTAATCATCGAACCTATAACGCGTACGCGTACGCATTTTAATTTGTTTGACTCGGTAATCATCGAACATATAACGCGTACACGCGTTTCAAAGAAGTCAAAACGCGTACGCGTTATAATGCATACGCGTTTTGTGTAGTATGGACCATGCATATGTGTTTTGGTGGTTTATACTTACAAAAATAAATGTATAAAGTATAAAATTTCTTTTATTATTTCTTATACTTTAAATTTATTTTAGTAAATATAAGAAATTAGGGTCACTCTGCACCTTATGGAAGTGGTCTCGTAGCTCCAACAGTTATAATCTAGAAGATAGTTTTTCAGATTTCAAAGAAATGACCTATAACTTTCAGGGCATATATATTGTAGTCGGTCTTTGTTTAAGAAAAGCATATAGTCATTTTTTAGGTTTTTTGACCTTCTAAAATAGATTTTGGCCCTACCACTGCTTGAATTGGTACTAATTTTTAAATTTGGTTCATAATTCACTTTAGTAACCATGAATTAACTTTATGATGTTTGTCTACTTCTTACTAAAAAGAGATCCTCACTTTGTAGATAGAGGATTGTTCCCTGAATGGGATTCTTGTCCTATGGCCAAAATGAGGTGATTGTAATGTGCCTCCTCCTTAAGGTGTGATAACACTACTAGGTGTTGAATGAGTTATTACGAATAGTACCAAGTGAATTGCATCAAGTGAACTCAGATGATTCCTCATTCTTAGAAACATGGTGCTCCATATAAAGATCATCCCCTCACCTTTCCTAGATCTAAAAGCATCCTTTCATGGAATCAAATTCATGATTCTCATACATGATTTTTCTCATATGTCTCTTATGGAGACAAACGATGCCTTAATACTTCACAAATAATGGTCCTTGATAAATCAGTGACATGACTAGCTCATTTTAGCTTGTTCAAGGGTTTTCAATTAACTACAAAACGACCAAAAATACCTTTTTAGGCCTTCAAAGGAAGTAGTCTCTCATAAAAACTAAATGAGTCAACCGATCACCTTAAACACTATTCCCTACACACTGAAACATGCTTTGAATGATATTTTTAGGACTTTCCTTTGGGTGAGGGTTTATGATTTAGGGTTTAGGGTTTAGGGTTTAGGGCTTAGAGTTTAGGGTTTAGGGCTTAGGGTTTATGGTATACGGTTTAGGGTTTAGGGCTCGGGTTTAAGGTTTAGGGTTGAGGATTTAGGGTTTACGACTTAGGGTTTAGGAGTTAGGGTTTAAGGTTTAAAGGTCAAGGTTCATGGTTTAGGGTAAAGGGTTCAAGGTTTAGGGTTTAAGGCTCGAGGTTTAGGGTTTAGGTTTTAGGTTTTAGGGTTAAGGGTTTAGGTCATAGAGTTTAGGGTTTAGGGTTTAGTGTTTAGGGCTTAGGGTTTAGGGTTTAGGGTCGGGTTTAGGGTTTAGGGACCTTTAGGATTTAACATTTAGGCCTTAAGGTTTAGGGTTTACGGTTTAGGGCTAAGGGTTTAGGGTTTAGGGGTTAGGGTGCATGGTTTAAGGTTTACGACTCAGGGTTTGGGGTTTAGAGTTACCAGTTTAAGGTTTAAGGGTTAGTTATGGGTTTAAGGTTTAGGGGTTAGAGATCAGGGCTCTAGATTTAGGGTTTAGGGCTTAAGGTTTAAGGTTTAGGGTTTACGGCTCAAGGATTAGGGTGTAGGGTTCAAGGCTTAAGGTTTAGGGTTTATGGTTTAGGGATTAGGGATTAGGGTTCATAGTTCATGGTTTATGGCTTAAGGTTCGGGGTTAAGAGTTATTGGTTTAAGGTTTGGGGGTTAGAGCTCGGGGCTCTGGATTTAGTATTTAGGGTTTAGGGCTTAGGGCTCAGGGTTTAGGGTCTAGGGTCAAGGGTTTAGGGTTATGGGTTTAGGGTTTAGGTTTTAGGGTTTAGTATTTAGTGTTTAGGGTTTAGGATTTATTATTTTGGTTTTAGGGTTTAGGGTTTATAGTTTAGGGTTTAGGTCTCATGGTTGAGGGTTAAGGGTTTAGGTCACAAAGTTTAGGGTTCATCGAATTTGTAGGCAGAACATTCAAAGAGAGTCATCAAAATTTGATGTTTTTCATCTGTTGATATTTTGAAGGAGGGAAATTTCATATTCCTGACTATCCAATCCTTCCAAATACCCCAGTAGTCCTCAATCCTTGGATGTACATGGAGACACTGTTACTTGGCTTCTATTTATAATGATAGAGATATTTGTAAATTCATGTTATGACCTCTAAATCTATATGAATTTCAAGTTGCTTGGAAATCACATCACACCCTTCACTAGGATTGATGACTACCCCTATCTTTTTGTTTAGGGGATTTTGAAAACATCCATGGGTTTATCATATAAGGAATTATCAATGAATGGAAGGTCACTAAGTCATAGGCCAGGTAACTCCCATTTAGAGCTAAACAAGAAAGATTTACTAGGCGATTGATAACCCCTTAGTGTTATTAGTCATTCCCTGTTTCTATGCTTATTTTGAACACTTTAGAAAGTTATGTCAAATTTACTATCCATTCCAGTAGAACACTTGAACTTTATCTTTCTATGGAGGAGAGGATACTACAGGAAATTCAATTATGATCCTACACCTCTGCATTGATATATTCTCTATGTTTCTTTTGTTTCCTTTAAGATTTTTTTTTTTTTTGTTGTGATGGTTATTTTTTCCAGCTTCCAATGGGTCATCCTAGCTTGCATAATACCATACATGGAAATATGAGAAATTTGAAATTTGTTTTAGAGTGTGAATAAATTTACATTCAAGAGTGCGAGTATATGTGGGGAGAAACAAGTTTGGAAGAGATGTTAATATATGCATTACAAGGCACAAGGTAGATGTCATATCCATTTAGTTACTTGTCCCACCTCTCATAAACAAGGTAGTTCTATAAGTAGACTCAATGATGGTTCTAGGAACGAGACTAGGAAATATTGATGAAATATGGTTTGGGGTTTAGGTTTAGGGTTTAGGGCTCACGGTTCGGGGTTTAAGGTTTAGGGTTTAGGGTTCGAGTTTAAGGTTCGTGGTTACGGTTTTAGGTTTAGGGTTTAGGGTTTAGTGTTTATGGTTATGGTTTACGTATCGAGGTTAAGGATTTTGGGTTTAGGGTTTAGGGTTTCGGGTTAAGGGTTTAGGGTTTCGGGTTAAGGATTTAGTGTTTAGGGATAAGGGTTTATGGTTTATGGTTCACGTTTTAGGGTTTATGGTTCAGGGTTTAGGGTTTATGGTTTAGGATTTAATGTTTAGGGATTAAGGTTTAAGGTTTATGGTTTAGGGCTCGGGGTTTAGGGTTTTGGGTTTAGGTTTTAGGGGTTAGGGCTTAGGGTATCTCGGCTAGGGTTTAGATTTTAGGGCTCTGGGGATAAGGGTGTAGGGTTCAAGGCTTAAGGTTTAGGATTTAGTGTTTAAGGTTTAGGGTTTAGGGGTCAGGGTTTAGGGTTTACAATTTAGTTTTTATGGTTCAGGGTTTAGGGTTTAGCATTTAGAGCTCATGGTTCATGGTTTAGGGTTTAGGGTCTAGGGATCATGGTTAAAGGTTTAGGGTTTAGGGCTCAAGGTTTACAGTTTATTGTTTAGGTTTATGGCCTGTGGTTTAGGGTTTCGATTGTAGAAGTTAAATGCTAAAATATTTAGGCTGAATGCTGAAATCTTGAAAAATTACCTATGTACTGACTAGATTATACTTTAAAAAACTATCTCGTAAACCATGACTCATGGAGTTGTGAGACTAATTCCATAAGGTGTAGAGTGACCCTAATTTCTTATATTTACATATTATTATTATTTATATTTTATTATTTCTTATACTTAAACATTTATTTATGTAAATAGAAGCATGTCAAAAGCATACATAATGTTTATACTACACAGAACATGTACGCGTTATGTAATGCGTACGCATTTTGCATTTTCTCTTTTCCCAAGCCATGCCTCAAGGCTTGGGATCTGGTTTGGATCCCCAAGCCTGAGGCATGGACCTGCACAAACACAACAAACAACGTGTTTTTACAAGAAAATGTAAAAATGCCACTTCCTCTATGATAAATCAAAATAAAATAATCGATCCATTTTAAAAAATTATACCACGACGTAGAGCAGAGTCTCTTCTTTCTAAAAATATAATTTTTCAAATTTTTTGACTAATATAAGGTTTCCATATTATTTATTTTCTAACTATACCTTTTTATAGCTATTTTTTGAAGTGTAAATATGTCTATCTTTCATGGTGTATCTTTTTTTTGGGTGATCAAAATTTTAAAAAATTATACTAGCCCAAACTAGGCATAATTCTATACATATTCAATAAAAAAATCTAATTTTTGATATTTTTTAAGGTAGTTAGGGGGGCACGGTCGGAGCTCCATTATTTTTCAAAATAAAAATAAAATGGAACCCAAACTACATACCCCTAGCTATCTTTCTACCAAAGGGTTTTCAAAAATACTAAATGGTGCTAAAAAAATGGTGGGAGGCACGAAAGTCACTCTATTATGTTTTTTAATAAAAAACAATAGCATCTATTGGTATTTTAGTTGTTTGACCCACTTAAACTTATCCTTTTCAATAAAAATTAGTACCTTAGAAACTAGACTCACAATGCTACGATTCATATTTCTACAACATCTTCCAATTTTGAGTGTAACTATTTCAAAAATTTGTACAAGTTGAATTTTTTTTTCTTCGAAAAATGCGTCCACTTAAGACCCCGCCCCCCAACTTGGTGCACTTACCCTTAACTTCTTCCTTTCTATTCCTTTTGACTCCACTCATATTGTGTGCACCTCATTTTGAATTTGTGAGACTTCATTAGAAACATAATGTAGGATGCAAATTCTCAAATCTCATGAATAGCCACAACCCTCATGAAAAATCCATACAATTCATAATATTATAATAATCATATTCAAGTTAGTTTTTTTGTAGGATATATTATAGATTCTCCTTAGACTATAACAATGATATTTTTTGAGTATAACATCCATGTTCCTAAAATCAACTACCCTCCCTATCATTAAATATATATTCTATTTGAAAATAACATTTAATAAATTGATGATTAGTGCATTCAATTTAGATAAATATTTAAGATAAAAACCTTGACATTAGTGGAAAAATCCATGTATTAGATTGAGAAACAAGAAAATAATAAGAGTGTCATGTCGTGTGTTCAAACCTTGATGATAAAATTGCAAGTAGCGACAAATTCGATGACAACATAGTGGACATGCAAACCTTGCAAGATAAATAAAATATGTATATAATTTATTAGAAAATTATAATTAATGAATCAACAATTATATTTATTTTTGATAAATTCCTTACAAAGTATTTATGAGAATTTACCCTAAAACTTGGTCATCTCTCAACTTCTTTCACCCGTCCATACTACAAAGCCCCATATTGCCAAAATTTCAAAACAATAGGCATAAGATTATACACATGAAAATGCTTCAAATTTAATGAATTTTAAAATTTTTGAGGAGGTGATGTTAAATACAAATCCAAAAGGGAAAACCTTGTGGTTGATATTATTGTTTCTTGGGAAAGCACAAAGAATGGTCTATAAAGATGAGGCAAAACCACTTGACCTACCATATTTTGTGTTAGTCAAATTCAATTTACAAGGTAAGAATACACCACACTAATTAATTAATCGCTTATCAACACCGGAAATGCACTACAAGATATTAACTTCAAATTCATTTACCATATATATATCAAACTTTTTACCATACATAACTATGAATCAAATT
This sequence comes from Taxus wallichiana var. yunnanensis, assembly GCA_018340775.1. Taxonomy (NCBI): domain Eukaryota; kingdom Viridiplantae; phylum Streptophyta; class Pinopsida; order Cupressales; family Taxaceae; genus Taxus; species Taxus wallichiana. The sequence continues at coordinate 314,629,536 of CM031239.1, forward strand.
GAATCTATGATTAAATGCACATTTCCTAAGATATCCCTAAAACTAGCATCTCATACATATTAGAAAACTTCAAATATAAATTTTCTCTAACATGAGACTACATTATACATATATTCATTTTACAATGACCTATATAAATTACAATAATAAATAATGAATTATACATTGCCTTTTCGCCATCATTCTTGCACCCTACAAAACCATATGAGCATGAAATCGAAATAAATTGCTGGCATGGAATCCACCCTAATCTAACATAATTAATGTATTTAGTTTCTCGATTACATGTAATAATAATTATAATTTGCATTCGAAAGAAAAGGTTTGGAAACATATATTCATTTCATTTCGTAACCATGTAGAGAGAAAGAGAAAGGAAGAGAGAGAAACACCATTTATTCAAAAGTTCTATTTCACACAAGTAGTTACACTATAGAGTTTTTGAACAGCTTATTTACATGTGTCAAAATTTTTCACAAAGTGGTTTAGCAACTCGACAGGGATCCTACAACTTTTTTTTTTTTACATTTTCCTACTAGCTACAAAAAGTTCAAAACAAGCTCGAGGCTAAGAAACCACTTTCAAATGTTGTCTTCTCGATGAGCAAAAACACCACGGTTAAATTTATGTGTCCACTTATATACCAAGAGTTCATAGAAACTACAATAATTTGGAATTGGCGAACGGTTTACGATTGGCAGCTATTTTTCCAGGGCCATCGATCGTAATTGACCTAGTTGTAAATGAATAAAAGTTAGCTCGAGGGCTTAGAAAACCACATCCAAAACAAACTAATTTTTTTAATGAACGTGAAACGAGAAAATTTCTACAAGTTCCTCTAGATATGGAGAATTCACCAGAGTCGACAGGACTGATAATTAGAAAACGGTTATCAAACAACAACCTATTTTCTAGAGCCACTGGTCATAATTGGTCTAGTTTGTCCTAGTCAAACTGCGACTAGAGGCCTACAAAATGCCATTTCCAAACAATCAAGAAAAGTGTATTTCCTCAAACTGAAGGTTCCAGGGAATTTTTTAGTAAAAAAACTAGAGGTTTGTGAAGGCAGATAGGCATTTTGTTGTTCAGGATCAAACGACGAGCCAAAACGAAACCCAACTTTTCAAATTTAACAGCTTCCTACAGCTGTAAGACGGTGTAACAAGGCTCCTAGAAGGGCGTTAAAAAATATCGCATACAATCATTCGAGGTCAATTCAAGGATTAAAGTGAAGCCTCCCATAACCAAGTACACATACGAAAGTTAACATCCTCTTTCTAGAGTTACGAGGATTATTTTACGCATCTTTGAAAATCAAAATTTCTATATTTAAACAAAGAAACAATCAACATATTTACCGGGAATTCAACTTCAACTTGTCAGTATAAGGGATAATGTAGCAACTAGTCTGTTTGGGAAGCTACTAGATCATCACGAAGTGAGGGTTTAAGTCCATTATTTACCAAGGAATTTTGGATCATGTAAGTTACATTATAACGTCTTATTGTTTTGAAAATGCAAATAGATCTATGATAATTTCTACGGTTTAAAATTTTATCTTATTACAAATGAAAAACTAAATGATAAGAATTATGAAAGATAAGGATAGAATAACCATGCCTGGGAGATATTTGTGTCTGCAAGCAAGAGGTGCTCTAGGTGGTTTCATGTCAAGAGCATGGTTCTACATTTTGCATACATATCCTCCTGATAGTTGTAGCTACAAATATTTGCTAGAATGTTGCTCATCCTCTAATACACTTTGGCGGATGTCCATATTCTGACTAAAATCTCCCATTATAGAATATGTTGAGGTGTTTCTGGGAATTTAATTTTGAATTGGATTTACTCCAGCCACGACCAATGTTTGGAAATAACAAACTACATAATTGATACAACAAGAGTCTGTCTAGAAATAGAGCAACCTCAGTGTGTTGAGCATAATTTTCATAGAGTTCCATACTACAAAACCCATAACAACAGTTCATAAAAAGGCCAATCCAACATAGCAACACCGTGAGAAAAAAACAAGAATGGTGAGTTGTTAACAACGTAACCCACAAAACCCACATCCAGCTCGAACTCCAAGCGAGTTGATACCAAACACAATAGTGAGATATGTGAGAACATTAACAAATGCAGAGCTCGTCTCTATACCAAAATGGTGACCCATATGTGCAAACATGCCTAGATCGTGAGGTGAATCTAGTTGGTGCCTATGGAACTCCAAGTATAGCTCGCCCAATACCAGGAAACTCAAAGTCTCCAAGTAGGGTTCAGCTAAAAGAAAATCCTCTACTTTATGCTTTGTTGGACGTCCATAACCTTGATCCATGGCTTGCATTTTGCACAGGCAGGGGGCATTGTTGGAAGATATTACAGATCATTGTTCTATGCCTGAAAAACTCATTTTCTTGACAGTCTATGAGCCTTTTAAACAAACCCATTTTCTTTGATTGGAATGTGCGTATTCCAATCCTTCCCAAAATAGTCAACCACTTTCATGAGAATTTTGTTGAGGGTTTTGTTAGTGGATTCACTTTTGGCCATTGGTTTGTGGGTACTAAGGTGATGAGAAACTAAGCTGAATGTCAAGGCATTGCAAAGTTTTTGCAATGTTTTGTTTTTGAATTGTTTTCCATTGTCATTGATGAGGCGATGAGGAACACCAAAGTGACAAATGATGTGATGGTTGATGAACTCACATATTTTCTTGGCTTTTGTGGAGATGAGTGGTATGGCTTCCACCCATTTTGTGTCGTATTCGGTAGCAGTTATGATCCATTGATGGCGTTGGGAAGAATGAGGATTGATTTCTCCGACAAGATCCAAACCCCATTGAGAGAAGGGCCAAAGGTCATGAGCGACCTGTAAGGCATGACTAGGTGTATGATGAAGGTTGGAATGTTGTTGGCATTTCACACAACGTTTGACATAGTCACAAAAATCATGGTTAAGGGTTGGCCAGTAGTAGCCTAGGTGAAGAATATGCTTAGCAACAAGCAAGGCCACTAAAGTGACCTCCACATATGCCATCATGAACCTCCTTAATGGTATAAGGAATTTCAAGACTTGTGAGGCATCGTAAGAGAAGACCATCAAAGCCATGCTTATAGAGGAGCCCCCTGCAATGATGAAACAATAGACCTTTTAAGGAAGGCACGTTGTCCGTTATGGGTGAGATCAAGAGGTAAGATGGAGAGGGAAAGGTAGTCGGAGTATTGTTTATACCAAAGGTCACTCGAGTTAGGGGTGTCGGTTCTGATTGAGTAAACATTGTGAGGTAAATAAGAAGGTGAATGGAGGCATTGTACAGTGACAAATATTTTGAATCGGTAAGGGAAGCAGTATTTGGGAAGCTAAGCAGGCCATGGTATCTGCAAATTTGTTGGTTGAATGTGGGATGGTTTGAAGGGTGTAACGATCAAAGGTGGTCAAAAGTATGTCTACATGATGTTTATACTTTTGAAGTATCTCATTACGACATTGGTACATACCATTGACTTGGTTTACGACCAATTGTGAATCACCAAAGATGTGGATTGATTTGACATCTAGGGCATATGTGGCCTGGAGACCTAGTACATGCATTTCGTACTCGGCAATATTATTGGTGCATTCAAAGTCTAGTTTGAAATACAAAGGCATGGGTTCTCCACCCAGAGGAATGAGGATAACACCAGCCCCGCCCCCACGCTGAAACTTGGAACCATCGAAGAATAGTGTCATTTGGTAAGGGGGTTCGTCCAGGGAAAGAGTAGCAATTGACTCATCGGGAAAGTCAAAATTAGAGGGTTGATCCTAGAAATAGGTGCGTCAGCCAATTGGTCGGAGATAGCCTAGCCCTTGATGGACTTTTGGTGAATGAATTTGAGGTCAAGATAAGCTAAAAGCATAAGCCATCACACGGTGCACTGGTTTTGATAAGGTTTGGTGTACATGAAGTGTAAGGGATTGGTGGTGGTCACGACATAGGTTTTGTGGTTGAGTAGGTAATGGCGGAGTTTGGTGGCAATGAAAACTAGGGCTAAGAAAATCTTTTCTAGATGGTTCTATCGGGTTTCATACTCCAAAAGAGTATGGCTTATGTACTAAACTGCCTACTCCCTGTGTTTTTCATCGCGATGAGCGAGCATGGATCCCAAGGAATGATCGGTAGCTAATATGTATAGGTAAAAAGGTTGATCGTCTTTAGGTGGAATGAGTACGGGTGGTTGGAGAAGGTATTGTTTTAGGGCCTCAAAATGTTTGTGACAGTCATCATCCCAGTTAAAAGAGACATCCTTCCTAAGCAGATGATGAAATGGTTAACACCGATCAGATAATTGTGAAATGAAAAGGTGAATGGACTATAATTTACCTTGCAGGCTACAGAGTTGTTTAAGGTTAGTGGGCGGAGGCATTTCTAGAATGGCCTTGACCTTAGCAGGATCAACTTCTATACCATGAAGGGAAACAATAAATCCCGTGGAGCTTTCCCCGAGAGAACCGTGAATACACACTTTTTAGGTGAAGGCGGATGTAATATTTAATGAGGCGGTCAAAGATGGTTTTGAGGACGGTGAGGTGCTCGGTGCGACGTTTAGATTTGGCCAAGAGATCATCCACGTAATATTCCAATATGTGATGCATGATATCATGGAAGATGTAAGTCATAGCACGCTGATATGTAGCACCAACATTTTTAAGGCCAAAAGGCATGACTCGATAGCGAAGGTTCCCCAAGGGGTAATGAATGCGGTCTTGTGTTGATCTTTTGGGGCAAGAAAAATTTGGTTATAACCCAAGAAGCCATCCATGAGTGAGAGCATCTCGTGACTAGTGGTGAGGTCAACCAGTTGATCAATACCGTAAGGGAAAGTCATCTTTCGAGCAGGCTAGGTTGAGGTCACGGAAGTCCGTGCAAATGCGAGTCCCCTTGTTGCTTTAGTAATAGGGAAAATGTTAGAAATCCAACGAGGATAATTAATGGGTAAGATGAAGGAAACAGAAAGAAGGTGCTGAAGTTCTTCTTTGACGAGAAGAGCAATGCAAGGGTGCATTTTCCTCAGTTTTTGTTTGATAGGTTTGGCATCGGGAACGGTTACGATATTGTGGACCACTATGGTGGGGTCAATACCGAGCATGTCTGCATAAGACCAAGCGAAAGCGTGGTTATGATCTTGGAGAAAAGAAGTGATGGATTCTGTTTCAAAGAAAGATCTAAAGATTGTCCGATCTTTAGGATGTGCGGGTCGTCCTGAGTATGAATTTTGATCTCGATAGTTGATTCATTCAACATGGTTTGCGTCTCAGATGGCAATGACCGATGAATATATGAGTCCTCTACACCAAGGTAGGTGAGTATGGATTCATCATCCTAACATTGAACGACGTTAATCAGTAGGTGTGTTGTCATCGACCATCTCGTGGATACAGGAATGGAAGAGTGGAAGGGACCTCGCCTTTGTGTTGATAATTCAAAGGCCCAAAGGAAATGGTTTTTATGAAAAAAAAGTTAGGGGGATAAATTCAGGATCCATTGACTTTTTAGTGAGGGTAGTGATGAAGGTGGAGCGGGTGAAGGTGGTGATGAAGATGAAGGTGGAGGAGGGCTAAGGTCTTCAATGAGTTCAATGCAAGCTTGTTTGGTAGGAGGTTCAGGGAAGCCGATACCACTACGGTCGTTATGTTTGCGGGTGGTACATGGAATAACGGTATGGCGGCCTTGCTCGTAAAAGCCAAAACTAAAACCCTTCCACGCACAATGGTGCAAAGAAGGTGTGGGTGAAACGATGATTGGTAAGTGATTGGAAGTCAGAGAAAATGGGTGGGGTTATGATGGTGGTTTAGGTGTGTAAGTGGTAGTATCAAGTCCCCCCATAGGTGAGACTAGTACAAAGATGAGGAGGACCATAAAGGAGGCGTTATCCTATATGGTGATCATAAGCGGGGTGTTGGTGAAGGATTCCATACTCGTGTGGAGTAAGGAATGTGTTGACACTATATGACGGTACTCCCCAGAGTGAGGCATTGAAAAACACCTTCAAAGGGATCGAGTGGTTGGTATGTAGGTAGCTAGTATGGATAATGTGTCGAGGTCGATGCGTAGGTGGAGTTAACGGATTGGGAAGCTAATGGGTCATTCGTGGAGGTTATGACAGCGGTTGTGCGGTGAAAGCAGCGGTGGTATTGGTAGGTGGAGGTGTAGGTGAAGTGGTAGTGGTCATGAGGTAGACGACATGACACATATGAGCACATCATTGGGTCGATAAAGCATGTTGCATGTTTTGAAAGGTGATGGGTCAGCTGGAATGGTATAAGTGTGTCCTTCATGTTAAAACTTTACACAATGATGCAAAGTGGAAGGAACACAACCCACAACACAGATCTAGGGTCTACCAAGCAACAAGTTATATTGGAATTCCCGCTCCAAAACATAAAACAATTTTGGAATAGTGCGGGGCCCACGTGAACATGAAGGATGACAATGCCTAGTGTGGAGGTGATAGCATCGTTGAATGAACACAACATGACTGGATGTTTATGCATGCAATTGTTAGGTATGCACATTTGATCAAATTCATGGGATGAAATGATGTTAATGCTAGCACCTCCGTCAATCATCACACGGCGTACCCGTATGTCATCAATGTCGACAGAGATGAAGAGGGCTGGGTCCAGGTCATCGTTTTGGTGTGGCACGATCTCCTCCTCTAAGAAGCTAAGGGATACCACTTGGTGAACAAGGTGAGGTGAGGATGGAGGTGGTAATTTGGTGAGAGAGGCTACATGATGGGGTGTGATAATGGAGGCTACGGGTGTAGGGTCATTGGGTAAAACCTCAATAGATTGAAAAACCTCCATGAGGGCTTGACGATGGGATTCCGAGGTTTGGATGAGGTCGTATAAGGACATTTTGAGGGGAGATTGGTGTAATTATTTGAGCATGGTGCAATGTGTGATGCCATTAGAAATGGGGTATGTGGGGCCATGGATAGTGATTTTAGGTATGGGTGCAGATGGTATGTTGAGTATAGGATTGGTTGGTGAGTCAGTTGCCTTTTCTTTTCCCGTCTCAGTGTAGTGTCATGTATCATGTTGATTTGAGGAAGTTGGCAAATGGGAAAGGTGTAGGGTAAGTGGTATAACGACATGAAGGGAAAAAACCTACAGGAGGAGAAAATCCCTATGAGGTTAGTTGGGTGCAACAACATTTGGGTGGTGGCGTGACAAGTTCTCTCGATGTAAACCATGTTAATTTTAAAATTTGGGTGTGGCTCTAGGAGATGTGAGGGTGGAAGTTGTGGTTGTTAAGTGGGCGGTGTGGGAATGGGTGTCGGTGAAGAAGGATCCTCGCTCGAAGTTCATCATCGTCAAAGTTGGTTTCTAAGTGGACATAATTGGATAAGGACAGCTTTTGAAGGCCTTGCAGCTTCTCATCATCATGCCTTGACACACGATGGTATGCACAAATTTTAGTATCATCAAACCCTTTTGGCTTGGGTTTGAGGGGGTCGTAAGGTCGGAGTGGGGTAATGTGATAACATAAGTCTCGAGGAGGTTGGTTAAAATTTTGGCATAGGACCTCGCTAGTGGATCACAATGCGAAGTGAACGTGGGTTTGGATGTAGGTTTGGTTGATTGTCGGGAATTGTTTTTGGAAGAGTAGGAACAAGTTGAGCTATGGGTTTAGGTGCCGGTGTGGTTTGAGGTATCGTTAGGTTCATTTGGGTAGGGGTACAGTAGATGGATGGGTAGGAGGGTGTGGGGTTGTTTTGACTATCTTGTTGTGGGGTAGTGGGGTTTTGTTTTTGGTTGCATATTCTTGGGTAAAGGTGATGTGGGTGTATGAGGTCTAGAAGGAAAAGCAGATGGAGGAAGAGGGCGAATTACCCACGGGGATAATGGGGGTGCTATGAAGGTAGATGACGCGGTCGTACTTGGGGTGTGAGAGATAGTGGATCAAGTGTAGTGGGTAGTGAAGCAATAATCAAGGTATTGGAGGTATTGGTGGTAAGGAGACTGCAAGTGCGGGTATAAGTTGTGTTGTGTGCTTGGGTAGGTTAGAGGTTTGTGAGGAAGGAATGGGTTGTTGTGTTATTGGTTTATGGATGGGTGAAGGGTGCTTGACCATGTTGGGTAGCTGAGGTCTTAAGGCAGACGAGACAAGTGCGGGTGTGATTGGTGCGGTCGAGGTATGAGGTCGATGAGTTTGTTTCTTTGGTTTGGGTGTCGGAGTAGGTGTGGTATTGACATTGGAGGATGTAGCTAAATCCAATTTAATAGGTGGATGAGTAAGGTTTGTGGTCGGGGTGACCCCTAAAGTGGTAATAGGTTTAGTGGAGGAAAATGTTGTGGGTATGGGTTTGGGTTTAGATATAGGTCGGGTTATGGGTAAGGGTGTGGTGTGAGTGCTAACAAGTATTGTGGAAGGGGTTGCGACAACAGTGGTTGTATTTGGTTTGATGGGTCGAAATGTGTTCGGGTAGATAGTGGAGGTGTCACTGAGGGATCTATGCATTTGTGTTGAGATAGGGAGTAAGAGGCGCACCCATAATAAAGCCCTATCCACATAATCTAAGTGATCAGCCAATCGTGAGAATGACACGTCTGTGAGTGGAGTTGGTGATGACCTAATGGGAATTCCCATAAAATGCATATTAGAGATAGGGAATTGGCTTGCACTCCCGTGTGTAAGAGAGCCGAAAGCAGTCTATTGGATTTTGGGTAGTCGATGGAGAATGCTCGCCAATAGGCAAAGGTACATAGAATCAATTTGTATTTTGTTTGGCCTATTTGCCACATGGAATTTGTTTGGGTTTCATTTGGTCGAACAGTCCTCCATGGGCCCAAAATAATTCAGGTACCATTCACAATATTGTGAACTATGTTCCATGTCAACCACGTCAAAAAGAGCTTATTTAATCTATGTCTTAGAGAAGATCTAAACACCATATACTAAACAATCTCTACCTTCACAGAAACAAAAAATATGAACCTAAAAATGCCTTACAAGCCCGATTTGGCTAAACCTCATAGGATTTTGTGAAGGTTCTCAAAAATATCTTAATGCACTGCAATTCTCTTTTAATTGATACAAGTTGGAGATAACCACTCTATAGTCACAATTTCATTACCAATATCAAATCTGCATATGCAAACAATATCAAAATTAGCTAGCAAGCAACAACTAGATAATTCCATGATGCATAACTTAAGGACATAACATCACAAACGAATGTATTGCCTTGTAAGCAACAACTAGGCTAATTAGCAAGTAAATGACACAAGTCAGCAAAAAATGAAAAATAATCAAAACACTGATTTCTACCTCAAAGCATGGACTGACCTTATCAGTTTACACAAACATATCTACCACCCCAGAATACATGCAAGATAACACATTCTCTATAGAAACCTGATGCTCATAAGAGAAAAAAGGTAACATCCCCTTCCCCAATTCGTCATTTCAAAATGAAAACTGAAACTCTTTTCTGCCAACTGTCCCACTCACGGCATAATCTTGCTCTGTAGAACATAGTTTTAAGTGATCAATATGAATACTCTTGAGACGCTACTGATAAATTTCACAAAGGTAGAATCATTTTTCAGGAAACAAAGCCAAAATAAGATAGAAGGGAATTAGTTCTTACCTTGAAATCACACACTTTGAATGTTGGACTAAGAATAGCACACTGTAGAGCACACCCTCGAGCAACGTACTCGCTAGCATTCATGGTCTCCCTCGGTTCCTTGCCAAAGAGCTCTGTTAATATTTTCATTATTGAAGGGACTCGCGAACCAGAACCCACAAGCTCAACAACGTGGATCTTATCTGCAGTAAGCTCCGCTTCCAATAGAGCCCTCAAACATGGGATTCCATGAGATGACATCAGGTTGAGGCATTTCTTTGAAAAACACGGAGTGCATTCATTCCTCAGGAAAATGTCTTAAAGTGCTTTTGTGTTGCAGAGCAAATTATCTAAAGTAATTACAGATGTTTTGTGGTAGGATTTCATTGCTTTTATATGGAATCTTTTGCGGATGCAATCCGAAGATTCCAATGCTCTTTAGGAGTTTATTACCATTCAACAGGATTTTACCTATCATACGATTGTGAATGTTTTGTTATTCCAGAGACTGCCCTTAATCTTTGCACGTCAAAGGAAGGGTACCTAATGCTTTTAAATTTTATAATTCATTTGTTTTTATAGGCACTAATTTGAAGAAATCATTGCTCTTACTCTGCCAATTCACAAGCTGATTTCCAAAGGGCCATTTCACACTACAAGAAGATTTGGTGCTTCCAACCTATACAGTACATGGCACATGGGAACAAGATGGGGGAAGAATAAATACCCAAGAGACAAGGACACCTTGCCCAAGAGGTCTCTTCATGTCCACAGGCACACGACCAGTTAAAAGCTCTAGAAGCACAACGCCAAAACTGTATACATCTGATTTTGTAGTCAAGTGTCCTATCAAAGCATACCTGCCATAAATCTTGCAACTGGTGAACAATGGTCTGGAAAGTAAAACTTACTGAAATTTAGTCCTTGTGTTTTGGTAAACGAGTTTTAAAGGACGTTTTGATCACATTGGAATGGAGAAAATTTGATAAAATGCACACATTAAAAACCTGATTTTATGCATAGACTTATAATCGAATCAAATGTAATATCAAACTCTTCAATCTAAACATATTGATGTATTAAAACTCATTGTATGACTATTACGAGACTGTATTACTAGCTTTATACTCAATATCTTAAGCAATCAATGGACATTCTTGATCTGACGTGTTATTCAATTGGTTCCCAATCTATTCAACTTCATCTATAGTTCTTGACTCAAGTAATCACAATTTCTTGACATGGAAATTCAATGCAAACATTCATTGAGATGACCTGATACAATATTATTTCAGTTACACCTAATTCGAGCTTGTAGAATCATAATACCCAGCTCACACTTATAGATAACCAATTACGCTTGTCGAATTATAGTCTTAATTATGAAATTTCTATCACTTAAATTTCTTCAGTGTGAAACCCAATGACCCTCAGAATTTTCCAACTTAAGGGACATCGCCTATAGATGTTTTCTTGCATAACAAGAACCTGGTAGGAGGAAAAGTTAATTTTCTTTCTTTCTAGATCCTTTTAAAATCTAAAACTTGTTGCAATACCACTGTATGGACCTTATACACATTCTTCCTTTGATGATTTGAGTGTAAGAATGCTTCTATGCTTCAAGAAAATAAGCTTTAGGTACAGAAATACAAGAAAGTTGAAATTTCACATAGAACAGGGTAGTATTAAGTTTAGGCTATTAAGTTTAAATTACCTACATACACAATATTAACTTTCTCAAACTTAGGATTTAGATTTGAATATCGTCTAATCAACACTATTCTTTTATAGAGTAGGAGCCCAAATACTTATATCAAAAGTTGTCGTTTCCTACATGTGTTACGCTTCTCAGTTTTAAGTTATCATATGAATTAACTTCATTCTCATTTATTTTTTCTTGTAAACAACATTTTGATTGCATGGCATTTTGACCTTGTATTATTACAGTAATTTTAGCTTTAAAAGATCTGTTCAGGGAATGGGCTATTTATATTATTATTTTCACTTAAATTCAAGTCTCATTAGTAAATTTTGTATGATTCCTATGCATTGAATACCCACTTACGATGATGATGTAAAAAATATTATTGGATCAACAAAAAGGAAATGATCTGCTGTCCATTTTTAATCACCAACATACAACAAACCCGTATTCTAATATAAATTAGACAAATCCAAATCTGAATGCAACCCATCCCCCTCACAATACGTTTCTAACATATTGTGTGCCCTCCCCCTTTTACAGGTACTTTAAACATGACAACCACATTCAACACCGTAACAACCCAAATTACAACAAATTGTACTCACATACAACAGCCAAGCTAATCGAATGTGTCGAACAACAATGCACGGAAGCCACAACTATAGACAACACCGTAATCTCTACAATGCTGCATACCCAACAAGCACTACAACAAGCACAAATTGCACTACAACAAGCATCCATTGCCAGCGAAGACACCATCCACATTCTTAGGGAAAAATTCTACATAGAGTTCTATAAATCCACCCCCTCCCCATAACAACAAAAAAACACCCCCCAAAAACTTGTACACCCCTATTGTACATACCCCAAACTATGTAATGATGGTTGTAGGACATAGAAGTAATTTTAAGATAAATACTTAATTTAAAAGCTTTTGAAAACATGAAAACCAATGATATCAATGTACAAAGTGATGTTTATTTCCAATTAGTGGTGCAAAGAGTAATGATTATTTAAAGGTATTTAAAAATCTGAGTACTCACATCCATACAAAGAGTGATGTTTATTGCCACTAGGGTTTTGTGGTTGTAAAAACAATCCTAAAATGTATTGCATATGTAAATTTAATATGGTATAAAAAACCGGTCACATATGCTTGACCTTCCTCACAAAACACTCTAAAACTCTATACATATTATTCAGTGTTAACATTTTAATTTCCAATAAAACTAAGCAGTGGGAGAAGGTTACGGTAGATGCTCCTGGTAAATACAAACACCAACGCATGAAAATATTTTGATTTGCAGTCAAGGTCAAACGTATGATTGATATTATTCTTTTGTTACCCTCTAGATAGCTTCCATTTTCATATGGATTATTTCACCTGGATTGGCACCTTTTCATTTATTTACGAATGTATGTGAAAGTACATGGTATCTTTGAATGCTTTTTGTTTTGGTTGAGAAATGAAAACTAGCTTCAGAGTAGGTTACTTAAATGACATTATGCCTGACGTTACTAATTTTTTACCCTTTTGTTTTTAAAAATGTTATTCAATTAAATCTTATGCATCTAATATTCAAGGCACATCCCACACTACATGCTCCTCATGTTATAAATAAGTATATGTTTGCTAATGTTTAGATGGATTTCTTGCTAGGTGAATAAATATAGAAAACATAGCTTCTTCTGTCTTAAATAGTCAGTTTATGGTCTTTATTGTGAGCAAAAGTGGTGCTAAATTTATCAAGAAATAGTGTGCATTTTAAACAAAGCTTAATAATTCTTCTCACCGTCCATGCCTTCGCAAGCTTATTGGAAGTTGAGCCTCTGAACGGTTCTAGATTCCCATTGTTATCATTTTTTCCCGGATACAGGTTTTCCTAGCCCCCCATTCTCCTTTCAAGCATGCGTGGCATGCCTTAGTGTTGCGGTGCCCATCCTCGGCAAGGCTGATATCCTCAGTTTTCATTACTTTGTAATCTTTTCTCCCACGTATTCTACTTTCCTTATAAGTGAAGAAAACAAAGGACTTGGTAATTTTTCGGTTAAATCCAGATAAGAGAATTAAATTGATCTATCTTGATGTATCAGGTCTTTCTTTACAATAGAAATTACATAGCCTGCCCAAAGGGGATGATTAGGGGGTCTGCTCTGGCCAATGGTGATGATAATGTGGCATTGGATTTGAACATGGGGAAGATTCCTATTTCAGAGTCGAATAATGCTATTACCATCATGGAAAGAATGAATGTAAAATTTAATGCATTGATCTTTTCATTTGATTTATTAAAAAAGTTTCTAGATGCTTTGAATTTTTTTGACATTTGCATTTTCAATGCTTATTTTGTCTTGCATTTACATACCTCAAACATTTATCATTTATATCCACAGGCAACGCATCTCCTATATCAGCTGTTATATTATTGATCACATCATTACAACCTCCTGACCATTTGTGTTGATAGCATTCAATGTTGTCCACCTTAATTCTCGCTAATCAAACCAGACCCACTTTGAGTAATACACCATATTCCATGCAGCAGACCCCAACAAATTACTGATGTCAAAAAAGGTAACAAGTATCCACCAGCTTCCACTCTAATCCCAATACGTTACATACCCATTTTAAAAACACAACCTACACCAGAAGATAACTCCCAAACAAATCCATGCCGGCGTAACCTTTTAAATGTTTTATGTCTTGTGTTTTCCGAAACCCGAAACCCGCTTCATGTAGAGTCAATTCGGGTTTTCGGACCTTCGGCGCATCGGAACATGCCTTATTCAAAACATGTTTTGTGTCACCTGTTCCCCGATACCCGAAGTCCGATTTAGTCCTTTGTATCGGGTTTTCGGAGCTGTGAAGCATCTAAACATCTCATGCTCTATGTCTTGTGTTTCCCGAAACCCGAATTGCTCTAAGCTCCCTTGTGTCGGGTTTTCGGACCTCTCGAACATGCTGACATGGCATTAATGCCGAGTTGTCGGTGAGTTGGCACGTGCCAGCTGAAGTGTATTAATTACAAATTTTCTTATAAATACGTGATTTCCACGTCATTTTTACCGGACGTATTTTTAACTCGTGGATTTTCGTACATGCTCTTCCAACCTCGAAACCCGAAAGCTCACCTGTGCCCGATTGAATCACCTGTTTTCGATCTTTCCTTTCTCTGGTTGAAGGTATTTCTCTCTCCATTCTTTGTTCCTAGTTTTTATGGATTGATTGCGCGTGGATTCTTCTCATTTTCTTACCGGGTTTTGTGGGATTTTTATTCTTCTTCTTTCTGGAGTTGTTTTCTAAACGGGGTTTAGGTTTTAGGGTCTATCTCTTCGAAATTACCACTTGGTGTTATTTCCTCAGAATTTTCTTATGTGCTTGGTACATGAATGGTAAAAAGGAGATTGCATGTTTGAAATTCAACAAAAACCCTGTTTTTCCCAAAGTTCTTCGGGTTTTTTCAAGGTCATTCAAAAGTGTCGGGCTTTCAAGACCCGAAGTATATTGAAGGTTTGGGCTTTCCAGAGTGTCCGACTTTCTTCAAAAGTGTCTTTCCAGAGTTTCCGACATCATCACAAGTGCCGGACTTTCCAGAGCTTCCGACATCATCAAACGTGTCGGGCTTTCTCCAGTTTCTGACATCAAAAGTGTCGGGCTTTCCAGAGTTTCCGACATCATCTTCAAAAGTGTCGAGCTTTCCAAAGTGTCCGACATCATCTTCAAAAGTGTCGGGCTTTCCAGAGTTTCCGACATCATCAAAAGTGCCGGACTTTCTAGAGCTTCCGACATCTTCAAACGTGTCAGGGTTTCTCCAGCTTCCGACATCCTCATCAGTGTGTCGTCGACTCTTCCGTTCTTCCGACATATCCAGTAGATCAGGTTTTTCACAGTGCTCGACATCCCCTGATCTCCGGAACTTTCTTCCTTCGACATCCTTCATGTCAGACCCTGGTCCATCTCAAGAAAAGACAGAGAAGTCGGGAAGAATGAAATACAAGTTTAAAAAGGTGGAGTCTACATCATATATTGATTGCAACTACGACATCCGGGACACAGAGCTCGGGAATATAGATATTGAAGATTTCTGGAGTAGGGTAAGGAGTTCCTCCCCAACTCCATGGATGAAATCTATAGCTGATAGTGGTTTGCCTCTCGCAGCGGGTTTTCCCATGTCCGCTCAGTGTCCGGAATTCATCTTGGCCTGTGCCTCCAGTTATGACTCGGCTTCTCGTTCTGTCAGAAGTCAGGCAGGTGAAGTAGTGATCAAATTGGACGGAGGATACTTTGATGACCTCCTTAAACTGCCCAATTTTGAAGAGTATGGAGAGTTGGACATCAAGTCAGCTCAGAAAGCCTGGGACAACGATCAGGAAGACTGCATCAAGCATGTAAACAAGAAGTTCCTGATCAAGGCCAAGCCGGCTGTCTCCAGATTTCCAAGACTTATCCCCAGGAGTGATTTCATCCAAGAAATCAATGACATCATCACTCTGCTGAGTCGGGTTTTTGGTTTGCCCGAATCGAATGTATTCCAAGGATGGATGTATCAATTCATGATCACCATCAAGAAGAATCAGCAAGGGATTGACTGGGGCACTCTCATTAGCAATGAGATTGATTCCCAAATGACAACGGTCTTGTCAACTGGGAAATTTTATATGTCTTCATATGTCACATACGCAGCAGCCGGGATGAGGAACTATCCCGGGCTGGATACCAAGGGAAGCAGAACGGTGAACCAGGTGTATCAATACTTCCCTCAATTGACAAAGAAGGGATCCAAAGACCAATTCAGAAGGGTGAATGATGCCTTCTTCTATGAAAACATCTGCAGGCTAAACCCTGAATTGAGGAAGACAAGAGTCTCAGATGAGGCTTGGGCCGAAGTTTCCAAATGGGGATGTATCTTCTTACAATTCAAGAAGTTTACATATCTTCGGGTGGTCATGTACTCGGGAGATCCTTTTCACCTGCCCCGATATCCAGGGGATAAACTGATATTGATGGAATTGTTAGGCAGCTTATTGGATTTCCATAAATTCCAACAAAGTAAACATAAGGCTGCGGTATCCTTCCCAATTTCTATTGGGAGATACACTTGCTCAATAGTAGTGAAGGCCAAAAATGTTGTCCATGAACTTCAGGACAAGTTGAAGAAGCATATGAAGCCTCGAGACGGTTTTGACATCCGAGGAGTGCTCAGGGCATATGGAACCCAGCATATGCCAAACATAGAGGATATTTGGGTTGATCTGCGTAATGAGGTTGCTGTTCGCAGAAAGGATAATAGCAGATTGACAATTGCTGAGATTCAAACACTGGAGCTTGCTGATTTACCAGAAGGTACGAGTGACAATGAAAGTGTTTTGGATCTTTCCTATGATGGGATAAATGAAGATCAATATGTTTTCCCACCTATTGATTGGTCAGTCAGTGAAAAAGCCTCCATTTCAGATAGGTCGGCTCTAATCCTTGCTCACACCAAAGCATGGCTCTCCTCTTGGGGAATGAATTTTAAAGATGATAAGTTTTCAAAGTTGGCTGCTTCAGAGGCGGGGCCCTCCAAAAAGGAAAAGGACAAAAAGTCTTCTAGGGGGCCTATAAAGGTCAAGATTGTCAAAAAGAGGAAAGAAAGAGAAATCTCTTCAATTATTTCTCCAAAGAGAAATGGTGGATGTGCCAGAATCACCAACACCACCAGAAATAGGAGAAATTAATTTGGAAGGAGGAGGAAGCCAGCCTCTTGGTTTCATCATTTGTTGATTACCAAACTGAAGAGACCTTATCTCTTGCATCCCAGGCTTTGGAGTCTGAATCCGCCTCCTCCCTCACAACCACTCCTACCTCCTCATTCTCCATCCACTTCTTCAATCATGGCCAAGTATTTTCTCCGACTCTCACCCTCTCTCGCTGGGACCCAAGTGATCACCAACACGCCCCCTCCTGTGCCTCTTTTTATTGGATCTACTACCACATTGGTAACTATTCCTCCTCCACTAGTAGAATCTTCTCCCCTTGAGAGTATGATACCAGCTTCTACAACCATGGCAACTCCCTCTGATACGCCGCAATGGCTACTCGAGCAAACTCCGAGGAAGAGGAAGGTGATTGTGCCCCTACCAGCCTTTGATTTCAGCTCACTCAAGGCTCCTACTGCTAAATCAGTCAAGAAACCCAAAACAGTTTCAAGGGTTTTGGTGGATGCTTCAGGAGATAAGTTCACAGAGATCGCCACTCCCTCGACTGACAAAACTAGAGAGGATATAACAGCCTCTGATTATCAGATAACCAGGTGGCTCTAGGGAAAGTGACAGCAGAAGGGGCGCAACAAGATGCACGGGATGCCACAAACGTGCTGTGCAAAAGTTAAAAGAAACAAAAGATAGCAGAGATGAGCTTAAGGGAAAAGTGGAGCAATGACAGAGGTTTTGCTTAAACTCTCAAAACCCTCAATCCATACCACCTTCTTCTGTCTCTGTCGGATTCGATTTCTCATCAGTGCCTACAATTGAGAAGATTGCTAAAAAAGGAAGGGTGGTTGATGAATGGATCCAAAGGTTGCTCCAACAGGGGAAGGAAGTAATTCAAGACGTTGTGAAAGTTCATCAGTCTTTAGGGGACATTCAGAAGGATGGAGAGAAGATGGATGATGAATTCTCTCAAGAAATTGGACATCTTGATTTGACTTTTGAAGCTCTCCAGGTATTAAAGCAAATACCAGCACATCTCTTAGTAGAAGAAGGTATTCTCCCACATACGGATATAAGCATTTCCAGCTGACCAAGGCCATCAGGTTCAGAGTAAAGATTCTCAATGAAGCCTGCAGCAAGTTGAGAGAATCGAGGGATAAATTGATTGATGGAAAAAGTGATCTAGAAGAAGAATTGCTGAAGATTTGTCCAAAGGTGTCAGTTGGGAACTCGTATATTATCAATGATGATCTCTTCAAACAAGTCCAAGAGTCTGTTCAATATGAACCAGTGCACGGATTTGGTCTTGAGATCATTGATCGGTTGGTAAGGATTGAACATTCTTTGGAGGCCTTAAGAAAGCTCAGCAAAGGATTGAAAAAGCTTCCCGGCAATGCCAGCGATACTCATGAAACTTGTGAAATTTGGAATGATCATTCCACTGCGCCTGATGAGAACGAGATGCAAGGCATAATTCGGAAGTTCCAAGAATTTCAGAACAAACAGTCTCAGCTGGAGGAAGAAAAAGATGAAGGAGCAAAGGATGACGATTCAGACTAAGTCCTAATGTTTCATGTCATTTCAATCTTGAAATTGACATGTCTTTTTCATTTCTGTTTCATCACATAGGAAGCAAATTTTGACTTGGTCTCCTGCGTGAGAGTCAAGCAAAATAGAACTCTATTTTAAAGAACACTATTTTCTAGGATTTATCCTATTTTCTCTCATTTCCTTTTATTATAAATAAGGGATGCTTATGCATTCCAAAGGGTCGAGATTTTTGTAATATTCGAGCTATTGGAAAGAAGAAAAACTTTGTGTTTTCGTTCAATCATTTCAAAGAATAGGAGTTGATATTATTTTACAAACTTTGTGTTGTGGGATATATCTTACTTAAGACATTGTTCTTATGTTCATGATCTTAAGCTATTCTTTGCATAGCATCTTAGTGTTTCTAATCATCTCAGACATTATATTTATGATCTAAAGCTCGTATGATTATTTCGTGCTCTGCGTTTACTCGAAAGAAAATACGTTTCTCTCATTTCCTTTCCATTGTGCTTCTTTCATTATAATAGTTTTCTAACCCCGTTCATTTACGAAAGCAATACCTTTGAATCGTGTGAATGTGGATTTCGGGATTCTATCCCAACCCCAATGGTTAGATTAGTGTGAATACTATATATATTGTTTTCACTGTGTTTTAGATTAGTAGCAAGCAGCAGCCTCACCTGTCTTTGAGGAGGGATTTAATCCCATATACTGTGGTTGAACCTCATATTTTGGGTTGACAAAATATCCAACCAACAGTTTTTGGCGACTCACTGGGGAATACGGATTTATAGTATAAAGCTTATCCTCTTGGTGTCTGGCGACTCCGTATTTGCCTTATTTTCAACAAGGTCTCTTTCCCAGTTCAAGCTGGCCAGGAAGATCTTCACTCGGTCCCGCCGAGCCCAAGGTGAAATTGACCCACTCTTTGAGTTGCTACAACAGCACAATTTCAGCCTGTCCCCCAATAGCATTGTTTCTAACCGAACCAGAAGTTCTTCGCCTGTTCGAGAAACCGATCCCCGTGGAACGGGAAGCATCTGCAACTTGTCGTGCATTACTCTTGTCTGATACTCAGATCCCTATACGCACTCTTTTCAGAAGGATGGCAGTGCAACCTGTGCCTTGGGGCGCAGTTATTGGTCCTCTTTCATTAACTCCACCATTGCATGAGTTACCACATGGATCACGTAAAAACATTCCCAAATTCAATGGGGATGGGAAGCAGCATCCTGATGAACATGTTGCATCTTTCTTTGTAGCGTGCGGCGTCCTCGGAGTAGCTCACGAAGATGTTTCTGTTCGACTTTTTGTTGAAACATTACATGGTGCAGCAGCTGAATGGTTTTATCATCTTCCAAATGCATGCATCACAAACTGGGCTACCATGCGGACCAAGTTCGAAGCACGATTCAAACCAGCTGAAGATTCTCATGCCTTGTTAGCTCAACTTACTCATATGAAGAAGGAATCTCATGAACCCATGCGGGACTTCGTGGCAAAGTTCAATAAACTGATTCGAAGATTCGAGATAGTTGTTCCAACTGCAGAGAATCAGAAATGCTTCTTCATTAATGCTCAGCCTCCTGATGTGAGCTTTTTATTAAGAAGGTCGGTTATTCCAGATCTGGTTGTTGCTCAGTCAACAGCTATTGAAATAGAAGATGATCTTATTTTGGCTGGAAGAATCAAGAAGGACATACCTAAACTCAAAAATCAAGGTTCTTCTCAAGGTAATACTGATCCTATGTTTCAGAAAATGGCTAATGATTTAATTGCTTTAAAAAAGCAAATGTCTCAACAGGTGAACAATGTTCCGTATCGGGATATTCCTAGACGGAATTTCAATAACAACAATGGTGCGCCTACCAGAGATAGGCCACGGTTAACTCCTGCTCAGCCGAGGCTAGCAATTGAAGCTCCTCCCATCAATGCAGCAGTAGAAATAGTTGAAGAAGGGGAAGAACCAGAAGAACCAGATTCTCTAGAGGCTTTTGAAGCTTCAGGATATGCCGATGAATCTTATGAGGAGTCGGCTGGCGACTCCAGCATTGGGTATTTGGAATACGATGAAGATGAATGTGCACCTGATGGTCAGTCATTTGCTGTCTTCACTCGGTCCCAATCTCAGAATCCCAGAAAACCTCTTGAAAACACTAAGGAGAAGAATAAGGAACCTCCCATAGCCATAGTTAAGAGGGGTACCCCTATTTCAGCACAAACTGAAAGAGAGGTTACCAAAAAGGCAGCTGCTCCTTATTCTCCTTCTCCTAAGATCAGTGCCTCAGCACAAGCTCATGTAATTAGAACTGAGCCTACCATTACTCCTTCTTATACTGCTTTTGATATTGTTGATCATGCAAAGAGAACCAAAATTCAAATGTCGGAAGCAGAATACCTTCAGTCGAATCCTGAACAGTTTGAAAAGCTGGCCAAGTTCATCAGAAGTAAAGCGGCTGTTCCATCACCTTCAAAAGGTCTCCTTCCAAATCCTACTCAACTCCCACCGCAGAACAATCTGACATCTGCTTCTTCTTCAGGAAAGATTGAACCATTTTATTTGTCTCTACTTATAAATGGGTTTAAACTCAGCAATTGCATCATCGACTCAGGAGCCTCTGATAATGTTATGCCCGCAAAAGTGGCCCATGCCCTTGGGCTTACTTTGACTAAGTCATATGGACGGTGCTATTCCATGGAAACTAAACAAGTCCCTTTGATTGGTCAAATCAAAGATGCACAGTTTGCATTTGTTGCCTTTCCTGAGAAGAGAGTGAAAATGACTATTCTGGTTGCCGACATTCCTGCAGCTTACGGTATCCTCTTGGGTAGAGGTTTTTGTAAAGACGTTAGAGGAGAGATTAATATGGATTGGACCAAAGCTAAGATCCCAGTCAATGGGGTTCATCAGGTTCTTCATCCTGAACCGCAGGCGAAGTATTTGGTGACTAAATCAGATGATCCTAAAGCTCAAATTCTTTTCGAAGATGCTAGCTTCGGGAATTATTTCATGACTTCAGAGATACCCACTGTAGATGTCGAAGAAGAAGATCCTAATGCTATTTGGACGCTCGAATTCGATGGTAGCTGCTCAACCACTGGATCAGGCGCTGGTGTTGTCCTTATATCTCCTAGTTCCGAGATTTTCCCATCAGCTTACAAGTTGCAATTTGATAATACTAACAACACGGCTGAATATGAAGCCCTATTATTAGGATTAGAAATGGCCAGACAGAAGGGAATCCAAAATCTCAAGGTTCAAGGAGATGCGGAGCTGATTGTCAATCAGGTCAGGGGTATATATCAGGTGAAAAATGATCGCTTGAGACATTACAGGAACAAAGTTTGGGATAGTATAGAATGCTTTGATGCATTTTCTATTAAGGTAGTTTTGAGAGATTATAATGACAAGGCTGATTCTTTGGCCGTATCTGCATCCCTTCTTCTTCCTCACCCTCAGTTCAAGCAAGATACATACTCTATCGAGATTGTCTACCGTCCCAGTATCCCAGATAATGCAACTCATTGGCAAGTGTTCAATGATGATCAACAGGTGTTGGCTTTTCTAGAAAAGGCTGACAATTTCAGTGAATTATATTTTGAAGGTTCGGAATCAGCCTTCCGTGAAACTATCTCAGATCCATATCAAGAGGTTGATGGTGAATTTATCCAGCTTAAAGGCAACAAGATACCAAAAGGTTTGGTTTCTTTGGAGGGCTTGTTTGATAAGCATGATCGTTTTATTCAAAACAAAAGGCAAGTTGAAGGAGCTTCTTCCTCTGAAGTAGAGCAAATTAATCTAGGTTCGTCTGATCAACCTCGGATGGTGAATATTGGGAAATGTTGTTCCCCTGAAGAAAAAGCAAGATTCACTTCACTTCTGAAGAGATACATGGATGTGTTGGCCTGGTCTTATGCAGATTTAAAATCCTTCAAGCCCAAAGACGTACAGCACAGTATTCCTTTGAAACCTGATGTGAAGCCGTATAGGCAAAAGCAAAGACATTATAATCCCAAGATCTCAGGGACTATCCTTGCGGAAATTCAGAAGATGTTGGATGCCAGGATTATTTTTCCAATCCATCACTCCACTTGGGTTGCTAACATCATCCCTGTCAGGAAGAAGAATGGCGAAATCCGAATCATTGACTTCCAACTCCGAATCACCCTCACTAAAGGATAACTATCCCTTGCCTATCATGGATCAGGTATTACAAACTGTTACCGGATCTGAAATGTTATCCATGCTTGATGGATTTTCAGGATATAATCAAGTTGAGGTAACTACGGAAGATCAACACAAGACGGCCTTCACAACCCCATGGGGTACCTTTGCTTACAGGAGGATGCCTTTCGGCTTGATCAACGCCGGAGCCACTTTTCAGAGAGCTATGGACTTGGCATTCAGAGACCTGATGGGCAAGGTCATAGTTGTGTATTTAGATGACTTGACCGTTTTCTCTAAAAACGGAGTGATCATTATGATCATTTGGAGCAAGTTCTTTTGAGATGCAGCGCCACGGGATTTCATTGAATCCCAAGAAGTCTATGTTCGGGGTGACAGAAGGAAAATTGCTAGGTCATATCGTGACTAGAGAAGGAACAAAAATTGACCCAGAAAGGGTAAAGGCCATTCAGAGTCTTACCCTACCCACAAGTAAAACTGGAGTTCATTCTTTCTTCGGAAAGGTTAATTTCCTAAGAAGGTTTGTACCTGATTTCGCTGACAAAACCAAGGATATCCTTGGGATGATGAAAGGAAAAGTTCCATTTCGATGGAGTACAGAAGGGAAGCTTGCATTCAAGAAATCAAAGGGCAGAGTTGCTTGCGCTCCTATCCTAGTATGTCCAGACTTCAAGAAAGATTTCATCATGTACAGCTACGCCTCGCCACACACAAAGGTCCGCCATCCCGATGCAGAAAACAGGAAGGCATTAAAGCTCCCATCACATTTATGAGCTGCCCATTGAAGGAACATGAATTGAAGATGTCACAGATTGAAAAGCATGCTTACGCAGTGGTACGAGCAGTAAAACATTTCAGGTACTATGTGCTGAATTCTCATACTCTCGTTCTCGTTCCTGATACTGCTGTTAAATCCATTCTGACTCAACAAGAGCTGGGAAGTCAACGAGGTACTTGGATAGCTAAGGTTCAGGAGTACGATTTGGACATCAGACCTACCAAGTTGGTACGAGGAAGGGGCCTGTGCCAATTAATTGCAGAAAATCATGCCGAAGCAGAGTGTGAAAAGACTCAAGACACTTCTTCAGAGCTGCCCATGGTGCTTTTTGTAAGTACGACCGATGAATGGTACACGGACATTGCTTTCTTTCTAACTTATGGTGAATGCCCTCCGCATTTAAACCAAAAGGAGAAGAGGACAGTCAAGTTGAGATCTGCAAAATACCTTTTATGGAATAATGGAATATACAAGAAAGGTATTGATGGTGTTTTCCTGCGTTGTGTTGATAAATCACAACAGGAAAAGTTATTAGAGTCCTTCCATAGCCTAGCATGCGGAGGACATTTTTCATCCTCTGTAATAGCTTATAAGATCCTACGGGCTAGGTACTATTGGCCTACTCTCTTCCGGGATTCAGCAGAATGGGTGTCCAAGTGTGAAGCTTGTCAACATTTCGTTGGTCGCCCCCCAGCAGCTCTTCCTCCTCAAGCCCGTAGTGATCAAGAACCTTTTCGCCAATGGGGGATTGATTTCATCGAACATTGAATCCTACCCAAAGGTGCTGACATAATTACGTGCCGATCTACTATGTACTATTTTACCAAGTGGGTAGAAGCCGCACCAATCAAGCAAGCAACTTCTGAAGCTGTTTGCAAGTTCCTTAAGGAAAATATAATTGTCAGATTCGGTGTACCTCATAAGATTGTAGCTGATAATGCCTCTAATTTCTCATCGCATGAGTTGACAGAATTTTTCTATGGATTCGGCATCACTCTGGCTCACTCATCTGATTATTATCCTCAAGGCAATGGGCAAGCTGAATCCAGCAACAAGAACCTGGTTACCATAATTAGAAAACTAGTGGATGAAAACCAGAGGACATGGCACAAAGCATTGTATGATGCATTGTGGGCTGATCGAATCACTCCAAAGCGAGCCATAGGGATGTCTCCTTTCCAAGTGCTATACGGGATTGATGCTGAGATACCTATCTCAGTGGAGTTGCCAGCCTTACAGTTAGCAAAAGCAGTTGAAGATACGGCCTTTCAAAATTCCATTGAGAAGAGGGTCATGTACTTAGCCAGGCTAGAAGAGGAACGAAGCAAGGTGGTTGATCGCATCGCAGATCATCAGAGCAGAGTGAAGAAAATTTTCGACAAAAATCAAAGCAGCGTAACTTCCAGATTGGAGACTTGGTGTTGCTTTGGGATAAGAGGAGAGAACAAAAAGGAATGCACGGGAAGTTTGATTCTTTGTGGAAAGGACCTTTCAAATCCATGAGCTGAATGGTGAAAATAGTTTCCTTCTATCATATCTGGATGGAGGACTACTCCCATTGCCTTTCAGTGGACAACATCTAAAGTTGTTCCACCATTAATGCAAGATGCTCTCTTGCATTGTACATATTTTACTTTTTTGTTGTGTGTTTGCTTTTGGTTTTCTTTCTTTCTTTGTTTTGTTTTGTTTTGGTTTTCTTCTTTTCTCCGTAGCCCAATGAATAAAGACCAGAGATTCTGAGTTCTCTTCCTTTGGTATTACAAAGAAAGTCCCCAGCTGGAGCCAGCTGTTATCTCCATTTTGAGTTCACGACAAAACGATCAGATAACCCCTACGAAATTTTTGAAGTTGATTTTGCAATATTGCCTCTTTAAGAGAAAATTGGGTTTTCGGGTTTTACACCGATCGAACATGACCTATCCAAAACATGCTTTATGTCTTGTGTTTTTTTCCAAACCCAAACCCGCTTCATGTAGAGTCAATTCGGGTTTTCGGACCTCCGGCACATCGGAACATGCCTTATTCAAAACATGTTTTGTGTCACCTGTTCCCCGATACCCGAAGTCCGATTTAGTCCTTTGTATCGGGTTTTCGGAGCTGTGAAGCATCTAAACATCTCATGCTCTATGTCTTGTGTTTCCCGAAACCCGAATTGCTCTAAGCTCCTTGTGTCGGGTTTTCGACCTCTCGAACATGCTGACATGGCATTAATGCCGAGTTGTCGGTGAGTTGGCACGTGCCGAGCTGAAGTGTATTAATTACAAATTTTCTTATAAATACGTGGATTTCCACGTCATTTTTACCGGACGTATTTTTAACTCGTGGATTTTCATACATGCTCTTCCAATCTCGAAACCCGAAAGCTCGCTTGTGCCCGATTGAATCACCTGTTTTCGATCTTTCCTTTCTCTGGTTAAAGGTATTTCTCTCTCCATTCTTTGTTCCTAGTTTTTATGGATTGATTGCGCGTGAATTCTTCTCATTTTCTAACTGGGTTTTGAGGGATTTTTATTCTTCTTCTTTCTGGAGTCGTGTTCTAAAAGGGGTTTAGGTTTTAGGGTCTATCTCTTCGAAATTACCACTTGGTGTTATTTCCTCAGAATTTTCTTATGTGCTTGGTACATGAATGGTAAAAAGGAGATTGCATGTTTGAAATTCAACAAAAACCTTTTTTTCCCTTCTCGGGTTTTGAAGGCTGTTGTGCAGTGTCGAAGACCCGAAGTATATTGAAGGTTTGGAGTGTCGGGCTTTCTTCAGTTTCCGACATCAACACAAGTGTCGGGCTTTCCAGAGACTTCTCAAAAGTGTCAGAGTTTCCGACATCATCAAAAGTGCTTACTTTCGAGCTTTCTTCAAACGTGTCAGAGCTTTCTCGGGATCTTCAAAAGTTCGGGCTTTCCGAGTTTCCGACACTCAAGGCTTTCGGGTTTCATCTTCAAAAGGATTTCCCCGACATCAAAAAGTCTTTCCGACTTCTTCCGTTCTTCCCACATCCAAAGATCGATCGGGTTTTCACAATCTAGCTCTGGTTTTCACATCCCCTGATCTCCGGAACTTTCTTCCTTCGACATCCTTCATGTCGACCTGGTCCATCTCAAGAAAAGATAGAGAAGTCGGGAAGAATGAAATACAAGTTTAAAAAGGTGGAGTCTACATCATATATTGATTGCAACTACGACATCCGAGACACAGAGCTCGGGAATATAGATATTGAAGATTTCTGGAGTAGGGTAAGGAGTTCCTCCCAAACTCCATGGATGAAATCTATAGCCGATAGTGGCTTGCCTCTCGCAGCGGGTTTTCCCATGTCCGCTCAGTGTCCGAATTCATCTTGGCCTGTGCCTCCAGTTATGACTCGGCTTCTCGTTCTGTCAGAAGTCAGGCAGGTGAAGTAGTGATCAAATTGGACGGAGGATACTTTGATGACCTCCTTAAACTACCCAATTTTGAAGAGTATGGAGAGTTGGACATCAAGTCAGCTCAGAAAGCCTGGGACAACGATCAGGAAGACTGCATCAAGCATGTAAACAAGAAGTTCCTGATCAAGGCCAAGCCGGCTGTCTCCAGATTTCCAAGACTTATCCCCAGGAGTGATTTCATCCAAGAAATCAATGACATCATTACTCTGCTGAGTCGGGTTTTTGGTTTGCCCGAATCGAATGTGTTCCAAGGATGGATGTATCAATTCATGATCACCATCAAGAAGAATCAGCAAGGGATTGACTGGGGCACTCTCATCAGCAATGAGATTGATTCCCAAATGACAACGGTCTTGTCAACGGGGAAATTTTATATGTCTTCATATGTCACATACGCAGCAGCCGGGATGAGGAATTATCCCGGGCTGGATACCAAGGGAAGCAGAATGGTGAACCAGGTGTATCAATACTTCCCTCAATTGACAAAGAAGGGATCCAAAGACCAATTCAGAAGGGTGAATGATGCCTTCTTCTATGAAAACATCTGCAGGCTAAACCCTGAATTGAGGAAGACAAGAGTCTCAGATGAGGCTTGGGCCGAAGTTTCCAAATGGGGATGTATCTTCTTACAATTCAAGAAGTTTACATATCTTCGGGTGGTCATGTACTCGGGAGATCCTTTTCACCTGCCCCGATATCCAGGGGATAAACTGATATTGATGGAATTGGTTAGGCAGCTGTTGGATTTCCATAAATTCCAACAAAGTAAACATAAGGCTGCGGTATCCTTCCCAATTTCTATTGGGAGATACACTTGCTCAACAGTAGTGAAGGCCAAAAATGTTGTCCACGAACTTCAGGACAAGTTGAAGAAGCATATGAAGCCTCGAGACGGTTTTGACATCCGAGGAGTGCTCAGGGCATATGGAACCCAGCATCTGCATAGGCCAAACATAGAGGATATTTGGATTGATCTGCGTAATGAGGTTGCTGTTCGCAGAAAGGATAATAGCAGATTGACAATTGCTGAGATTCAAACACTGGAGCTTGCTGATTTACCAGAAGGTACGAGTGACAATGAAAGTGTTTTGGATCTTTCCTATGATGGGATAAATGAAGATCAATATGTTTTCCCACCTATTGATTGGTCAGTCAGTGAAAAAGCCTCCATTTCAGATAGGTCGGCTCTAATCCTTGCTCGCACCAAAGCATGGCTCTCCTCTTGGGGAATGAATTTTAAAGATGATAAGTTTTCAAAGTTGGTTGCTTTCAGAGGCGGGGCCCTCCAAAAAGGAAAAGGACAAAAAATCTTCTAGGGGGCCTATAAAGGTCAAGATTGTCAAAAAGAGGAAAGAAAGAGAAATCTCTTCAATTGTTTCTCCAGTAGAAACGGTGAATGTGCCAGAATCACCAACACCACCAGAAATAGGAGAAATTACTTTGGAAGGAGAAGGAAGTCAGCCTCTGTTTCACCATTTGTTGATTGCTCAACTGAAGAGACCTTATCTCTTGCATCCAAGGCTTTGGAGTCTGATCTGTGCCTCTTTCCTCACAACCACTCCTACCTCCTCATTCTCCATCAACTTCTTCAAGAATGGCGCATTTTCTCCGACTTCACCCTCTCTGCTGGTACCCAAGTGATCACCAACACGCCCCCTCCTGTGCCTCTTTTTATTGGATCTACTACCACATTGGTAACTATTCCTCCTCCACTAGTAGAATCTTCTCCCCTTGAGAGTATGATACCAGCTTCTACAACATGGCAACTCCCTCTGATACGCCGCAATGGCTACTCGAGCAAACTCCGAGGAAGAGGAAGGTGATTGTGCCCCTACCAGCCTTTGATTTCAGCTCACTCAAGGCTCCTACTGCTAAATCAGGCAAGAAGCCCAAAACAGTTTCAAGGGTTTTGGTGGACGCTTCAGGAGATAAGTTCGCAGAGATTGCCACTCCCTCGACTGACAAAACTAGAGAGGATATAACAGCCTCTGATTATCAGATAACCAGGGTGGCTCTAGGGAAAGTGACAGCAGAAGGGGCGCAACAAGATGCACGGGATGCCACAAACGTGTTGTGTCAAAAGTTAAAAGAAACAAAAGACAGCAGAGATGAGCTTAAGAGAAAAGTGGAGCAGTTGACAGAGGTTTTGCTTAAACTCTCAAAACCCCTTGAATCCATACCACCTTCTTCTGTCTCTGTCGGATTCGATTTCTCATCGGTGCCTACAATTGAAAAGATTGCTAAAAAAGGAAGGGTGGTTGATGAATGGATCCAAAGGTTGCTCCAACAGGGGAAGGAAGTAATTCAAGACGTTGTGAAAGTTCATCAGTCTTTAGGGGACATTCAGAAGGAGGGAGAGAAGATGGATGATGAATTCTCTCAAGAAATTGGACATCTTGATTTGACTTTTGAAGCTCTCCATGTGTTAAAGCAAATACCAGCACATCTCTTAGTAGAAGAAGGTATTCTCCCACATACGGATAAGCATTTTCAGCTGACCAAGGCCATCAGGTTCAGAGTAAAGATTCTCAATGAAGCCTGCAGCAAGTTGAGAGAATCGAGGGATAAATTGATTGATGGAAAAAGTGATCTAGAAGAAGAATTGCTGAAGATTTGTCCAAAGGTGTCAGTTGGGAACTCAGGTATCTTATCAGCGGATGATCTCTTCAAACAAGTCCAAGAGTCTGTTCAATATGAACCAGTGCACGGATTTGGTCTTGAGATCATTGATCGGTTTGTAAGGATTGAACATTCTTTGGAGGCCTTAAGAAAGCTCAGCAAAGGATTGAAAAAGCTTCCCGGCAATGCCAGCGATACTCATGAAACTTGTGAAATTTGGAATGATCATTCCACTGCGCCTGATGAGAACGAGATGCAAGGCATAATTCGAAGTTCCAAGAATTTCAGAACAAACAGTCTCAGCTGGAGGAAGAAAAAGATGAAGGAGCAAAGGATGACGATTCAGACTAAGTCCCAATGTTTCATGTCATTTCAATCTTGAAATTGACATGTCTTTTTCATTTCTGTTTCGTCACATAGGAAGCAAATTTTGACTTGGTCTCCTGCGTGAGAGTCAAGCAAAATAGAACTCTGTTTTAAAGAACACTATTTTCTAGGATTTATCCTATTTTCTCTCGTTTCCTTTTATTATAAATAAGGGATGCTTATGCATTCCAAAGGGTCGAGATTTTTGTAATATTCGGAGCTATTGGAAAGAAGAAAAACTTTGTGTTTTCGTTCGATCATTTCAAAGAATAGGATTTGATATTATTTTACAAACTTTGTGTTGTGGGATATATCTTACTTAAGACATTGTTCTTATGTTCATGATCTTAAGCTATTCTTTGCATAGCATCTTAGTGTGGCTAATCATCTCAGACATTATATTTATGATCTAAAGCTCGTATGATTATTTCGTGCTCTGCGTTTACTCGAAAGAAAATACGTTTCTCTCATTTCCTTTCCATTGTGCTTCTTTCATTGTAATAGTTTCTAACCCCGTTCATTTACGAAAGCAATATCTTTGAATCGTGTGAATGTGGATTTCGGGATTCTATCCCAACCCCCAATGGTTAGATTAGTGTGAATACTGTATATATTGTTTTCGCTGTGTTTTAGATTAGTAGCAAGCAGGCAGCCTCACCTGTCTTTGAGGAGGGATTTAATCCCATATACTGTGGTTGAACCTCATATTTTGTTTAACAAAAAAGCACTAAAATTCTTTACCCATATATTTTGACCATCCATTTTAGTCTATGGTGTTGAACCCTTGCGTCCTACTAGTCACATATGGCTAAGATTTGGGCACAAAACGTTCCTTCCCAACAAACACAAATATCAACATACAAGGAAAAATCAATCTAAAATAAAAAAAAATCAATCATTACACCTTTCGTCCTTCATAGTATTCGGTGATGAGCCCATACTTCTTACTAGTAGTATGAGACTAGGAAAGGAGGTAAATATCCTTACTCACCTATGTTTTGTCTTTGGTGTTGAGCCCTTTCCTCTTACTGGTGGCATGGGGCAAGATGTAGGGGGTCCTTTAAAAAAATAATCAAACAAAATGAAGCCTTTAGAAATTTTTTATCAAAAGGTGCTTAATAATACACATCCTAAGAAGTTTCTCATGTTAAGAGAGAAAACAATTCCTTCAACTGGATCTTGTCAATCAATAGGCCATCAATGGATCTAAGTCTATTCAAACCTATAAAGTGAAATCATCTTGGAATCGGTCAGGTAATCTTGATTGGAAATGAGTCACATTTTCTCAAATGGACCATTGTTACACCTTGTGTCTTGGCATCCATCATCTTCATTTTCATATCACTATTCTCCTAATTCTCACGTCTTTCTTGGATCTTGATGATGAGCCCTCACATCTTCCTAGTTGCGTGGATTCACGAGTGGAGTGAGATATCCTATCACTATATCATCTACATTTTTCCAATGGAATGAAATGCTTACAATTGTTTGAACATGAGTTCAGATAGTGCACCCTTTTATTGAGTCAAAAAAAAAAAAAACATTCAAATATGTTCAAAAATAAAAAAACATTGAAATATGTTTCAAAATCCAAAAACATTGAAATATGTTCAAAAACTCAAAACATTCAAATATGTTTCAAAAATCCAAAAACATTGAAATATGTTCAAAAATTCAAAAAATTCAAATTGTTCAAATATTAAAAATCTAAAAACATTCAAATATGTTTAAAAAAAAAAAAACATTCAAATATGTTCAAAAAACCAAAAAATATAAAACCGACAAATAATAAAACATTGAAAAATGTTTGACAAAATTTCAACAATTGAATAACACAATTCAACAATATCACCATTTGACGGTAATCCTACTTGATCATTCCATATCATCTTTCAATAATCACTTTTCTTTCCCATGGTGTATATCTATGCTCGAGGCAAAACAATCAATTACCCTTTTGTAATATAACTTTACTTGGGGAACACTTGGATTAAATCCAATACAGATCAAACTTTAATGGGATCCAGAAGATTTTTTTGAGTATCTAAGATCACTCCGCTCTTCGACCCGATCTAATCCTCTCGTGTTTCTAAGCTATCACTTGAGGGCATTCATATCTGTCTAATTCTTCAATGTGGAACACATTAGGGGTGTCATTAGATGTCATTATTGCAAATTGTGTTATACTGTTGTGATTTTCAACATTGTGATGATGATTTTATTAGCATGTTAGTTTGTTATTTTGTTGTACTTTGTTATTGTAGACCAATTGCATATGAATTATTAACATCTTAGTTCACATATAAATTTGGTGTAGTTAATTCTTGTTCATATTGGGTTTGTTTGACATGTTTGTTTTGTGTTTTTGAATCACTTGTACATATTGTGTTATCATCCTGGTTTATTAAATAAGTCATGGTGTGTTTTACTTTTGTTGTGTAGTTTGGTTTGTTTACATTTCTTTGTATTTGTGCTAATTGCAAGTACTTTGTGGACATCATTTCACATACAACATCATCATTTATCCATAATCATCATACATCATGAATAAAATCTAAGCTATGAACATGGAAGCTAAGCTCCATCTCACATCATCATATCTCCATAATAAATATGGTGTAACAATCACGCCACTCCATTTCTTCACTCTTCACTAAAATCATAAATTCAAAAAATTTAAATATTTGCAAAATCCTAAAAAATTGCAAACACATGAAAATATTTCAACAATTCACCAAAATTTTGATAAAATCAAACTTTTAACTACTACACTAGTGATTGTTCCAATCTTACGATTATCAAGATATATCATCTTCCCTTTGCATGTTAATATATACTTGTTTGGGGCAAGTAAAATCAATTTTTTTTCCTTCGCGATATAAATTCACTTGGAGTAATTTCGGACCTCATCACCTCCCTTGTATTTCATAAGTTTAATGCTCATGGATAATGATCCTTTTCAACTCTTAGATCAATTTTCAATGCGAGTCTAACAAGAGTTACTTTTGGAGTATCCAAGAGTACTCCGCTCTTCAGTTTGATCCTATCCCCATGCATTTCATGAGTTTAGTGCTTGGGGGCATTCACACATGCTTAATCATAACTGTGGCATGCATTATGGGAATAATTAATTGTCTTCTTTTTGATGTTATGTTTTTTTGATATGGTGAATGCTATGTTTTATTTTGATATTAGTTTTTGGAACAATTAAATGTATTATTTATCTTCTTGGATTTCTTTATAGCCATGGTGCATACTTTTACGATGTATATTGATTTTTTTCATTTTTATCTTTTTTTTTTTTTTTTTGTGTGTGTGTGTGTGTTTGTTTACGTACATAATGGATTACACATCATGATTATTTCATAATCATGGTGAAAAATATATTTTGTAATAACAAAGTAAGGTTGCTCTAAATTTTACTCTCCAAATGACACTCATGCTATGAGCACAATCCCTCCCATCCTCCTTCAAATTCCTTGTTTTCTTCCTATCAAGTGGATGTCCACAAATTTTTCACGTCACTCAACCTCTTGAGGGTGAATTCCCTTACCATTTAATTATTGGGGCATCCAAATGCTTCACTCACCATGCTTCCTTGCCTTCCACTCGCTAATCTACATGTGTCTACTATCTTTAAAATGTTATTACTTCATAATAACACTTTAAAGAGGGGAAAATGTAGACACCCTAAAAATACATGCTTATTTCCAGTTTATCCTTAGTTATTCACATCCCCTTTAGAATTAATTAATTAAATTAATTAATTCATACTTTGAAATATTTATCCCTTTTCAAAGTATGAATTAATAATATTTGGTTTGTAATTCAATTTTGGATTAGGAGATAGGTTAGTGGGTATAGGAGTCATTAGAGGTCCATTAGGAGTCATTTTAAGGTGTTAGTTTGAGTCTAGCTCATTCAAAATTCATTTTTGGCTTTTCTTGCTAAAAGTGTAAATTTGTATTTTTGAAGGCTTTTTAGCTTGTTTAGGTGCTTTAATATGATTTGATGGAGAAATTAAGGTTTTTTAATTCTTGAGATAGGTCCCTAGAGGGACTAGGCACCATAATTCATGTTAGGGTCATAAGTCTTAAGTGTCTATGCATAATATAGATTCTTAATATTGTATTTAATGTTAAACATGTGACTTGAAGGTCTAAAGGAGGCTTAAAATTCGGTTAGACACTTCAGGAAGGTACATAATGTGATGTAAATTATTTTTGATTAGTTAGTTGGAATGAAAAGACAAAGAACAAACTCCAAGAAGTTGGAAAAACCTACTTTTGCTTGAGAAACAATTATATTTGCATTGAGATCTAATGAATAAATAAACAAAGAATACAAGTTGAAAAGGGATTCTTTGTATTTGTAAGAGGTATTTCATCCTTG
Source organism: Taxus wallichiana var. yunnanensis (assembly GCA_018340775.1). Taxonomy (NCBI): domain Eukaryota; kingdom Viridiplantae; phylum Streptophyta; class Pinopsida; order Cupressales; family Taxaceae; genus Taxus; species Taxus wallichiana. Next base: position 314,663,860 of record CM031239.1, read on the forward strand.
TTTCTAGTGACTCTTTGAGTGTATACAACTGGGTTTTATGGTTCTTGTTTAGAATACTCTTTATAGGTTTCCTTTAGAGCACACTCCACTGAGAAAACATTAATACAAAGTACAAAATTGATAAAAAGGGAAGAATTTATGATTGAAGAAGGTGTAATGACCTTGCATAGACCCTAAGAAACTATCAAAAGCCTTTATAACTCATGGGAAGTACACAAAAACTTTATCTCATCCTTATTGGGCAGTACAATCGGACTAAACCCTCAAACTAGGGTTTCAAGACAAAAAATTGATTTGTGAGAATTCTAACCAGTGGAATTTGTTGAAATTTGATAGACACATGTTTTTTTGCCCTCTAAATATTTTTGGATGTTTAAGAAAGGTACATGTACTAGGTGTATGAATTTCCCCAACATAGTGCATCTAGGGGGTAAATAGGCGTAAATAGGACTCTAGAAGAGTTTGAAAAATACATTTTTCTTAGATTTGGAAAGTAAAACTTGTTGGAGAGTCTTGAAGGGTTAAAGGGTGTACAGTAATGACCCCTAGTTTGTTTTGAAATTCCATATATTCGATTTTTATCTTGAAAATTAGGTCTTGAAGGGCTATAAGTCTTGGGAAACAAAAGTGACATATGGGCTTAGAATTCTGAATTAAACCTTCTTGCATAAAAAATATACATCATTTGTGTTATCAGAATAGGATTTAGACATTTGAGAAATTTGAAGGAGTGAATTCCATTGCAAGAGACACGAATTACAATTGTGTTTGGAAAGGAAAGAAAAATGTCACCAAGAAGGAATGTAACAGGAGAGAGAGCAATAAATTTGAAAATGGGAGAATTCATTCTACAAGAATTGAGGAATATTAGGGTCAATTTTTATGTAAGGATCACAAAAGTTGAAGCCAACCAAAGAAGAGGAGGGGTAACATGATATTTTAGTGATCGAGAAGAAGAATTTGTTGAAAGGCCATAGGTAACAGGTGAAGAAGAAAGGGATCCTAAAAAACTAAGGTTTGAGAGGTTGTTGAAAGCAGTGAAAGGGGAAGGATCAAATCCCAAGTTATAACTTCTAGTGTATGTAGGAAACCTAAATGGTGAAGAGCTCCTTGATTGGATATGGGAGCTAGACAAATATTTTGATTTTGAAGGTGTACCTAAAGACCAACAAGTGAAGTTTTCTAGGACCAAGCTGAAAGGTCATGCATCCCTATGGTGGGATTACATACAAGAAGAGAGGAGGAATGAAAAAATTCCAAGATTAAATCTTGGGACATAATGGTTGCCAAATTGAAAGGTAAATTCTTTCCTAGTGACTATATGACAAACTTGTATAAGAAACTTCAAAATTTAAGACAAAAAGAGATGAGAGTCAAGGAGTATATTGAGGAGTTTTACAAGCTGAGTATCAAGGTTAGGGCACATGGAGGATGATATAGCAAAGGCAGAGAGGTACCTTAATGGTTTGATGTATAACTTACAAGATGAGTTGGGTCTTGCTAGTCCTAGGACACTTGAGGAATGCTATCGGTTTTCCTTAAGGGAAGACGACACATTGAATATGAGACAAACTCATAAAAGTAATGGTAGAGGTAGGATTTTTAGGGGAAGAGGTCAACAAGGTGGAAGAGGACAATCACAAATAAGAAAAGGAGAGTCAAGTGCTTCTCAAGATCAACCATCTAGATCAAGAGGAGGTTATAGAGGAAGGAGACCTTATTTAAAATGTGGTTATAGAACAAGAGGAAGAGGAGTAGGTGGTCTCATAGGTAGGTTCTATAAATGCAACAAGTTTCTAGGCCATAGGTCATGAGAGTGTCGAGAGGAACAACCATCAAGTAATATAAGGATTGAAGGAAGAAATCAGATTGATCAAGGGGTTGATGAAGATAGTGTATGTTCTCCTTCACTTGCAGATGAACTGTATGATAGAAAAGTGACATGCAAGCATGAGAATCTACAAGCAACTCTTCTTTGTACCTGACCTCCCAGAGCTCGTGCTTGAGACAAATTATGAGAATGGAATATATATGGATACAAAAAAACTAGTTGGGCAATCTTATATCTTCGACATACAATAATGGAATTTGCGAATCTAAGGCAAAGAAGGCTCTCCTAACCTGAATTGGTGTAATGGATCGTTCGGATATAATAGCTACTCGGAGGCTCTAATCAATGTCGAGCTCTGCCGAGATCCTATTTATTGGCTGTTGGATACGTGGAAAATGACCTGTAGGTGCTTCGTGTATATTTCTAGACAAGGTCATGGAAAATGGTGATGAGAGGTGTAGTGGATCCTCCGAGTTTTATGGATGATTCTCTGGTCTAGTCCAGAAATCCCTAGCCTGATTGGCTACTACGTTTAATATAGAGAATTGTGTAATGATGTCTAGCGGAAGTGGTGAGGATCTAAATATTAGTGTGCGTAAACCAACATCAATGTCTAATTGATCGGTAGGCTCGTTGGGTTGTGGGACCTGTGGATCACAATCGTAAATTTTTGGTTGTGGTAGACCTCCTATGGTCATATGAGGAGTCAATCTCTTCTCCCGACTATCCAATAGTCAAGCTTTTTCAGCCTCTATGTTTAGAACTAGAAGTTGCATAATTTTCTTAGAATACCTTACGGGTGTTTTGGCAACTTGAATATGTAAGCCAATATCTATGTCGATGAGGAGGTCTCCTGCATTGGGCAGTGGAACTAAATGATCGCAACCAAATATTTTTTCTCTTTCAAGTTCTTGTATGTTCATGCAAATATCCTATCAAAGTAGTCTGTAGTTGGGGTGATTTGACCAGAATGTGTATGCCTTGTCGTCCTCAATATTCAACTCTCTCAATTGTTCACTAACTGCTCATAGGTTTACTATTGTTTGAAAAACTTGAATCCTAAGGTCTTGATCTATATTAGCTAGTGTTGTGGGGAGATTTGGTTGAGGCACTATCGGTTCAAATATGTATTCTCTGGGATCTCTAGGTCCCGTGATTGTCATGCAAAGATGATTCAATTTTAACTGAAATGAATAAACTAATTATGAAAGATATATCTACACTATGCATATATTCTTTTATTTTTGTATTTTTGATGAAGTATTTTAACGAAATTAAAAGAGCAGCTATTCTAATATATTCAAAAATGGACAATTAATCTAATAATAGAATCAAAACAAGCAAAGTAGCCTAGTATAGCTATTTGCCTGTGCAGTTGTGAGTTTATCCTAAATATCTAAATAACTAACTAATTTTAATCGAAAATACTCTCAATCCTACCTCAGAAGTGAGGAATGAATCACGCTTTCTTAGAAACTATCATTCCCCATGACTTCCTGAAATATAAAAAGTGACTTTAACTGAAATGAAATAATTTACTACTCTATTTGATATATTGTAACTAGAACTTTGATAGCTCAAACTTGGAGTTTACGAACAATGGTGGTAAATCTAGTTTGTGTGTGACTTTGTCCCCTCAGTGTGATCTCCTCATTCCTTCGTGTTCTCGTGAATCCAGAAAAGTATGTATATGATAGCATCACGTAAGAAGATACTCAAACAATGACAACTTTGGATATAGACCGAATACAATGCAAGTAAGAGAGGGATAGTGCAAGTGAACATAGCTTGACTATGTAATTCCTAGCAAGATTTATTGCGGGAATACAACACAAATACGCCGAGAATTCTGAAACTATCTTTTGTGACAAAACAAACCTGCAACTCTAAATGGATTCTAATCTAGAAATGAAACTACCTTATTCTAAACTGATTGTATGGGACAACAATGAAGTAAGATGAAAACAAGAAGATCAAATGATCTCTAAACAACAAGGGAAGGATGATAACTGATGAAAAATATGAAACTATTGAAAGTTGAGCAAGAACTTCAAACAAACTAAATAATTAAATAGAGAAGGAGAGGGGCCATTTGTTTGAAAACAAGTTGGCTATTTATAGCATTTGCATTTACTAGAGGGTAACTCCAAATTGATCTCTTTTACTATAAACAAAGGAAAACACTATTTACTAGGTGGCCAAAACATAAATGCAAGCCAAAGTGGTTGAAGAATGTGGGTGAAATTTGAATTTTATGTTTGACGCATTCGTCGAACATTCTAGAAAATGCACACAGAATTGCTTGCTCTACACAGGCGGCGGTTACAGGACCGCCGCCTGTTGCAGGTGACTTGATCACGGGACCACCACCCAAGCAAGGTGGTGGTCCTATCACTTAAGACCAAAATGCAAAGAAAAAGGGGGCAGAGGACAGAACAAAGCACACAGAGCTTGGATAAAGCATTTGGGATGCAAACATACACTTGGCGAGCTTTTTTGGATTCCGAACACCTTGTGAAGAGACCTGAATCATCATTGGGGTTTCCGTAACCTCTTTCCGGCAGTACAGTACCTACATTTTTGGGTACATACATATTTCCCCCTCGAGAGAAGCATTTTATCCATGAAGAGGCATAAAACGGTGGGTCCGAGTATGGCAGTCCCAAAATGGGGAGTTAGAAGTTATCCACGATATGGCCATGTGTCGAAATGCCGCCATCCAAATTTCCACTACTGCAAAATGAAAAGAGGACTCAAGTGCAGATAGATAAAATAAAACAAAAAATAAAATAAAATTAATATGAAATGAGGACTTACCATTTACGCGGGATTAGAACTTACCTCGATCGACGCTCCATTTCTGCAAAGAAAACATTCAAAATCAAATTAGAATACTATATATATTTTAGACGAGCTCATTTTACTATTCATTTTGCGCGTGTCAATTTGGTGGTTTTTGAGCTCTAGGACCCACGGTGACCATTTTTGATGAGAGTACAGTCAAAACATCCATTACGAGATCGTGATCATGCCTCCAAGAGCAGGAGATCGACCCGTGAAGTCTCAGGTTAGTTCTTCTCAATTTATCATTTTTATCCCTGAGACTCTCCCATGGGATCTTAAATGTTTAAATGTATCTTAAGGGAATCATTAACAATTTTTCCTTTCTTCTTTTTGCACACATTAGTCTAGAAAACACCTATGTTCATATTTTCATTTTCATTATTGTGAACATGTATGATGATTTCAATATTATCCTTATCAACATGAGTTTGAAACTCCATTGAAACAAGAGGATGAGAATTGGTTTCCACATTCAAATAAGCACTCAAGAGCGAAACATTTTCCATAGGAGAAGAGGAAGGAATGAACTCCTCATTATTAGAAACTAAAGCATCTTCACTCTCGAAATCATCTTCAGAATCACTATCCAAATGGAAGGAATGAACTCCTCATTATTAGAAACTAAATCATCTTCACTCTCGGAATCTTCTTCTGAATCACTATCCAAGTAACCTTTAACAACCAAGTGACTAGGATATGAATTCTTCCACCAAGAGGTTCTACTTTTAACTTGTTTCTTCCTTATCTGACAATATGAAGCTAAGTGACCAAGAGAAAAACAAGTCCTGCATATGAAGGGGAACCCTTCATAGTCTAAATTTTGAGTCAAGATTCTGTCCTCCACTTTGAGCTCAATAGAATCCGAAAAATCAACAAAAGTGTTCATATTAACTAATATGCGTGCATATTTGGTATAATCATATAAGGTCGTCTTTGGGTCAATAGACAAGCATTTATCCAAGGTATCCCCAATTGAAAGTAAAAATTCTCACCCCAAAATTGGAGGGGCAAGTAAGGCAACCAAACCCAAATGTGTTTGACATGGAAAGTATCAGTCACATGATTAAATATAGGGAACCATGACTTGATAAGCATAAAGTGAGACTTAAAATCCCGAATTGTTCCAAAAATTAGATCTTTATCAAAGGTTTTAGCAAAAACAAGAAATAAAAAATCTCTAAATTTAGGGTAAATGCCCAGTTTACATTTCATAATATGCCTCTAATGAATCGAAATCCATTTGTAACACCCACTAAAAACTCCCACTTGAGACCCAAGAACAACCTAGGTTTAGTTAGAAAAATTATGGAATAATTTTTTTAAAGTGTTCACAAGGCTTCGAAACTACAGTTGTCACAAACAGGTTTCAAAGACAATTAAATCTAATAAATAACTTTTCCCATCATCACAATTAATAAATCCACCTTATAAAACAATAAGTATAATAAATCCACACCTAGCTCAAACTCTCCTTGGGTATTAATTTAATAATTAATTAAATTAACACTATAGTTAAATATTCCTTAATTAAAATCTAGAGGGTTAAAGGATCCCAACAATTAAATACCCAAGGTATTTAATTTCACAAGGTCTAAGACAAGAAACAAGGTCCAATCCAAGGGGTTAGATTAACATTTAAATTAATAGGGCAATTTCTCACTTACCCTCTCTCAAACTGACTTATAAGAATTAACCTTGATTTTTCTCATATTTAACGCACTTAAAAATTCCTAAAATCATTCCCATTAGATAGGAGATTTCCTCCCCTTTCCAATGATATAAAGAAGTCCTCCTAACTCCTCATATTTCTCAAGTTATGGGCCGGCGGGCCTTTGGTTGGAATTTTTCCCAAAAGTGGGTCTGTGGGCCTGGGGAAGGAATTTTCCCCAAGGGCGGTCCTACAAGCCCGTGGGAAGAAATTTCGCCCCGAGAGAAGGAACGTGGATGGCGGAGCGGGGAAGAAAACTTTTCCCAAACGCTGGCCGATGGAGCGGGAAGGAACTTAATGCTTTTTCCCTTTTGGGACAAAGGCACAATTTACCTCCGTGCGCTGCGAGCCCATGGCAGGGCTTCGCGCCAAAAGAGGACAATTAACCCTAGGGTCTACAAGGGACACATGTCCAAAATTCAAACAAAAAGGGAAGGCGGGTCGCTAAAGGCATTTACGATTTTTAGCTTCTTTGTCGAAAAAACTTTAAGGGATTAAAATTATCCGTGCCTCCACTGATGCCCAAGATGCCACATGTCAAGCTCAGGATGCAAGCGGGAAAACATGGTGGGGAAAATTAGAAAAATTTAGTTTTAGGAAGAAAAACATTAAGGGTTTAAAACAACCCGCGCCTCCGGCGATGCCATAAGAAGCCACGTGTCACACCCACAGTGACTTACAAAAAGGCGGGCCGCCGGGGAGACTTAGAAATTTTTTACTTTAGCGAATAAAACCTTTAAGGTTAAAAAAAATTCTGTTCCTCCACCGATGCCCAAGGAAGCCATGTGTCGACAATGAATGGGACAGGACGGGAGACTTAGCAAATTTTACCTAAATTTTAAAAGTTAACTAAGAGCGTGCGGGCCACGCGTCTGAGGAAGTACTTCACTAAAACAAAGGTTGCGGGCTACGGGGCCATGGAGGAACTTATGAATTTTAACCAAAATTTTTAAAAGTTTAAGTTTGAGAACGCGGGCCCATGCGCCTGTGGAAATGCTTTTCCGAGGCGAAGGGCGGGAATGCGAGGCATGGAGAAATATAGAATTTTTTGCCAAAATTTTTAAAAGTTTAAGTTAAGGGTTGCGGGCCCGCGCGCCCACGGAAATGCTTTTCAAAAGGCGAAGGGGCGGGGCCACGGGGAAAATTTTTCCAAAATTACTTTTTCTAACTTAGCTTATTTTTCCGCCAAAAAGAGGATTTGGACCAGTGGAGCGGTGGGGAATTTCAGGACTTTAGCGTTTTTAGGAAAAAAGTGCAAAAGGTAATTTTTAGCCCACGGGTCCGCCAACGAATACTTTATTAATTAAATTTGACAGTTAGATTTTTTGAAGCCAAATGAAGTAAAAACTTCAGAAGGCCATAACTTTTGATTGGGAACTCGATTATTGGCAAACGAGGACTTTTTAGAAAGGTCTCGACCTCTTCTTTGCACAAAAACCTTAAAAATTTAATTTTGATAAAGTTTGAAGGGCCAATCTCACAAAACGTCTTTACATTATTAAAAATGTGAAAATGGTCTTTTTAACTTACAAATTATGTTCCAATCCACCATGAATTCTTTCTCAACATGCCAAACAAAAATGGAGGGTTGCACTTGGAAGAATTTAGAATGGATTGTAAGGGTTAAATTGTTTACTTGAATATCAATTCGAATTTTCCCAATTTGACAAAGAAAAGGACTGATTTTTTTGTTTGAGCCCGATTTACAAGTTTTATGAATTATTTCTTGAGTGTTATAGTCTATTTGGGATCGTTTTGATCATACTATGTCCAATTTAATATTTCATTTGTCTTTCATAGTTTGCGGGGTTGTTACGTAAATTTTCTCGATAAATATTTGTAGCTATACAATTAATCAAACAAAAATCAGACTTAATTTTGAATGGATCTATTTCACTTGTCATACTTTAGGTATTTGAAATCATTTTAATATTACCATGTTCTATTTCCTTCAATCCAAAAACGTGAAAAGAAAATGCAGTACTATTTTCCAAAATCAAGCATTTCAAATGAAACAGAGTAATATATTTTCTTCATACGTATTTCCAGTCTTTCAAATAGAGATTTTATAATGCATTTCAACAATCAGATTTCAAATATAACAATGCCATTTGAGGAAAATAATACAACTTCTATTAATTCGAATTATTCATTTACAACTTCTTTTCCTTTTTCAAAAGCCGAGGATTACAAAATACACCTTTCACGTAAAAATATTACAGAGTATGTCTCTTTCACATTCAAATGGGGATTTCATTTCCAAAACATAGTAACTCTTCATCACAAAATATATTACATTGTAATCCACTTCAAGTGGGAAATGGTTAAAAAAGGAAATCTCACAAAGGACTATCAAAATTGTCTTCTTTCTCATCTCCAGAACAACAACAAGAAGATCCACCATTTTTCAATTTGATCACAACAAAAAAGGGGAAAGACAACGCTCTCCACCCAACCAAGACATCCAATGAAGAGGAGAAATTTTCCTCCTTCATTGGCCCCTGATCCCTAACCAAAATGCAATAAGAGATGTTTTTCAACTCATGGCAACAACAGGCTTCCACAACACAAAAGCAAACTTTCACATTCAATTCATAGTCCAAAACATAATGCAGTTTGCAACCACATGAGAACAACAAACAATACTCAGGTTTCATCATGCAAGCCAAGTGAGCAAGAACTATGGGGGAAGCTGCTTATGCCTCCCAAAGGGGAAATAGGTATCACCACCTGAAAAATCAAACCGCCAATATATATCAATTCAAACCCCTAACATGCCCTTATGCCTCCCCCAAGTACCGCTTATTCCTCCCATTTCCTTATGCCTCCCCCAACCTGTTATGGCACCCCATAATGAGTAAAAAAATGCAAGCTATTTCTTTTACAAGGTGGAACCCAATCCCAACTCCCTCCACACTTATACTTCCCCAAAACACTTATGCCTCCCACAAGAATCCCCATAGTCTTCTCCTACACCATACCTAGGCCATCTACCCAACCAACCAACAATCATACTAAAACATTCAACCATTCACATATGCATTAAATGAAATAAGAGTATTTTAAAGAGCCAAGCTCCTACCTCTCCATGATGGAGTTTGTTCCAAGGTTAAAAAAAAAAGCTTTCCAATGCAAAATAGTCCAAGATCAACAATCCATAAGCATTCAAGAAGTCTCCAACTTTCTCCCAATTTTCAAGAACTCAAAACAAATGAATTAGCCAAAAGAAGTCGCCCAAAATGAAGCAATCCAAAGTGAAGTAACCTCTAAACAAGATAAGAAATTCGAATATATAGAAGAGGAAGAAAGGAGGATGAGGTGGATCCATGTAGGATACCACATCACACATCCTCAACTCCAACTCATAAGTCAACTTCAATCTCCAAGGCATAATAAATAAGTGGGTGAATAAAATGACAGTTTACTTACACACTCCATTCAAACCCACACCCCATAAGGACTGAAATTAAAAACATGTAAGAAATTGCAATTAAAAATACAAGTTGTCTTACAAAATTATATCATGAAGGTATAATTTTAACTCCCCAACCATAGGTAAGGTTAGTATACAAATTTAAGAGGTGTGGGACAAGTTTAACTTGTCCCACAAGCCTCCAAAACAAACTCAAATGAAAAATTCTAATTTCAAAAGAAGGTGGAGTGTTTCATACTTCAAATCTACTTACACAACTCTTACACATCACTTACACATTACTTACAACACTTTAATCAAGGGCCAAAACTCAATAAATACTTTCTTATGACCCATTTCAATTAATTAATTCAATAATATGGTTACTCAAAATATTTACACACAATTTAATTAAATAGAAAAAAGGGAAAACACATCACTTATTAAACACATACTAACATTACACAAAGGAACCAAATAAATAAATACACATAACCCCTTGGTCACATTTAAAGGTGATCCCCCCATGGGAACCCCTAACAAAATCAAACATACACAAAAACAATACATGTTGCCATGGTGACCTTATTGAATTCATCTAGAATTCCAATGTGGTTGGTCTCCAATCCCTCGATGTTTGTTGTGATATTTTAACTTGCAAAAACAAAAATACCTCTTTCAGCCTCGTGGCCGCATCAAATCATCCAAAATAAATATAAAATATAACTTCCAAAATCATCTATATATATAAATCACAACAACATCAAGGCAAGTAGTAATATCATTTATAATCTCCTCAACAACTATATGATCATTAATTAATTCAATTTTCTAAGTCTACTCAATATATCAAAACATCACATGTTCGAACAACATCTATAACTATAACCATATCAAACAGTTTATCAACATCAATATATAAAGTGTCTAATAAGTAATCATCATGCATCATATATGAATCAAAGTCAACAATAGTCCATGCTCTAACATCTAACATCATATTAAATCAAAAGTTACAATAATGTCCATAATATAGTCAACAGGATCATAATCAATAATAAAAGGTGTCAAAGGGAAGTGGGCACTACATCCCCTCCCCTTAGACTCAACTTCCTCCTGGAAGTCACTGGAACAAATGTGGGAACTGAACTCGTAACAAAGTAACATCCTCCCATGTAGCCACAATCTCATCATATATGTCCCACTACACTCGAACCTGGTCAATCTCTCTTCCTCGAAGGCCCGAGTCTTGCGCTCTATAATGTAAATGAGCTCCACCATCACCTCGCCCTTGATCCTTCACCTAAAAGAGGTCCAATCCATCACATGAGAAGGATCTGCAATATATCTCCTAAGAACTGAAACATGAAACATATCATGTACATGAGACAAGCTAGGTGGCAACACTAGACGGTAGGCCAAAGGGCCGATATGCTCCAAGATCTCAAAAGGACCAATGAATCTAGGAGCTAACTTAGAACCTTTTCCATAACGGATAGGGATCTTATGTGGCCTAACACGAAGGAAAACCTTCATTCCCACATCAAAACTACGGTCGGTCCTATGCTGATATGCGTACTTATTCTACCTATCTTGTGCCTCCTGTAGTCTCTGTATGATCATAACCACATGCTACTCTATGTCCTGTAGTAAAGATAGTCCAAGAGAAACCATGTCCTCTAACCTATCCTAGCTAAGAGGTGTCTTGCACTCTCTGCCATACAAATCTGAAAAGGAGCCATGCCTATAGAACTCCAAAAAATATTATTGTAGGAAAAATCCACCAAGTACTAATACTCCTCCCATCTTGACTGATGATCCATCACATACATCTGAAGCATTTCCTCAAGAATCTGATTCACCCGCTCAATCTTCCCATCTGTCTCAGGTTGATATGCTGTGTTGAATTTGATCCTCATCTCGAGGGCATGTTGCATGGTAGTCCAAAAATGGGAAGTATACAAGAGGATCACAATCATAAATAATCTTCCACGGAATCCCGTGCAACCTGAAAATCTCATCCAGATAAACCCGTGCCACTACACTAGCTGTATAAGTGGTCTTCACCGAGAAAAATGAGCCACTTTTGTCAATTTATCCATTGTGACCATGATGGCGTCGTGGTGGTATCTTGACATCAGTATCCCAACAATGAAGTCCATGGAAATGGTGTCCCACTTCCACTCCGATATAGCATGAGGAAAGAGAAGGCCATCTGGATGCTGATGCTCAGCCTTCACTTTCTGGCACTCTAAACAACGTGACACAAACTAAGCCATGTCTCTACGAAGTCCTCTCCAATGATACAACTATCTCAAGGTGACGTGCATCTTCTTCACCCCGAGATGGGCTAAATAGGGTGCACGATGTGCCTCTATTAGAATATCTTGTCTCAAGCCTCTGTCTCTGGGAACATAAATCTGGCCTCTATGCCTGAGAAGGCCATCTTCCTCTAATGAAAAACCATCAAACTTCCCCTCAAGGGGTCTTTGAGACTCGATCTCTGCTCTAGCTATAATGTAGAAACTGTCGAAGAGGAAGTCTGCTGTAGAATCCTGCTCTGCAAATCTATGCCCACTGAAGTGGACATAACCACATGTCATTGTCTGCTGAGAGCATCTATAACCACATTATCCTTCCCCTTCACATGCTCTATCTCCATATCATACTCACAAAGCAACTCCATCCAATGCCGCTGACGAGCATTGAGATTGGGTTGCGTGAAGAGGTGGAAAAGACTCAAGTGATCTATCTTGAGTGTGAATCTCCGACCCAGAAGAAAGTGTCTCCATCAAACCAAGGCGTGCACAACTTCCGTAAGCTCAAGATCATGATTCGGATAATTGAGCTCATAATATTTGAGTTTGCGAGACTCAAAGTAAAATACTCTTCCCTCCTGCATCAACACACCTCCAACTCTTGCCAAAGAAGCATCCGTGCATACGAAAAACTCACCCTGTGGATCCGACACTGCAAGAATAGGTTCTGTCGTGAGGCACTCCTTCAGTGTCCTGAAGGCCTGCTCACATCTGTCTTACCAATCAAACTTCTTCCCTTTCCACTGAAGGGAAGTAATGGAATGTGCAACCTGAGATAATTCCTAAACAAATCTCCTGTAATAACCTGCTAAGCCCATGAAACTGGGCACCTCTGTCATAGTAGTGGGTGCTGGCCAATCCATAATAACTCTAATCTTGGAAGGATTGATTGCGATACCTTCCCCAGAAATGATGTGGCCCAGATACTGCACCTCTGTCTAGAAGAATGCACACTACTCCAAGTTCCCATAAATTTTCTGCTCATGAAGACATTGAAGAACCTGACGAAGGTACCCCTTGTGCTCCTCACATGTACGTGAGTAAATCAAAATGTCATCAAGGAAGATGATCATGAAGCGATCTAAGAAAGTCCTGAATACCCCATTCATCAAACTCATAAACATTGTGGGGGAATTTGTCAAACCAAAAGGCACCACTGTGAACTCATAGTGCCCATATCTCGTACGAAAGGCAGTCTTATGAATATCCACCTCCGTAATCCTTAGTTGATGATAGCCTGAATTAAGATCTATCTTAGATAAAATTGTGGCTCCCTTCATCTGATCAAACAAATCATCTATGCGTGGAAGGGGATAACGATTCTTGATCGTAAATTTTTTCAGCTGACGGTAATCAACACAAAACCGCAAGGACCCATCCTTCTTCTTCAAAAAAATCACCAGTGCACCCCAAGGGGATACACTGGGATGGATAAGGCCTTTCTCCAGAAGGCCCTCTAATTGTAACTTGAGCTCGCAGAGCTCCGGGGTGGTCATCTAATAAGGTTCTCGTGAGATAGGCTCTGCTCTCGAAACCAGATATATATGAAAATCTATCTCACGTGGGGGTGGTAACCCCGGTAGCTCCCCAGGAAAAAATCTAAAAAATCTCAAGATGGGATGGTCATCTAGTGATGGTCTACTAGACCCATCCTCTGATCGGTCACTAACTATAACCGCATACATCTAAAAACCCCGTCGCACACACCACTTAAGATGTATAGTAGAGATGGTGCAAATGGAAATGGGTTTCCTGACCCCTGAAATCACCGAATCAACTCCTAGATCATCTGTATAAGATATAGTCTTATGGTAACAATCCATCCTGGCCCTATGTGCAGATAACCAATCCATGCCCAAGATGACTCCATAAGAACCCAACGGAAGGATACAAAGATTTGATGTAGTGGTGAAAGATCCCAAATCCACTGCACACTCCTTAACTAAGGAGTCAACAGATCTTGGATCCGAAGCCATCTATACATCCCAACTAAGACCCCGCTAATCGCCACCATCTTGCATCACTCTACTAAAGATGGTGCATAAAAGAATCAAGAACCCGAATCAAATAGAATTGAGGTAGGAATACCACCAATGCTACCTTTAGTCTCAATAAGCGTACTATGGTGCTCGGCTTTGGTGGTTCTTGACGCTACATAAATCCTATGACTGTGCCCCATATCACCAACAATCGGCTCGAGATCTCGTGTCTTACCCTTGTTATTAGGCTTCTGAGGGCGGTCTCTCTAAAAATGTTTGGAAACACCACAACCAAAACAACTACCCGATCCTCTCCCATGAGTAGCAAGTCCATTCGGTTCTCGAAAGTCTATGCTATGGATCTTGATGATCCGACGGTGGTCTACTTTGTGGTCTCTGCCGGTGAGTTGCTGGGCTTGGCCGAGCTCTAGGTGCACCACTGGTTCCTAATGGGACCCCTAGAAGGAGACCCCATACTCGACCCCTCGTGCATAAAATCTCTTTGGAGTCAGCAAGGTGGGTGGGTGATGCATCCTAGAATTCTCAAATAACACCTAGTCATGCTGGTACATCACTCAACATAGGCTGAGCGCTCACTCAAAGCGCACAAAGGTACCAAGTCCCTCTTTAGGTTTGCTGTAGCAGAATGGTAGCATGATGAAGTAATACAACAAGCATATATTTAGAAGCTAATCCATCTTTACACAGTTATACAGACCAAATCTTTAAAGGCAAGCGCTTAAGTATAAATCATCAAGAAATCAATAGTATGCAATGAAAAACATATATGACACTTTGGTTTGGCCATTATTATTCATATATTAAACATGACAACAATACAAAAGCTTGATACATTAATAGTCATGTGCACATGGATTTGTTACAATCATCTAGTCTCATGCACTCATGAATCTCTAATCCTTCAAAATGACATCTATCACTAAGTGATTCATTACATATATATAGGGTGGGAAACTTTCCCTTCACCGCTTAACTATACCAAAAATAGGTCGCACGCTAATAATAGCCACACACCTTTTACAATTATAGCCATACATACAAGTATGCTATCTATAGATCACTGATAGTTAACTACAGTGATGAATCTATTCTTGGATTATTTCCATGCAAGAGTGCTTCGACATGCTCTTCGAAATATAGACGAAGAGTGGCGCGCAAGTCTTGGCATCGCTTTGTGTACTCCACATGCCAACCTCTAAAAATAGACTTGATCTACAAAATCGGCTAAGTCCCGAAACTCTGAATTTGCACCTCTGCGCACGACGCCTTCCTATTCCTTCACGCCTTCGATCCCATCCTGTTTTTCCGTGCAAACTCTGTGTGTGAGTTCTGCTAAGTGTTTTCTCTGATCAAAATTACCCCACACTAATCTCATTGTCACCCCGAAAATGGTGATGTCCAAAACTTCAATAAAGAATGGTTGGATAAAGAAAATTGAATAAGTTATACACAAAATAACTATTCAAGCTTCAGGCTCCTCTGTTTCTTTCTGAAGTATCAATTCTGGATACTCCTCTTTGATATCTTCTTCTAAGTTCTCCCACTCATTAATGCCTTTCCCTTTCTCTCGGAACATCCACACTAATAGACTCCAGCTCATCCTAAGTTAGTTTTCCTTTCTCATTCGTATTTCAAGCAAAGATGATAGACATAGCTTTGTATGCATCCCTTCTAGTACATCCATCTTCTGAGAAATGAGCTTTCCAAGCTCATCTATCCTCTATTTATGCGGTGCCTATGTTGTGGCCAGTGTCTCACTCTTCTTCTACGCTACTGAGTTAGTCATTCAACACACCTAATGTTGCATCCTTCATGGCCTTTTGTACCTCATTGTCTTCTACCAGTGTTTTTACCTTTATTAGCGCATCTGGAGCTGTGCATATCATTAATGCATGATCAGATTTCTTCAGCTCCTCTCGGATTGCTTGTAGTAGGCCCTCATATGTAGCAATCTTCCTTGCTACTTCAGCCTTTGATTTTTCTACCTTTTATGCTGGGTCCTTGGGCTACTCTGTTATATGCACCTTCTCATCCTTCAACACTAAATCTATCATTGTTCTTACATAGTGCATCGCAGAAGGAAATTATTTTGGTACCTGTACTTCCAAATGCGGGCATGCCTTTATTATATCATCTCCAATTTCCTCCGCCATATCGACAAAAGTCTCATATTTCCTTTTACTCAGATCCTTCTCCTGCACTAAACACACTATTTCCACTTCCTTTGCTTTCAACTCCTCTGTCAGTGCTTTAATTGTAGAAGATTTGTCAATGTTTCTTCTAGCTACCTCAGCAAATACCTTCACCAGGGCATTGCTTACCTACTCATCCGTCATAACCGTTGGTTTAATTTTCATGTGTCGGAATTCGGGTGGCTTCTTCAACCTTCTAGACGCACATGATTCTTCACAGACATCAAAATACGGTTCATCCATATGCGTATGCATCGACCATGAAAGTTTCTTTCGTGTTCACAATGTCGCCATGTTCTCATCCATAAGCACCCACCCAAATAAATATTTTTGCACGATGGTGCTCTGGAACCGAGCGTGAAAAATCATCTTTTGATCTTCTGCATACCCCATTGTTTGTACCTTTGCATCCTCACTTGTCCAATAGGACCTTGGCCCTCTTGGAATGGTTGCATCAAGGTGATATTATTTAAGAAACCATCACAAAAAAATTCTTGAGAGATAGGGGTGACTGTCAAATTTAACTTCGGTCAATGCTACTCTTATGGTCTTTTTAGTTGAGTGTACCAAATTAAACCTTGTAAAGCAAGCAAACTCTCGATTTCAAAATCTTCATAATCCGTAATTGACGGATGCCAGAAAAGATTAAGATCATGGCAAGCAGAAATGAAAATGGAAAAAATTACTTAAGTCTATTGTCAAGGATTGCAAGAAGCGAGAATGAATGCGTTCCCCTTATTACATTGCGGTTTCAGCTCACGCATTGAGTCGTACGCTTGGCATTTTCACTTTCTTTGTTTATTTCATTTTTGAGTACTAAGTATAGGAATTTGGTATTCCTAAAATAGAACTCAATAATGAGTGATTGACATATAGATGGCCTTCCAACTCATAACACTACGGCTCACCAAAAATTTCAAAGATGTAATCCATTAACTAGAGAAGAAAAGTGAAACAAATCTTGATAAGATATGGAGACCAAAATTTATGTACCCAAGTCAAGACAACATATGATCGGAAAGGTTGAGGCACAGATGGGTTTGTATCATTGGTTGGCGGCTATCACCCAATAGAATGGTGCTAGGAATATGCAGCATTAGGATTACAAACAGTAGCACCGACCTCATATTCCTAACGTTTCAAAATTGTTTCCTATCTAGTGGATATCTTATGAACTACTTCATCATCAACTTTCTGAAATAGTATCAATGTAGAAGTTCAAACATCATTATTGTTGATGTTGATCTACACATCCGTAAGTTTTTTATTGAGGGGTTTCCATTCCACCAAATTCACCCGGGCACGATTCTCATCTCATCCCTCATTACTGTATCTCTTGACTTATGTGTGTACATAAAAATAATTTATACAATACTTTATTTATCTAATGAGACGGTATCTCCAGTTTATGTTATTCCCCTTATAAGAGTTTCACTTAGTACTATCCTTTATTCTTGTTTTTGTATGTACTAGGGAAGAATGTATATCTTTTGAATTCTTATGGGGCATTGATTATGTACAAACATTTTATTTCTTTATAACCTTTGAGAAACATTGGAATTTCCTTTTAAGGAATTTCTATAGCCTTTTTACTTCTGCAAGATCCAAAGCACTATTTTCATTGGTTGTGTCAAGATTTAATGTGCTAACAATCTCATGTTATCTTACCTATATTTTACAAACCATATTTAATTTTATCTAATTTTCTCTTACCTTAGAATATGTGTCAAAAGTTACTGTTAATATATTGTGTTTTTAAGGTCTAAATAATTTAATTATTTTCATTATGTTTATACATTTTTAATGTTATTCAATGCTTATATTATCAAAGCACACTATAATGTAATTGCAGTAATCCCAAAAAGTTACAAAATTATTTTAAAGTAAAACATTTTGGGTTAGTATCCATTGAGACAGTTTAATACTCAAAAACCATTTCATTCACAATAATTATATTAAGTATATCAATATGTTTTACAAGTTTTTAATGAACTCATTACAAATTAATTTCAATCAAAATATTAAACTACAAATGAGACCAAGAATAGAGAATTGGAATGGAAACATCAAAAGGGAAATAAATACATGAGTATTATTAAGTCTATTAAAATATAGACACAATTCATTTTTTCATTTTACTAAATATTTTAATTTTAAAAAATATTTCTAGGTCATACTTCAAATTATGTTGCTACTTTTTACACTTTTCTCGCAATATTGGATGTTTTTTATTGTTAACACTCACACATACAATTGAGTGGATATTAAAACAAACCTTTATGCAAGTTTCATATGATATGATTAATATGATATAGTGACAATAAAAATTAAGTTATGGGCAATGACATCAAAGCTTTCCGCATCTATGCTTCATGTTGTTCCTATCATAAGGGTGACACATAGGATATATTTTGTTTTGCATTTTTGTAACTACATCTCTTTAGTTCTAATGGGGAATTGAATATGTGTACACGTGTTTTCCCCTTTAACCTTTGAGTAACACTGAAATTTAAATGTTGTAAATATTACTTAGGAATTTTTGCTTCTATAGCAGACAAAGCAATTATTTGATAGGTTGTTTTGTTGCAATTTATTTTTAATGTGATGATTGTGGAGCTCTCACAAAATGGGAGAACGTATCCCTAAGGAATATGTTAGGGGCAGAGCCGTGGTTCCCATATTTAAGGTTACATTTAGGAAGTGACAGAAGACCACATGATTCCAAATCATCACGAAGAGAAATGGAAATGGATAAGATGGAGGAATGATCCAAGGATATGACTAAGGTGACATTGGTAAATATACTAACAACAGAATGTTTGTAATTGCAATGTGTTAAGTAGTTACACTTATGGTTTACCGTCAATGGAGGCTAGATGATAGGATCCCGATTCATATTTATGCGTGATAATGTATGGTCCTATCTAGATGGGGGAAAACTTTCCACATTGGCTCCTTTCTAGAGTAGTGACGTTCTAATTTTATTTAAGGACAAGGTCACCGAAATTGAATTCGTGCTCCTTAAGGTGATTATTATAAGCATGTTTAATGTGCTCCTAGTAAACATTACGGTGTTCAATAGCAAGAAGGTGACACTCATATAGTATTTCGAGTTGAGCTAGAAGACACTGGAGATAATATTAATCAGAGATGAAGTCACGTAGGGGCATGCACAAAGATGGGATTTAAACTTCAAGAGGGAGGACGGATTCGAATCGTAAGCAAGAGAAAAGGCATCACCCCTATGGAGGTTAAAATTCTAAGACGATAGACCAAAGGGAAAAAGGGAGTTGGAGATGCCAATTACCACCTATTTGATAAATATATTTGGAAAGAATGTTTCTAAGGGTTTTATTAGTGGCTATGGTTTAGCCATTAGCTTGGGGATAGTATGGAGAAGAGAAACTAATTTGGATGTCAAATGCACCACATATCTTCTTGAGATATTTTTTTAAAGGACTTTATGTTGTCTGTAACAAGCTTCTGGGGAACGCTGAAACGACAGATGATGTGTTGATAAATAAAATTAATGATAGAACTAGATTTGGTTGAGGTAAGTGGGATTGCTTCTACCCACTTAGTAAAATATTTTGTGGCCGTTATGATTGAATGATTCTGCTATGAAGAATGGGTATTAATAAGACCAATAAGATCAAGGCCCCATTATGAAAAGGGATAAAGTTTCTGAGCCGACTGCAAATCTTGACTAGGAATGTGAATGAGAGTGGAATGTTGTTGACATTTTTCACATTTCTTAACATATTCATAATAGTCATGATTAAGGGAATGCCAGTAATATCCAAGATGAAGAACACACTTATAAATGGCTAAGCCACTAAAGTGCCCACCATAAATACCATCATGGAATTCCTAGATGGATCGAGAGGCTTCATGGGATTTGAGACATTGGAGAAGGACACCGTCAAATCCCCGTTTATAAATAATGCCGCCATGGATCACATGGCTAAAGAAGTTAGCACGCCAAGGAAGGACCTCTTAACATTTTTGGATAGATCGGAGAGAATGAATTTGGATAGATAATCGAATATTTAAAAGTACTAAAGGTTTGGTGAGTTAGATTTAAGAAGATTAACCTGAGGTAACTTGTGAAAAGGCTGGTCACGGTTATGAACAACAACATGAAGCTTGACTCCTCTGTTTTCCATGGGATGAGAGCTATGAGGGATGTCATCGTATCAACGAAATGATTTTTCGATCGGGGAACATCTTGGATGGTGTAAGATTCAAAAACCTCAAGAAAAATATGAACAATGTCTCGATATTTTTTAAGAGTATTATTTTACTTTGATAATCACCTCGTGAATTTTTTTGATTATGAGCTTAAAATCTCCGTAGATGTCAATAATTTGAACACTTAAAAAGACAACGGTTTTGAGGCCTGTGATAAGAGCATTATATTTTTTCATGTTATTTGTGCACTCAAAATTGAGTTTGAATTTTAGGGGAATAGGAGTTTCCCATGGAGGAATAATAATGATTTGGTGCTCCCCCTTTGTCGACATTTTGAGCCATCAAAGAAGAGATTAAATTTGAGAGGGTTATGTTCATGATGAAATTGATTAATGGATTCATCTGTAAATTGCTGATGAGGCAAATGTGTACTAGGAAGAGGGGATTCTTCTAATTGGTCAGCAATAACTTGTCCCTTAATGGATTTTTAAGTGATAAACTCAAGTTTAAACTCTTTCATGAGCATGAGCAATCGAGTAACGTGATCAATGTGATAAGGTTTGGAGCATACTTAACATGATACAAAGGTTCCCAATGAGCATGAGGAGGAAAGTCGATTGGAGGTGACACGAGAAGGAAAAAAGAGTTTAATTACAACAACTATTAATCGTTTAAAAAATTATTTAAATTACGGAAACTCAATAAATGGTTAATATAGTCACGGGTCCGGTTTAGTCTCCTAAATGGACCCAAGCCTTTATATTTTAATACCCAAGTTATACAAGAGATTAATTAATTAATAATCCTAAAAATTAAAGTGCAACCTTATAACTTAAGTCACTTTTTAATTAAATGGGAGCCCTTGGATTTATGAGATTTCTACTCTAAAAATAAATCTTATGAGGATTAAATTTAAAACCTAATATCTCATATTTCATCTACCTCATCACATTTCATTCGGTTGCCCTAGTTTTGGTTTTGTGGTTTTTGTTTTGTAGGAAGGAGATGAAGCTCATGGAGAACTCAAGAATGAAGATCAATGGTTGCAGGGTTTTTCAATCCAATTGATATTCTTATTTCAGATTTGAAATCCATTCTGGTTTGCACACAGAGTTATTTTATTTCAAAGAGGGTTAAAAATACATTGCTCTCATTGTTTTAAATCCGCCAAGTATGAATCTGCAAGTTTTCTCGATTTATTTTAATTTGAGAGCTCTTCTTTTGAGAAGATTGGAGTGGGTTATTTTAGTTAAATGAAGAAGTAAAAACCCATATTAAAGTTAAGGGTGTGTGTGTGTATATTCAAACTTTACATACATACATACATACATGCATACATACATACATACATTATATATAGTGTATTTTGTTAATATATAGGATGAATAATAGAGAGCCCAAAATGGGCAGCCAAAGGAATAAGGCCTGAAGGCCTGAGTAGTGAATTGTGGGTGACCCAAGGCCATGGAACAATAGGAAGAGGGGGTAGGCCACGATGTTCGTGGGACAACCTAAGGAAAGAGGAAAAAGGGATGAGTTGTGGCATATGCCACAACCACGGCTATGGCATGCACCATAACCCATATAGATGGCAAAAATGGGTGGGGGACAATTTGGGACAACCATCTCACCCTCCCCCATTCCATATATATATATTATATTTAAACAAAAACTTTAATAAAACAAGGTCTTTATATTAGTTTTTTTCCAAAATTTCCAATAATCATTCGGATAAGAACATTTAGTTACACACACACACACACACACACACGAAGATGATATTCCATATCACATCAGATTATTTTACAATCTAGATTCACACACACACACACACACACACACACACACACACATATATGTATGTATGTAGTTTTTCATTCAAAAGAATAATTCTTCTTAATAGTTGGTTTATATTTATAGCAATTTCATTTTGTGAAGAACACGAGAATTTTAATTTTCTAACTCTTAGTATGGCAATTTTAAATGAGTAGAAGAAAGGAGAGAGAGAGAGAGTTGATATAACACATCAATCAAGCTCTTTCCACTATGAAACAACAAGATGTGACTTTTAATACAATTGTTTCATTTCCTAAACTTGATCCAAGCAAAAGCAACTATTTTGAGATTTTAAAATAAGCATTCAACTATTTCATGATTACATGAAGGAAGTTTTAAGTGTAACTATTTTCAGATTTTAGATTTTCCCATAAACCATTCAAAATTACTTTACCCAAATATTTTATTTCTTTCCCTTTTAAGAAAAAAATTCAAAAGGGAAAGAAAAATATTTAAACAACAAATTAGACTCTTTGAGACAAAGTGGAAACCAATTTTATAACATCAACAAGATACATTTTCAAACAAGTAACAATCCTCTAATGAGTCTTTCCAACAACATTTTAACATTAAAACACTTCAACCTTTGGAATTAAATTCACACATTTGACTTAGAGTAACAAGGAAGAAAAGTAACTTAAAAATCCAAGCTACAATCCCTCCACTAAAGTGGAGACAACATGGAATTTTTTTTCCAAAATTTGAACAAATTTATAACAGTAATAAACTTACAGCAATCTTCCCTATCAAATAATTGCTTTTTCTCAGATCATGGACTTTTTATTATTTATGTGTGTTTTATTATTGATGATATGGTATGTCATTCAAAGTTGTCTCTAAGTGTGTTTTCATGTCTCTATTTGGTAGTTATTGTGTAAGAATTCATGTTCTCAGCTCTATGGTCATTGAATGTATAAGTATAAATCCCTTAAGGTTTGTGTTTACATCATTATGATGTGTGATCAATATGAGATGTTTGTGAAAGTTCATGATTTCCCTTGATATGTTACAAGGAGTGTAAGTTGTGTTGAACTCCTCAAGAGTGGGTTCATTGTTTTGATATCATTGTTTCGACAATATTGAGTGTGTGTGTGTATTCTCTGCAGACCATTGTATCGGGTTTATGTCTTACTGATATCTCAATTTCTTTCATAAGTTGTAATGACAAAGTATAGGGTCCGTTTAGTATTCCAAATGAGTATAGTACCATAAAGGGTATCCTTTATGTCTAGAATGATAATCAGAGGATATGATGTGTAAATATTTTTTTTCATATTTGTCATGTTGATTCAAGAGGACTATGTATAGTAAATTGAAGCCTCATTTCATAATATTCCTTATGATCCCCTTAAAATAAGGTATGAAGATGTGTTTTATCCTTTTTGAAGTAATATCTTGTGCTCTATAAGTTGGTGTCTTGTCTCTATCAAGTGGTGTAAGCTCTTCTCAAAGGATGGTTGAAAATGCTCTAGTATCATTAAGCATAATGGCTTAATCAATCAACATCATAAAGGATAAATTCTATCCATTGTTCTTGGTGGTCTAGGATGCAAAACCCAAGTGCTATAAGTATGAAAATACTTATCGGGACTTCAAATCAAGGGAATTCGTTATCGTAGTGCAAGATAATGTTACTACAATGGCATTGTACCCATGTATTTCTCAAGGTTGAAGGTTGTCATGATATATGACATCTCTTTTCTTAGGAGTTGGTATTATGTCTAGAGGCCTGATATGAGGAAGCTATAGTTTTTGGGTATCTTCAAGTGTCTCAAGCTAAGTATGAAGTGTAATATGGTGTGCTAGCCAAATAATCTTGGACACCATGAAAGATGAAGGATATTTGAACTTATATGTTCCTAGTTAGGATTGAAGTGAAGAGTAAAGACTATAATGAGTATCTGTGGGACCAGAATGAAGAATTTGAGCTTCGACTACGTATGAAGGGGTTTGAACTTGTTGTTTAAGGACAATTCTTGTTGACTATGTTTCTAGAGGATCTCTAAAGTATATCCACAGTCAAATTGATATGCAAGGGAAGTGTCCTGATTTTTTCTATGTCTACATGAGCTCAAATAAACATGTTATATCATAATTATAGTCTATTAGGTATCAAGATGAGAAATAGTGAGAAGTAGGACTGTAGATGAAATTTGTGTGTCAAAGTGTGAAGTGCATACTTGTGTGTATAGAGAATATCTATGTTTGAAGGTTCCTGTAAAGATCATTATGTTATCATAGAAGACCTATAGGTTGTAAAAGACGTGATGGCCCCTCTATTGAGGGTTTCATCCGACTAATGTTGTTTTGAGGTATCTAACTCCATACTATAGGTATGTATCATGGTGATTCATGATTTCCATATGTTGAATAAGGTGCTATTTATTCTTGAAGATGTTGTTACAAGGAGATATTTCTAGTATAAAGATGGAATGGGTTAAATCCAAGTAAAATTGATGCCTCACTGGTCTGCACAGTCCTTTAAGAGTGGTATGAATGGAAAATTTTATTTAAAGGTGCTAATAATGGAATTTTGGTCTGAAATTTTGTAATTTTCATCAATAATCATGAGGACAAAGGGTATAAGTGGTTTAAGGCTTTAGGCAAGCATATCTCCTTAATTATCTTTGATATTGAGAAGTTTATTCAATATGCACATTGAGGAGGCTTTGACTATCAAAACCTCAAAGTGTATTGAATTTATCAAGGGATCAAGTTCATATCATAATGTTAACACACCCAATAAATCTAAAAAAATTATTCAAAGTGTCTCTTAGACTTAGGAATGGTTGAGAGGAAGAATTGGTTGAGTTTCACCATGATTATAGCTAAAAACCTAGTAGTCTACAGCTTAGAGGTAGAGATGAAGATTTATTAGGTATGTATGATGGTGTCCTCTATCATTCCTTGATTTGTTCATAGTTCGAGATGCCCTAAAATTCCTTGAAATGGTTTGGGAGTAAATTTATCGAGGATCTCAGTTGATAAAGTGTTTGAGAGGTTTTTAGTAATCCATGAAGGGGAGATAAGGCGTCTACATTTATAGAAGAGGTAGAGTTAAGTTGTTACAAAATCATGAATCTGTTACTAAAGGATCATTCCCATCAAGAAAGGTAATATTCTATTCATTTATCCATGGTTTTCATGTGATGGCATATGAGGAGGCCCTAGTTGCTTGTCAAAGGATGGAAAATCGTTTTTGCTACAAAATACCTCACAACAAGACAATGAAAAAGGTTAGTAAGGCTGTGAAAACTATGATAATGACAAGCTACAGGTATGATTCTAATGTTGTTGGATATATAAAGTTGATTATTCATAAGAATCATTTCTCTAAAGGTGGTGAACTTGTAAATGCTAGTTGAAACCTATGCATACTATAGATGCAAAAAGAAGGAAGGCCTAGCTACAATACTAATCAAGAAGAGCAGAGCATTCTTCTTAATTGGGTCCTCTTGAGGATCAAGTATGGTATAATCCCAGGGGAGTTGGTGACATGGTGTTTATGGCCTAAAAGAATCCATGACAATAAAAGTGAAGTTGATGAATGTGATAGTGAATTAAGCTTGCTATAGTGCTAAAAGAATTTGACAAGGTGCCCTTATAAGTATGCATGTATTGTTCAAGAAAGATTAAGAGTGTTTAAGAAAATGGGAGCCTCCATTGAGTGTTTGAAAGGGATTCAAGAAGGTCAAATGGTTCTCCTTAACCCATATGAGGTGTGTTCTTACAATATTTTCTTATTATATACATTTTTTCTAAATCTTGTTAAATATGACTATGAAGATAGAGAAAATCGTATGGACCTAGACTAAGTGATTGAAGTGCTCCTAAGCTAAGTGGTCAAGGCTAAGTAGCGTGAATTTGTACTTGGAGATTGATGTAGTTATTTTGAACCTAGAGGGAGATATGATTTTCCTAATCAAGGTATGTATGTTGTTCTAGAGCATGTCAAAATTGAGTAAAATTAGACTGAGATGACAATTTAGGACCATGAACTCTTGTGGTTAAAAGATGACAAGAATTGTTTGTGTCAAGCATGTTATAGGCCTATAAATGATTTTATAAGTTCAAGAAAGGGGATATGATCATGTGAGATGATGAAATTGAAATTGTTGGTATGTGTGAGATGGATATGACTCATAAATTTCAATATGTTACAATATTTATAAAAGGTGCAAAACAGGGTTGAGGAGAGACATTGGTGTTTTTGCATGCCTAGAAGATTGAGAATGATTTTTTTACTTCCAATAAGGTATGATTTTTATTATTTCATGCCTTACTGATGTTTTTCAGATGTTGGAAGTTCTTGTTCTAGGGGGAGCATGGAGTTTGCATGCTTGAAATGAAGACAAAAATCAGATTTTGTGTAAAATCAAGAATTTGAGCTAGTTTAAGACCTTTGGTTGATGTTTCTAACCAAATCATGATGGTATGAAGCTGAGGTAGGTGAATAATGTGAGATATAGGTATTCCTTTGTCATTAATGTAAAAAGGGGGAGAAGTTCAGGGTGTTTTCCATCAATGAAAAAGGGGGAGATTATTGGCATGTGGTCCTAATAGGTGTTGTCATTGATACAAAACCACATTAATGAAAAATTTATTGTTTTATGATGATGTCTTGATGATTTTATTAATGCTAACATAATGGTTCAGATGTATATAAGTTGTTACAGTGGTATTTAGTGAGGTATGATGTCTCTAGCAAGCATATACATGTGCCTAGGAGGTGTAGCTTGGCAGTATTTGCTTCTTGGTTGTTTGGGAATCATGTGGAAATGTTTTATAGCATGATTTGAGGGTATTTAAGTACTCACAATAGTGGTATGGTGCATATATAGATGGTTCACCTAATTACAGGTGTGTTCATTGGGAGCATGTATGTTTGCTTAGAGGTGTGATAGAGTGTATTGGAGCCATTTGAGCTCATGGAAGCATTAAATCATGTATATCATGGCATATGAGGTATGTTTGGTTCATTTTCATAGAGTTTATATGTTGATTTATTGGATTATTTCAATCTGACCCTAGCTATTACTATGAAGATCTAGCATCTAAACATAGGTAAGTATTAGTGAATGGAGATATTGGGATATGGTGTTATCATTATATTGATTGGAGATGTTAGAAAAATGAGTCACAATGCTCTCAAAAAAATTAGGTGCCCATGATGTGAATTTTGCAAGATATGAATGTTTTTGTGAGAGGGTCAAAATCTAGTGCATTTCCAAATTTCGAAGTGCAAATTCAGGATGCTCATTGTAGGCGTGTGCTTTCCATGGGACATTTATCCTTTCAAGGAATATTCTAAGGTGAGTTTAGAAGGTTTCAAAAAAATAATGAGGTCAATTGATTGATCATCACGGTTTTATGAACGAATGTTAAGAAGGTAAAGAGGTCTAAAACCCTAGTTAAAAGGCTGATTAAGTAGTTCACCATGTTAAGTGAAGTATAGTAACCCATTTTGATTGATACAAATAAAACATGATGATTTTATGTTGTAGAGGACTCCTCAGGATTTCCAAATATTTATGGTTTAGGTCATGGTGGTATGTGGGTCCACCTAAAAATTATTAGTTTCTAGAAGAAGGTTTTAAGACAAGATGGTCCCGAAGAGTCGTAACATGAAAAATTGATGTTTCATGATTTTGGAGTTTTTCTTGATTTAAATGGAGGTTTTAGAGGCATAGTCATGCAGTTTTATGGTGTTTGGAGGGTCTAAATAGAGTTGATTAGACAAATGACAATTTTTAGGGTCTCAAATGGAAGGAGGTCAATCTAAACAGTCATAACTTGAGGAGTTACAAGTGGAGTTTTGAGATGATTAAAGTTATGTGGGAAATTATATTCAGATAAATTTCTAGTGATATAAGGATTTACTCATAAAGAGGATTATTTGATAAGAGTTTCAGGGCATTCTTTGAGTATTAAGATTTTTGGCATTTGAGACAACATATGTTTTTGTTCAAATTTGATTTTTGTTGAAGCATAAGATGGATTGTGTGATAATTATTATCACATGTAATATTAAGAAGGTATTAATTTATCATCCAATGAATCCATTTATAGGTGTTTTAATGTATGTATAAATGATTTTATGAAAACCTTTAGCAAT